>JADQWA010000157.1:220546-498309 GCA_018344505.1 Nebria ingens riversi | reverse complement strand
GCAACAATTTATACGTAATTTAAAGTGTATTAAAAACTATTCGTGGCTTATAAAATTTATATACAAACGCACTTTCGAAAACATCGGCGGTGTCTTGCACAGGACTTTCTTATACGTAGTAGATAAATTTTGTTTAGATAGGAAGGATATTAGGGTACAAATTTTTATACTTAAAGCCTATTCCCATCAAACTATTATGGCTGGACGTTTTTACTTGCGTAATAAATAAATATTGTAATCATGAAAAAAAATCGATTTCGAGATTTTAACGGAAATACACTTTTGATCTTTCTTGAATCAAGTCTAACTATTTTTGGAATGACTTGTGCGTGTGTCAGTTCTACAGCGTAAAAACCTATTTTTTGTAAAAAAATATTCAAATCGAAAGTGTATTATTACTCGAATCATTTTTTTTGCAATTTCTGTAATATCTCCGAAACGACTGCACTTACAGTAAAAATTGTTTCAATTAAAATGAAAGATATTAATATTACGCACGACTCAAATATTTTGACATTTAACAGCTATTATCTCAAATAGATTTAGTGAAAAAACGTTTCAAAGATTAGTAAAATATTATATATATAAATATTTTGTTAGGTGTTTAGCTCATTTAAATAAATGAAGATGTTAATTGGTAACAACTTAAAATATTTATATATTAACAGTTATATAACTATTGCAACAAAATTTAAAAGATACATATCTTGCAGCTCCTTTAATATTTTTTTATAACTTGCTTCTTAAATGTTGTATGTATATACTACATACAGAGCAAACACACTTTCGCAAATGAAGTAATTTCTCGATGTTTTAAAGAAATAATCGCCCACTTAGAGGATTATGAAAGCAATAAAACTGCTAATTAAACTTGTTTTAGTAAACGAATTACATATTTCAATGTGTTCTCTAACTCTGTATTGTTCTTGTCTCGCATCCCATCCTGGCAAGAAGACTTATATATGTTGAAAAAAAAACATTTTCTTTTTAATTTATTTATAAACCGGTAGATATTTGCTATTTTTAGTAAATTATACGTAAGTACATCTGTCCCTCTGTATGTCTCAAAAATTTGTTGCAGAAGAAGCGGTTAAAGAATTTGTGTCTATGTATGTATGTACACATTCTCTCTTAAAAGTTACGTAATAGCACATTATCTGCAAATTCGTAAAAAAAGGGAATATATTGAATTTCAATGTATAATTATATAAATAATTAATTAATAATAAAAACGCGTGATTTTGTTACCATTCGTGTATAAAAATTAACATAAAAAGATTATAATAAATAAATAATATTAATAATAAAGAAAAAAACATTAATATTTAAATAAACATGATGAACGTACTATAAAATATAAATTGGTATTTTTCTATATAAAAAAAGCTGGATTTTATTTATAAATTCAATATTTAAGTGTAGTTTTGTGAATGTTGATTAATTTCCAAAATTAGATCATATTATCCTTATACAGTATGTTGCGTACAGAAAAATAAAAATAAATTATTACATTTTTATTATTAATCTTGTAAAAAAAAGTTTTCAAAATCATTACTTAAATGAAAATAAAGTTTTTCATCTTAACTCTATCGCACACTTCATTGGTTTTCAATCATGATTGATCAATTAATTGTTTAATGAATAATATATTGCATATAATTGAAGCGAGAGATAAGAAAATCACAGCACGTGCGTTCGTTTTCATGATACATGCTGCCCTCGACATCTTATTGAAATAAAACATAATTTAGAAATCCCTGCCGCCATTTGATTCAATTTAAAATGTTTTTCTATGAATAGCTCTTTGGCCCTCTTCGTCGTATTCTCGCTTCGATACCCACATCTTTTTGAATGTGTCAAGTGATGCAAGAATCGATCCACCGATCCATGTAGAATACAACCTTTCCTGAGGTGCTGAAATCTGTACAAGAATGGAAAAATGGTATAAGTTTGCTCATCCATATTATATGAAACTTACTTTGATCTGGACATCTTTCGGTGATAACTTTTTGATTTCTGATAATAACCTATCACCAAAACCCTAATAAAAGAAATAGAAATATTAATTTCAAGGTGAGCAACATTTATTACCAATAATACCTTGAATAAAGTTGAACCACCGGACAAAACTATATTTCTAAAAAGTACTTTACGTAGATCTAAATCTGACTTTTGTATTGAATATAATAGCACTTCATGTAATCCTTCACATTCCTCGCCAACTAGATCCGGTCTGAATAGTACTTCCGGTGCTCGGAAACGGGCCGGACCAATCTAAAAATACACAATAATATTTACAAGCGAGAGATCGCCGTTTTTGTAACATAAATAGCAAAGTAATTTACGGTCAAATTAAAAAAATGGTTTGTGGTAACAGTAACAGAGAGTTGATACCTCTCCTAATTTTGGCTTTCTTATTCGAAGTAATTAGTATTGTAATCATGAAAAAATTCGATCTCAAGATTTTAACGGAAATACATATACCTTTTGATCCTCCTTGAATCGCGCCTGACTATTTTTGGAATGACGTGTGTTTGTATATGAACGCACTATAATCAAATAGCTTGAAACTGTAAGCATGAGTTTTTAAACTTAAGATTTATATGTATATGGTTCGCAAGAAAACCTTTTATTTTTGAAAGGAATATTTAAACTGAAAGTAGTCATTTTTGTAATATCTCCGAAACGGTTGCACTTACAATCAATGAATATATATATATATATATATATATATATATATGTATATATATATATATATATATATATATATATATACACATTTAAAATGAGAGTTCTTATACATATGTAGTATTTAACATGAGAAGCGAATTACGAAAACGTAAAATGCAGTTATTATAAGGATTTCTTCATTCTTGACAGGTGTTTGCTCGATATAATCGAAGTATTAATTAAATAAAAATAAATAAGTTGTTACTTGTAATGTGTTCCCATCTGGTAGTGTATATACGATGTGTTCAGTGTCCACCGTTTCCTCTTTGAGCGGATTACTTGCTAGATAGCACGCTTTTTCTTTAATGGTGCGCACCGTCTCAAACTCGGCGGTAGTACGGAAGTTGATGCCTTCTTTGCGCAATAATAGCCGTAAGTATCGTGAAACGTCCCGTCCAGCGATGTCCACGCGCATTATACTGTGCGGCATTGCAAACCCTTCGTAGATAGGTACCGCATGCGTCACTCCATCACCTGAATCAAGCACCACGCCTGTTGTACGTCCTGTCGAGTAACTAAACCAGAATTCACGTTTATATACATATATGTATGCATGTATGTACAGCTTAAATTATCTTGTATCTTAGGGATAAAAAGAAATTTAAGAATAAATTATCTAATATAAACTTAATTAAATATGCATATTTTTAAGAACTTTTGGTCAGCTTAGAATTCAGATTCGCTATAATGGAATAAATAGAAAAAAAATTTAAAGCCAGACTGAGATAAAATTTAATATTTATAATATATTGGAACGAAAAGGTCTTTTCAGAAAACCAGTCACTCGCTGGCCAAACCTATCACACACACAAAAAAACTATACACTTTCTTCGGCAAGGTTTCATTTCAAACAAATTTAATTTTAAAAAAAATTGGTTCTATATGCGTATTTTGCTGTAGGCACAACCCTGCGAATCCATTATAGAAATTAGCAAAGAATAAACTTACAGACTGAGTACAGCTTGCATCGAAACAAAAAGTGCAGGTACATTGAACGTTTCGAAGAATATCTCTGCAGATTTCTCTCGGTTTTGACGGGGATTCAATGGTGCCTCTGTCAACAGCACTGGATGTTCCTCGGCGAATGTCGACAGTTGATCTTTGCTGTAAATGTAATTCCAAATGCGTTCCATGTCATTCCAGTCTGTCACGATGCCATGTTCCATCGGATACCGCAATGACAGAAGCCCCCGATGTTCCTCAGCTTTTGGTCCGACAAACAAGTCACCCTCCAACGCGCCGGCCATCACACGTATGTGTTTGGGCCGGCCAATACTGAAAAACAGGCAGGTTGCAGCTTTGTCTACTTAACATAGGTTTACCTAAACTGCTTACTAGTTTGGAAATCGACATTTTGGTGTTTGATCTCCAGCGAAACCAGCTTTAATCACTCCAGAGCCCTAAAGTACATTTTGAAAATATTAAAAATTATTTTGACAGCTCAAGTACAGTTAGATCATCAATGCAATGCAAGATGAAACATGTCTGACAGTTATTAACTATTACATATTTTTAATTATCTCGAATATATGGTATCAATATATGTATCTTTAAGCGCACTTACATTATCGATTACAACAGGTTGATTAATTATCACATCATAAGGCTCCATAGTAAAACACTTTTTATACTAATAAAGGCTAAGAAATCACTTTTCGGCTTTTGACACGAGACCAAACTAAATCTCTGAAACTAAATATGACGTCAACGAATACAGACTATACCACAGAGTATGGACAATAAGAATGATCACTAGGACACACCTGTTGGATGACGTAATTTTATGATATTACAAATGGCGTCCACCAGTAACAACAGAGAGAATATACTTATGTACAAATGAGAGAGATCAAGAGAAATTAAAAAACGCGGTAATTTAAAAAAATGTAAAATAAATTATTATGCTTTTTACTTTCTTTTACGAAGTAATAAGGGTAAAAGTGAGTCTTAGGAGGGCCATTGACGTATGTCAAAAAAAAAGCATAACCGCTGAAGGATAGGTCCGGATAGTTCATCGAAAGGGTTTTCTTGATCTGTCCCCCCCCCCCCCGCACTAACTGTAGATTAAATAAATATACTTTGAATTTCACTTCAGTCAAATATAACATATGTATATACAAAGAGGTACCCTTTTATAAAAGAACACGAATAATGAAATGTTTTTACATCTTTTCTTTTGAGACATTTAAATAAGTTTATGCAATACATAATAATATGTGGTATGATGTAGGAGGTTCTTAACATAGAATTGTATGATTTTAACTTTGTTCCTCCAATGCTTCGTTATTTGTATTGGACGAGCGGCGGTTTTGCATGCGTTCACACCTGGGGCAAGTTTGTTTTTTACGTGTCCAACACGGCCGATGATAGATGGCATTGCAGGAGCAGGTGACGATCCCTCCCTCAAATGGGAAGATTACTTCGTCATTACCACATATTTCGCACAAATGTCCACGACCCTTGCAAATCTCGCAACTCTCCTTGATGTGATCCGTGAAACACTCGGCGATTGTGCGAAGGAATGTGGGCAATTCGCCCGTATGCACGTCGACCAGATCCTGTAGGCTGTACATGTGCGTTGTATCAATCAGGTGATGTCGGTCACCTAGTTTCCACAGTAAATGCTGCGTCTGAGCGATGCGACACACCGTCAAATACTTTTTCATTAATGCTAGATTTTCTCGCATTTTCTGTGAAATGAAAGATTCAAGTTATAAATGCGCGTGGATGATTTTTACGTACATATACAGTATACACCTTGACAAAACTCAATTCCGATATGAAATAAAACAGCTTCGAGTTGAGTTGTTCTAGATTGATTAAGGGATGTGTGGATGTGATCTTGAGTAGTTGGGCGGATGCTTGGCACACGGATTTCTTGTCCATATCCCAGTTGTGAATGACTCGAGCTGGTATCACCGCCACACTGTCCCAATGGCACCCAGTGCAGTAATAATTGCCATTATAATCACACAATCGCGCTTCCGCAAAAGAACTGCCTCCTTTTCAAAATATACAAAACTTAATCTATTTCGGTAAGAAAGGCACACGTATAAAGATACTTAATAATTATCATATTATATAAACTTAATATGTACAACAAAATCATCAGCATTATGCATCGGCAAAATAAGGAATTGGAATTTGAGTGTTATTTTTGACTTTTGACTTATCCTTCGAGATATGTATGTATTATGTACATTATTCAACTGCTCAATAGTGTAGTGAAAATAGAACCGGCCACAATATGGTGATGTTTAATTTTACGATGTTTACATCATGCTTTGTCTTCTCAGTAATATACATATATATATATATATATATATATATATATATATATATATATATATATATATATATATATATATGTATATATATATATATATATATATATATATATATATATATATATTTATATATATATATATATATATATATATATATATATATATATATATATATATATATATATATATATATGTACATTTCCGGAATACGTAACATCGTTAATACTATAATGATCGTAAGTGCACACTTTAATTATCTTAAATATTTTTTAAGAACTGCATTTCTTACTTACTTCATAAAACGAAAGGCATGCATAAGCATGCAAACATTTTATTACATGATAGTAGAATACCTGGCAGTAAAGAACGTCCGAAACATGTTAATCCCTTTGGCAAAGCTAGCATAGGTACATAATTCATTATGTTTAATCAACATATTCGGTTCACTCATCTTATAGCGTTATCGACTGATTGCTTTCAGCTACTCGCAAAACATTTGCTGGGTAATTGACGAGTATTGCGTATTGGTGTTTTGTTTTTAAGAAAATCATATTTGCGCGTGTTCATTCAATTGGTACCTGCGAGTTGTAAGCAAAGCACTAAATGGTATGTACATACATGACCTTTTCAGCGTGTGTGACTGAGAATAAACAGCAACACAAGAGAATGATTTTATTGAAAATGTTACTCAATTCATCATCAAATAGTGAAGATACATTTGATAAAATGAAAAATAACTCAAAAGCAAAATAATATGGTGGAAAATATAGGGTGTAATTTAATATAAATATTATATTCCAAAATTGAACCAGTTCTAACCAATGCGACGCGACGCGATGCGATGTCACGTTTAGCACCAACATGGATAAGTTTATAGCTTAATCGCAATAGTGCTTTAGACCGTAACGTTTATATTAATTTATTTATTGCAATTAATACTTCGTAATTTTTACCATTTTGGTGACGACAGAAAGAAAATATTTAATCAAAAAAATGTGCTCACTACTCTAATGAGTGACGAACAGTGTCAAAATTGTATCCGAGAGCATACCAATCGAGAACGCTATTTATTAGATCTAGACACAATTTCACCAATGACAGTTGAAGTTATACGTTACTTAAAATAAACAATAACGAATTAAAATGATATTTTATGGCAAAATAATATTGCTGTTATCAAATTAACTATTGGTGAAATCCGACCCTAGATAATTAATAAAAATAATTTTTAAAACTTACTAAATGTAAGCGGCGTCTTGCATTCTGCGCATTGATACCGTTGAAATGATATCCCTCTTTCCGGACAAATGCTATTTATATACTTGCCCTTTTCCGTCGCGACAACATGGGCGCAAATCCGCATTATGTGTGGTATGCATTTATGATGGCAGCTATATGCGCAATCTGGCCAAATGTACTCATTTTGAAAATAATCGTAAAAACAAATGAAAAAAATTGCATTCTGTGAAATACTAACCTAAACATTGATACCACGCTTGTAACACACTCCAAATAGCGCCAGCACATTGATCACAGTATTTCTTTCGCACAGATGTAACATTTAAGAAAGATTGTAATTGTAAATGATGTCCTAGTATTACTCGGGAATTCACACTGCTGCCTTTATTCCTCGGATGCCTGAGTATATTCAAATGTCAACAACAACAAAACTGCTATAACTAGCACATACTAGATCTGACCTCAGCACTTTTATTAAGAGAGTTATACTCATTGGTATCACAATTAACATGTCATTGCAACTAATTGTACATACATATGTATTCAAAAATATAGTTCTGATAACGGTATTATTTACATTTGCAATAATAAAAGAAATTATAGTGACTAAATTGGTCAACAATATGATAGTTTTGACATTTTTGGCTAAACACGGCCTAACAAATATTTATCTAGTTTAAAAATGGTTTAACTTGGACATATATATATATATATATATATATATATATATATATATTATATATATATATATATATATATATATATTTATATATATATATATATATATATATATATATATATATGTATATATATATATATATATATATATATATATATATTATATATATATATATATTATATATATATATCTATCTGCTTACGTTGGATCTATAAGAGCATCCCGACATTCCTGTAGCCGAAGTCTTAACTCAACTAGATGCCGCACAAGCCATTTACGTTCCGTAGAACATTGTTCCGATTCCAGCACTAGCTCGCGAACTTCGCGATACTGCGTTTTCCAATTCTTCAATGCCTGCATCCTACAATACAACGCCATAAATACATATGATATTCGATTATTATATTCTATATTTAATAGTAGTAGTAAATACTTGATTTACAGCTAGATGCAACAACATCTTCAAATAAAGTTGATGGTATCGGCTCCTTATCATCTATAAAACTGTCATCAGCTGATAAACAACCAGAATATAATCTAGTTGTTGATGATGGAGATGATGTTCTATTATATTCTTGTGTGATAACTGTAGCGTTCATATCTTCAAATATCATTCTTACAAAATCGAATAATAATTTTAAATATTATTTTAAACATTTCACATGTACGTCCAAGTTTCAACTCATCTTCAAATAAAGTTGATGGTATCGGCTCCTTATCATCTATAAAACTGTCATCAGCTGATAAACAACCAGAAGTGGATTTTGTTGATGATGGAGATGATGTTCTATTATATTTCTATACCTACAATAAAAAAAAAAAATTTTACTTTCTAAATTGTGTGATAACTGTAGCGTTCATATCTTCAAATATCATTCTTACAAAATCGAATAATAATTTTTATTATTTTAAACATTTCACATGTACGTCCAAGTTTTGCTAAAAAAGTTTAGCGATTAATGATAAATACATAATAAAATAAATTACGCATACCATTTCTTGTTGCCTTATACCCTAATACTTTTTTGGGCAAATCTAACGAAGTTTGAGTCACAACATTTTGACAGAAGAATATCATGTTTGCCAAAATATTACAGAGAAAATTCTTTAAAATAAGTTTTTTTGCATTCTAGATGCTGCAATAAATATATAATATTAATGTCAAAGAAACTTGAGTTTCTCAAATTCTTTTAATTGATCATCTTTGTTGAAATTGGCATAAAACTATTTACCATCTATTTACTGCGCAACCGCTGAGGAAACATTTTTCACTAGTTGGCGGCACTGTGAAATGATTGGGTTCGTTAAATGTGATCACACGTAAAGACTCTGAGTTTCTGAGTGTTTCTGAGACTTGTGGTGGTTCTGTTCATATGTACATATGTTAATTTTAGCTTATTTGTTCATGTAAATGTGAAAATGAGTGGTCCGGCTTGTATTAAAAGACTGGATGAAGCCGTTGTAAATCGTATAGCAGCAGGCGAAGTCATTCAACGACCAGCAAATGCCTTAAAAGAAATGATTGAAAATAGGTTGATCTTTTTTAGAAATCGAAAATGTGTCTCATATTATTTAACAAATATTGTATGTTTTAGTATTGATGCCAAGGCAAACAATATCCAAGTAGTTGTTAAAGAAGGCGGTTTGAAATTTTTACAGGTAATTTACATTTTCGAAAGGTATTTAGGTCTATTTACATTTACGGATCAGGCGGCGATTTATCATTTAACAATTTAAGAAAACTGTAAGCTTAAGGATATTGGTGTATATACACAATTTTTTTTAAATATTTTAGAAAATATGGTAATTCATTACGCTGTATTAAAAATCATAATGGCCGGACGTTTTTTAAGTTTTCAAATGAAATATATATAATATTTTACTTACCTCGGGGATATTGCAGTTTTCGCTGTAAACGATCACATACACACGCACACTAGATTTAAGATATTTTTTTCTGGAAAGATTTGCTCAATTCGTGAACGTCATGAAAATGTTCTAGTCATATGTAGTATCATGGGCATTATATTTCGCCAACAGAGACTGTTCTTAACGCAAACTTATTGTATATTTACACTTAAATAGGTTGCACATTAATTGATGATCCTACTCTACAATGACTAGCTTTAAATAGTTTACCTACTTGTTTCGAAATACAAATGTATATACATACTTCAGTAGCTTCGAATAACGATAGCAATACAAGTGTATTATATATAAACATTGTATACAATATAGCAATTTCCTCGTACCCACACACACACATGCTAATCCAAAGGACATTTTTGTGTGTCATGCTATATATTATTAATTATAGATTATCGATAATGGTACTGGCATAAGACAAGAAGACTTTGTAATTGTTTCTGAACGTTTCACCACATCCAAATTGGAGAAATTTGAAGATTTATCTACAATAAACACATACGGATTCCGAGGAGAGGCGCTAGCAAGTATAAGTCATGTTGCACATCTAACAATTCAATCTAAAACTGCGTTACAAGATTGTGCATACAAGTATGTCGTAAAAACTCGTAGTCCTATTTTATTCTTTATCCGACTAATTTACAATTTGAAATTGTCTCTTAGAGCTTCTTATATAGATAGTAAATTAAAAGACCAGCCAAAACCATGCGCTGGAAATCAGGGTACAATCATAACCGTAGAAGATTTATTTTATAATATGAACACCCGCAGAAAAGCTTTACGTAATCCGACAGATGAATTTCGAAAGATCGCTGATATTGTAGGAAAATACGCAATTCACAACGCTACGATTAGTTTTAGTTTGAAGAAGTACGGCGACAGCGCTAGCATCAAAACGCCAGCAAATTCGAATCACATTGATAATATTCAAATTATTTACGGTGACGCAATTGCAAAGTACAAACATCTATACATTCGAAGATCTCTTGCGAAATTTTATTGACCTAAGTAGTTTAGGTTTGAAATCCTCAATAAACATTTATTCGTGAAAGTGCTGCTATGAAAAATAATATCCGCAATAATAGATATGGTCCATCAATTTGTTTATAAGTTCTTAAAGTAACTTTTACAAAAATTAAAACAGGAACTAACATTCATTCGTGTAACATCATATTAAGTGGCTATCGGTTATTTCCTTTCCTCTGTCAACATAAATTCAATTTGAACAGCAAATAATAATAATAATATGGGTTCTCTGACGTTTGTGGGTTCTCGAAAATGTCATTTTATTTAGGATTCTTAAATACATATGTACATATATAAAATGGCGCATGAGAACTAGATTTTAATGTGAAATCATTTCATACAACAACTATTCTTATTTTAGAGAGATAATTAAGATCGAATATATTGACAAAAAATTGAATTTTAATCTTAAAGCTTATATAACTAATGTGAATTATTCTACCAAAAAGGGAGTCTTTATATTCTTTATCAATCATCGACTAGTAGAATCTGCAAGTACGTTTTATAATCACTTTTTGGAACCTCGCAAAATGAATCTCAGTTCATATAATGATGAACAAACGTTAAAATTAAAATTCTAGCTTTGAAAAAAAGTATCGATCAAGTATACGGTACATATATACCAAAAGGCGCATTCCCTTTCGTATATTTAAGTCTAGAAATTGATCCAAAAAACGTTGATGTAAATGTTCATCCGACAAAACATGAAGTACACTTTTTACACGAACAACAAATCGTAGAGAAAGTTAGCGCTGCAATCGAATCGAAATTATTAGGCTCAAACAATTCCCGAGTATTTTATACTCAAGTATGTCTAAACATGTTTTTAAAATGATATACATACATATGTACATAATACTAAACCAACAAACTTTAGTCAAAATTACCGGGAATGAATGCGGAAAAGTTTAAGTTGGCGGACGAGAAAACCAAACAAGCTCCAAAAGCAATTTACGAGAAAGATATGGTTCGAACTAGTTCTTCTGATCAAAAGTTAGATAAATTCTTGTATCCTCTTCCGAAAGGAGCACCGGAGGGTGATACAACTGTATTAAATATGACTGCGCAAGCATCTAACAAAGACAGGTAATATTATTCAAATATATTTGCATATTTCATTTATTAATGTATGTAATTACTTGTTTGAAGGAGAGACACGCAATTAAGAAGCATTTTATCATGCCGTAAGGATGTTGAAGATGACTGTCATTTTGCATTAAAGGAACTGTTTTCCGAACATGTTTTTGTGGGATGTATTAGCGTAGACAAGGCATTAATTCAACATAACACTAAATTATATTTATGTAACACCAGCAAAATCACACAAGAAATGTTCTATCAACTAATCATCTACAATTTCAAAAATTTCGGCACTATAACGTTCAATACACCGTTATCAGTGTATCAGTTGATTTTAATATCGCTAGATTCGCCAGTTTGTGGCTGGACCCCGGAGGACAGTCCCAAAGAAGAGCTAGCGCAAGAGATGGCGAATTTATTGATTGAACACGCTGATCTTCTATTAGATTATTATTCCATAGAAGTTAATTCGGATGAAAAATTAGTTACAATTCCTTTACTCATTGGTAAATAAACATCTGGTTGAAATGCAGTATTACGAACACAGCAATTCCTTTTCTGACTGATTGTAATTAGCATAAGATATTCATTAGAACATTCATTACAGTATTTACCAACAAAAATTAGAATCAATAACTGAAAATTGTTCAGCGTAAATCCGCTTTAGGAAAATCGAAAATGTAAAGATCTGGTCACCACAAATAATGCACAAATTAAACGGAAATTTGAAAAGTAAAATATCTGTCACGAGACTTATACGTAGTAGATTTATTCTGTTTAGATTTTCTTTCTTTTTTCTTGCGAGTTATTTACAAATGTTAAGTTTAACGTCCGTGGGCTAGCTGCTAACGCTTCTACCTTAAAGTAAGTGAACTATGAAGTTTGCCTAGGACGAATGAAATTTTTCACCTGTGACTTATTTCGGTAAAACGGTACGGCGGCAGGTATCTCCGGGTACTCAGATTCCCTTGTCTAGGAAACACATGCATACTACTAAAAAAACATCCTCAAGTACAGGGAGTCAGGGTTCGGTCAGATTAGCTTAGGTCACGGCAAATAGCATTCTCTATAACGGCGCATGCAATAATAATAATAGTAAAGTGGAAATAATCATTTAAAAATATTTAGTTCTATTGTAAGCAAAAATGAAAATACATTTTACAGACAAATTAATGTTATTCCTATTTCAGAAAATCACACACCACAAATGGCAGGGTTGCCTATGTATCTCCTTAGATTGACAACAAAAGTAGATTGGAAAACAGAAAAAGAGTGTTTACAAGGCATCGCGTTGGAAACAGCGAAATATTATGCGTACATTGATGAAGCGAACAGCATTGAAAATTCAAATTGGAAATGGATCACCGAATATGTTTTGTATCCAACCATCAAAAAACATTTTATACCACCAAGCCATTTTACTGAAAATGTTTCTATATTACAAATTGCCGATTTACCTAATTTGTACAAAGTGTTTGAAAGATGTTAAGAATATTCTACATTAAAATAAAATCTTGTATAAAATCCAAAATATTTGCATTCATACGGCGAGCGAAAGGCAGCATCCGTCCTAATATATTTTACATTGATACAAATAAATATGCATGAAAACATAAAGGCGTATATTTCTGTTTTTTATTCAATTACTGATAACATCACATAACAATTTTTGGATAGATAATAAAAACGTGCAAACTAGAAATTTTTATTACACATTATAATGTGTAATGTATAGAATTTGCAATAGAACATATTGTATCACAGTGTATAAAAATGAAGAAATTACAATATAAATAATTCTCATTGTATTTAAATATATAATTTGGATTCAGGGAAGACTTGTGTAACAGACACTCGACCGAATGCTTCAGCTCTACGCCACTACGTACGGCAAGCTAAAAATGGCCGTAAACCCTAAATTGCAAAAAAATATTTGTCCGTATTTTTATTCTAAGATAGGCTACATGCTACAAATGCTCATTTAACTGTGACAGATTGTTTTTAAATTCGATGATATAAATATGCTGTACTACGGACGGCGAGCAAATTGCCATTTTTTTTCAATATTTAATTAAAAAAATAAGTACCAAACATTTCATATGGGCGTGAGAAATGCGCACATCGCTTTTGTTGGCCATGTTCATATTTTCGCGGACTTTTGGCGTCACACTTTTACAGATTAACACAGGATATTTCTAAAAAAAAAAAGACAGCAGAAACTTATGATAAAATATGCCCGGACTCTAACTATAACAGATAAAAAAAAATTGAATAAAATAACCCAGAGACAAGAAATAACCTCAAAACGATCACACCGGTTCAAATTTGAAAACTAGTTTAACATAAAATCATTTTAATGACTGAAAAGTAACAACATTGTATCCATGATATTGATTCATGCAATTTTATTAAATTAAATTTGTTTTAGTATTAACAAAATGATGATTAAATCCCAAACAGAGTATAAACTAAAATCTCCACCTGAAGATGCAATCTCCTCAGTGAAATTTGGACCACACACAAATCAATTCATACTTGTAAGCTCGTGGGATGGTTCTGTGCGCTTGTACGATGTCACAGCGAACACACTGCGGCACAAATATACGCATGATGCAGCTGTACTTGATGTTTGTTTCCAAGTAAGTTTCTATATTATTTTATATTTACACCCATAAATGCATGCATTGTCTCTTCCGATATTTCTAATGTTTACTTTTGATTTAAGGACGCAGTTCATTCATATAGTGGTGGTTTGGATAATACTTTAAAAATGTATGACTTTAATAGCACCACTGAAACCATATTGGGATCACACAACAATGCTGTGCGCTGTGTCGAATATTGCAATGATGTAAATGGTATAATCACAGGCAGTTGGGATAGCACAATTAAATTATGGGATCCAAGATCTCCGCATTGCAGTGGCACTTATAACTGTGGAGATAAGGTATATACATACATCTAGAAGACTCCGACTAAGAACATTTTATTTAAGCAACTAATTATAGGTATATACAATGAGTCCTTGTGGGGAAAAGCTAGTAGTAGGAACTGCTGGCCGAAAGATACTCGTATGGGATTTACGTAATATGGCGTACGTTAACCAGAAACGTGAATCTAGTCTAAAATATCAAACACGAGCCATCCGGTGCTTCCCGAATAAACAGGGCTTCGTTTTGAGCAGTATTGAAGGACGTGTTGCCGTCGAATATTTGGACACAAGTCCCGAAGTGCAAAAGAAGAAGTACGCGTTTAAATGTCATCGCATCAAAGAGGACGGACTCGAACGCATCTACCCGGTGAATGCAATCAGGTAAAAAAAACAACATACAACACGGCTGTGGCAAGACACTGTTTTTACTTAATTTGGTTAAAGTGAGTCTTTCGTTGCAACACAAATACATAGAAAGCATATCCTACGAAGGGATTTGCCCCTTAAGCCAGGGCAAAGTTTAGGTTTGGGGGGGGGAGCAGATCAAGAAAACACATTCGATGAATTATCTGGAAATATCCATCAGCGATTATATCTTTTTTTTACTAAACGTCAGATTGCCAACGAAAGACTCACTTTTACCCTTAATTTAAGTAATAAGTAAGTAATCATGAAAAAAATCGATCTCGAGATTTTAACGGAAATACATCTATTGACTTTCCCTAAATCGAGAAAATAGGGTTGATATTCAATACAAATCTCCGAATTGTATAGCTTACTAAGCGATTAGCAGATACTGACAGTTAACACATGACAAGCAATGAACCATATCACAACATGAAAGGGGTATCGAAAAATTCAAAAATCTTATAACAAATTTCAAAATTGAATTGAAATATTTAACCTAGTGTTTTTATAATAAATTTATGCATTTTTCTTTTCTCCATAGCAAAAGTACCATTCTTGTCTATTACGCATATATCTTTATTCTATACTGCAAAAGTTTCCATGTTAATTGTGTTTATTTAGTTTCCATGAATATTACAACACATTTGCAACCGGAGGATCGGATGGTTATGTAAATATCTGGGACGGATTTAACAAGAAGAGATTATGTCAATTCCACCAGTACAACACTTCAGTTACAGCACTGAGTTTCAGCCATAGCGGTATGTAAAATAAATAAATAAATGTGAAACTTTTGCAATTCGACTTGCTAGTAAAGATTTTAGTTTATCGTTGAATCATTTTTCTGTTTATATCAAACACTTTTTGTTCACTTCTACAGGGACCGTGTTGGCAATCGCTTGTTCGAATTTGAATGATGACGAAAGTCCACCGAACCCAGCACCGGAAGACGCAATATACATTCGTCATGTAACCGACCAAGAAACAAAACCCAAATAACACAACAAATACAAACTACTACCGTAAGCTAAGCAATTATTAACTTTATTTCATTAAACTTCATTATTGTAATTATTTATTATTAATAAATGATATCTTTCATTTCATTATCTCTCGTACCTTATTATTATTAATATTAAGAAGATATGTTAGCAATGTTTCCAGTTGTGATAAATAATGTTTTTATTGCCATAAAATCTCCGGTTTGATTAAAAAAATAATTTGATTTTTAGGAACCTAACTTATACCTTATCTATAAAGCTTAACGTTACTGACTTTGAACAAATAAGGAAGTATAAATTATGGGTGCCACCTTGGGGGCGGAAAATCAATAATTTGGTGCTGATGAGAAGCTCATTGATGGTTGAAAGAAAAAGGTTAGATTTTTTCTTTCTGTCAAATTATTCGGACGTAATATAAAGCTTAGAATCTTATCATTTTAAAATCAAATAGAAGCACTTGTAGAGTCTGTTTTTTTTGTTTAGTATTCAAATTTGCTGTAAATGCTGGAGGACAAATTTTTTAGTATATTTTGTTATAACAAATAAAACTCAAAATCAGAATTATATCAAATTTGTTAATTCGGGTGCATTGAAATTGAAGAATAACAAATTCATTACCGAGTTCGACAGTTTTATAAATCGCGATGGATATTCGGAGTTAGAGTTTGTGCGTTTTATGAGTTAGCAACAACACTTTTAAGGTGAACCATCAAGCTCGCTAAAACATCGTGCCTAGCAAATTAAAAAAAAAAAAATACCACTCGATGTGTATTTGCATAACGAATGCATGGTTTCGTTTATTTTGAGCTTGTAATATAGCAGATAAAAAATAAAAACTATGAAAAAGTGCCTATTTTGAGGGTTTTTATTTTTTATCTGCTACATTACAAGCTCAAAATAAAGGAAATTTTTACCAGGTATTCGTTATGCAACTACACATCCATGTTTTTTTTATTTTTTTCAATACTTAGGCCAGATTGGAGATATTTTGGATTTAATGATGTTTCGTCATTTTTATGGTATTAAGACAAAAAGTATGGTACCAATGTGTTCGAAATAACTTTCTTACATTTTATTCAACGAAATATCTTTTATTATGGCGTGAAAATAGCTTATTTTTATTTTTATAGCGTTTTCGCGATTCTAAGATTTTTTGAATATATCTAGCT
The DNA here is from genome assembly GCA_018344505.1 of Nebria ingens riversi. NCBI lineage: Eukaryota > Metazoa > Arthropoda > Insecta > Coleoptera > Carabidae > Nebria > Nebria ingens. The sequence goes on along the minus strand of JADQWA010000157.1, from coordinate 480,832 downwards.
GAAAGGTGGCGCCGTCTATGCAAAAAAAAAGTTAAGAGGAACTAAGCCTAATAGTTTGTATCCATAGTGTGAACTTGAGAAATTCACCACTAGATGAAGCGGAAAAACAAACGAAAATTTGTTATCTCACAATTGTATTCTTATCTTATCTGTACAGATAGATAAAAATAATAAATATTATGTTTGAATTTAGAAAATATTCAATAAAAGTCAAATAACTTATTTCTGCGTATGTACGCATTTTCTTAGAAGTAAACGGACCTGATGGTTTTTCTTAATCAGTATATTTCCAAATAATTTGATCTTTTAAGAAAAACCAACAGGTCCGTTTACTTCTAAGAAAATGCGATTTGGCGCTACTGTGTGCATGCGCCAAAAAGAGCATTTTGCAGCTAATGTATAAACTAACAATCTGAAGTCGGTAATTGTAGTATCTATATTGGAATAGCGACAGACTTTTAAAAAAGTAGACAGATTTAAACAGCGCGAATTTTAAAAATTAAAAATATTCTTCATTATATTTTTAATATCGAAGAAGTCAGAGGTCGATAAGACATATTAATATTTTAAAAAATCATCATTCGCGAAACAGAATTAATACCCTTCGGAGTCCAAATTATAAAATCACATTTTGTTCTACCACTAAAGCTCGTCTTACACTACACAATATATTCTACAAGAAATTCATCAACATTTGGAACACTCTAAGTTGTGTAGTATCATACAGCAAATTGTGAAAAATAAGCTACTATACTACACAATTAAAGTAGTTCCAAATGTTGAACACTATATTATGTAGTGAAGACGAGCTTTAACATACATTTGACAGCCAGTGTAAGGAATGCAACTACCGATGAATATCTCAACAAAGCGTATATTAACATTGTATTTACTTATTATTAGTATAAACTGGGGTAAAATGTTGAGACCGCTCTACTAAAATGGTTTATTACATTCGCGCTAATACTGGGTTCCTAACTATGAATCATTCGTGCGATTGTATTTATCCCAACTCTTATCTACTTTAGATAGACGCGTGCTATGCGAAATACGAATGATTTTTAACTCGCCGTAAAAAAAGTAATAAACGTATTTATTTTTAAAATAAATTAAAAATTTATTGAATTGTTTTTGTGTTTTCCGGCTTGCGCGATGCTTTGAATAATACATATGACTATATTGATTACTATCATTGTTGATTTAATTGATACTTCGATTATTTTAATTATAGTGCAATAAGTTATTGATACAGAAATTCGACATGCCAAAGTTTAGGCAACAGCTCGCCGACGCCGAGTATACTTTTTATAATAACCAAGGAATAAAGATATCTTTGATTGACAGCCAATACTAAACAGCTCGCCGAATATCTAATGTTTATATTATTCAAGATATAAAATAGATATCTTTGATTGATTACGCTATATTGTCATTGTTGATTTGATTGTTACTTTGATAATTTTAATTATAGCACAAATATTCTTTATTCATTCAGAATCTCGCCATGCTAAATTTAAAGCATTGAAATAAATCATATGAATATGAGTCACAGTTTAGTGACGTCCTGAATTTTGAGATAACATTTGCTTCTTGCGTTCATACGCAGAAACAAGTTATTTGACTTTTATTGAATATTTTCTAAATTCAAACATAATATTTATTATTTTTATCTATCTGTACAGATAAGATAAGAATACAATTGTGAGATAACAAATTTTCGTTTGTTTTTCCGCTTCATCTAGTGGTGAATTTCTCAAGTTCACACTATGGATACAAACTATTAGGCTTAGTTCCTTTTAACTTTTTTTTTTGCATAGACGGCGCCACCTTCCAGTTAGATATATTCAAAAAATCTTAGAATCGCGAAATCGCTATAAAATTAAAATAAGCTATTTTCACGCCACAATAAAAGATATTTCGTTGAATAAAATGTAAGAAAGTTATTTCGAACACATTGGTACCATACTTTTGGTCTTAATACCATAAAAATGACGAAAAACCATTAAATCCAAAATATCTCCAATCTGGCATAAGTAGTGAAAAAAATAAAAAAAACATGGATGTGTATTTGCATAACGAATACATGGTAAAAATTTCGTTTATTTTGAGCTTGTAATGTAGCAGATAAAAATAAAAACCCTCAAAATAGGCACTTTTTCATAGTTTTTATTTTTTATCTGCTATATTACAAGCTCAAAATAAACGAAACCATGCATTCGTTATGCAAATACACATCGTGTTTTTTTTTTTTTTTAATTTGCTAGGCACGATGTTTTAGCGAGCTTGATGGTTCACCTTAAAACTATCGGCTAGCCTATTCAACGACTTACCTAAGTAATCGATTCAAATACCATGTAGGATAGAAGGAATGGTGACATATATATATATATATTATACATATATGTGTATATAAAAAAAACTAAATTATACTTATTTTTTCGAGTTCTCGATATTTATATAATATGTATATATGTATATGCAATGTACATAAATTTTAACACTATTTTTATTATTATTTTAGAAATATGGAGCAATGACAATCATTTCCGAGAAACGGGCTTTTCGGTATTTTTTTTACACCCGGTAAAAATCTCCTATGTTTAAGAAAATATACAAAAATAAATAACAGTGTTTAAAAAAATTAAATAATAACTAGTCAAATGCTTATTCCATAATACAGTGTGTATAACATTATAAAATTAACGTATAAAACAATTACGTATGTTTTATTTCGACTATATCCTATGGTCGAAGATAAACAGATCATACTAAATAAATTTATATCAAGTTGCACATTAACCGCTTGATTTTAAGGGAAATAGAACATTTTATATTAACTAAGTATGTATGTACATACATATATGTATATCGACTACTATTTTTATTTTTACTATTATGTTAGTAGCAATGAATTAAGAATTAGCGCATTAGATATTTAATGCTTTAGTTCTAAAAAAATAGATTTTTATCACTTTGTCAATGATTCTGAAAAGGAAATTGAATTAACAATCTGAAAATGTTACTACATATTATAAGAAAAGATTTAGATTTGGAATGTGACTTTTTCTAGATAAATAACTGCGGTTATCTACAATTGATCAATTTATTTATAAATTAAATATAAAAACAAAGAATCGTGCACTCTTTTCAACGTGCAGTACAATTTTTTTAACTTTGAAAACAGACAATTTTGAAATAAATAAAAGATAGTCTCAGAAATATAGTACATACGTTCAAGTCTAACAGTTTGACAATGATCTATCTTTGACAGTGATTTCAGTTTTAGTTGAATGTCGAGTTGTGCTAATTTGCTAAAGCAGAGTTTATTTTTGTTTTGGTAAAATAAATGAATATTTCGTGATCTTAATCATTTATGTTTGACCATAGGACATCGTATTTCTATCTAACTACAAATCTTTGGGAAATAACTGTCACGAGAAAAGTTCTGCTAATTGTGAAAAGACAATGACATCTTTTATGAATGATTTCAAACCATTTGTTTCCACATTCAGTAAGCAGTAAATGCACACACCTGGTAATTTATTAAACACTTTGTACTAACTTATTTTCATTAAATTTCCGATTATGATCTCTAGCAACAGAAACAAAAAATGGATTTTAATTTTATTACGTTTTCTTGGGATGATTCTAAAAGCGTATTTTGAACGGCGCAGGCACACTCAAATATTATGATTGGGTTATAATAATACTGATCTCTCTGTGCATTGTTTTACCAATAATTCATATCGCATTCAATCTTTCGCACAACATTTTTTCTCACCGTTTTGAAACACAATAATTTTATTATACAATCATATTATTATGTTTATTTTTAAGGCTTTGTCCGTTTTCATCATGTGGCATTATATTGCACATTGCATTTTTATTATTTTTTTTACTATATAAATTCTGGTCGTCATTTGAATGGGGATAATTATGTGTGTACATTGCATTGTATAGAGAAGCGGCCCTATACTAATCGATCTATTTCTCTCCACGTTCTTTAAACAAATAGGGTCATACACCAGACCATCAAGCGAATTTCTAACTCGTTTTTAATTTCGACCAGAGAATAAATAGAAATGAAATTCATTAGAATTCGATTAAATGCTTAGTGCAATACAGTGCCACATACAAACTTCGAACGGAGCCTTAATAAGGATAATTACGCTAGTTTAATTGTAATGTTACGATTATTTGTATATTATTATTATTATTATTATTTTGTTCATTAAAGCTCTTCAATACAACAGTCGGAGTAAATAACAACTGATGAATTTCAATGACATAATTATATGAATGTGGGGAGGTAGCACGTATTTTTCCATAACTTCACCATTTTATGCCCGAGTTTTATGGTTTCCCTTTTAAGTGTGAACATGTGTGAGTATGTGTTGTGTGGTCCATGGTTTTTAACGACTAGACGGGTTATTTAATTATGTTTAAATTGGTTTATTTAAACAGGCGGCGTGGCTGATGTTTGACCATATCAAGACCGACTCATCTCGGGGTCCAAAGTTCTATTCGTAGCAGAACGCAAAAGGTTCATGAATTCCACTTCTAGCGACTGTCTTCCCTAATAAAAATATTAACAAAAATTAACATTCATTACGCGTCATACATACATACATACACACACACACATATGTATGTATGACCACATATGATTGAATTCCGATTTATAGTTTACGTATCGTACACCGACGCAACAAATGCAATGCGACGCGGTCATACATCATTACACCATAGTGGACACACATTATTCTTCCTTATCTTATCAGAAGTGACAAATGTATTTTACTATCTTCAAATCATTTTTGACGTTTGATATTAAAGATAACTTAGGAAAGAGTATTTGAAAAATTAGTGGTAAAAACGATTGTTAAAAGAAACGACAAAGAAAAACAAATCAGTGCCGGTGTATTTACGTTTGCGGTAATTCAGGGAACTACGGCGACGAAGCGAATATAATCGTTTATATCATCATATGGAATGCACTATTTTAAAATTAAAATGAAGGAAAAGATATCTACATATTTTTCTTACCTGTGTGTTTTGCGTAGGAATTTGTAATGCAAGTGCCATACTATTTGCATCAAAACTTTCATCCAGAGCAATGAGAGCGCCATGAACTCCAGACTCGAGTAAATGATTTCCATATTCCTAAACAGATAAAACAAATATATAGACTAGCATAATTAAGAGGCAAAAGATGTTCTCACTTTTAATCCTATGCTGCACACCCATTTGATAATACGTTCGTTACTCCATACTAAAACGTCGCTCAACGTATTTTCAGCTACCTTCCGTCGTTCTTCTAGCTGATGGCGATCGTAGTTCAGTCGTTTCAGGCAGGATATACCGAATTGAAGACTTGTTCTATTACAAAATAAATGTTACATCAATATATAGACATTTTATTCGCCCTGATTTAATTATTACATTTTTCGATTTCTAATACAGAATTAAATAATCGTACAATCATTATTAATTACGCAGTGAAGACACATTTATTATGGACAAAATGAATCACAGTAAAGATAACATTAGTACTACTTCTTAAATTTCATGTTAAATAATGGTCATTAGTTTAACATGATTCTACCAAAACTAAATGGCAGATTGGAAGCGAAATATAAGTTTATGACATCTATAATGATTTCTAATACATATACTATGTAAATAAATTCCACTTACCTATGGAAACTATCAACCATTTTCAACTGTCCTCTAAGATCTTTCTTTGTAAGATGATCCAACATTCTGGCATCCACCAAACATTCCATAAAAGTAGTTCTATATTGAGGTAAGCCCAATGTAGGTAACCAATAGTTGCCGATCCATTCGTGGTTCATATCACCGAAGGCAAGGGTAGTGCGCGAAGTCTTGGGCGCGGACGGCGAGGTTAGCGACACCATTTCCTGTATAGCCAGTCGCAGTTTCAACCTATGCAACGGATTGCTGATACCAATTTCGCGTTGTATCTCCGTGTCGCTTAATGCGCTCATTATCGCACCTAGTGAATTTACCATACATTTAGGATTCAAATCAAATCGAACTTATTATGCAGCACTATATACTAAGTATGTATATTCTCTGTATTTTAGAATTGTAAACAAAAATTAAATTTGAAATTCGTTGCGATTAAATCGCTGCAACGAGCTTTATTATCATAAAATGTGTAATCGTTTAGTTAGAATGTATTTTTTATTTAGTATCTAACTAGGAGCGTGCATATCAAATTTTCAAAGCCATACAAAAAACATCGATAAATGATTGAATATATCGATGATATTTGCTACCTATACTAGCCAACATTATTGCTAGAGACGTACACTGTTTGGTAAAAAACAAATTCAGACGTATTCTATATTTGTTTCATAGAAATTTGCGCTTATTGAGTAGGATACAAAAATGTTGCATTATCGATTGTTGCAATAGTGGTTTCTGATGAGGTATGTACTTTCGTTATTACTATATGTAGTTCTATACAAAAATACAATTCAATACAGTATCGCAAAAGGTTTCCGACTATGGCGTACCTGACTTGACGTTGGCTCGACACGCTGCCACGTACCACGCCGGCATTCCCACCCATAGTTCCAGCCAAGCGACGATCGTCGGTCCATTCCAAAGTGCGAATGGAGTACCTGCTTTCATCGCCTCCGCCAAGAGTTCGTGTCTGTAATCATGCTCCCTTCCAGAACACACGTATTATCAAATTTGTATATATGATTATAAACACACGGAATGAATATACTACGGTATTATGCTATTATGTATAGAAAAGTTAGATAAAGCGCAATGTGAAAGACCGTACTTGTTAATATATTTTCGTTGGCATGTAGCTTATAAAAGTGTTTCATTTAAGGGACATTTCTACTACAAGCTGCAGGAATGAATTAAATGATGGGTTGCTATGAACATTAATTGCAATCATGTAGCAATAGTTTGTTATAAATTGCAAAATATCGTACACCCACTTCTTCTTCTGTCGTCGATCAAAGTCACTTTTCTGTCCGACTCTTCCACCGAGGCTCATGGTATCACTCATATCGCCATCCATCATCATCATGGGACCGGGATTCTGGTGTTGGTTAAGACTCAGCATACTCTCACCTCCCATGACTGTATCTTTACCTTTCACCTTTTATAACAAAAGAAAAATATCATTATCATATTTCTATCTGGATAGGTACATACATACATACATACATATGTATGTATGTGCAATAGGTTTATTTAGCAAAAAATAGATTCTACGCTAGATGTCAGATGTTGGTGCAAGATATAAGAAACATAAATATGCATCAATGAAAAAGAGGCTGTGCTCAAAAATAAAATTTCGATTGTATACAGTGTTCGAAGTTATAGGCTTTTACGGTTCTTTATGCTTTTTGACTTGTTTAATATACAGCAAATTTAAATTTCGCGAAAACAGAGGTTTTGTAAATAAAAATGTGTACCTAGACTTTAAATTTAAGCTTGCCTATCATCATTTAATAATATCTCTCGTTGATGAGCTATTTGCTTACCTTCTCCTTTTTACTGAAGAATCTGCCCAACGACGATTTGAGTCCCTTCTTTTTCTGGGCTGCGGCAGCAGCAGCGACGGCAGCAGCCGCGGACACGTCCCGGTTTCCGCTCATGCCGCCTGTACCGATGCCGCTCATCATGCCCGATGATCCGCCGCCACCCGACAGCGCGTTCTTGTGCAGGGAATCTTGACTGCTGTGGCGAGAGGACAGAGGTGATGGAGGTGTGTGCGTCTGCATAGACTGGCCTTGCACTTGCCTGAACACACTACATACACTCCACTACTCTATTCTATTTGCTAAAGAACACGTTGCTCTAAACTAGTAAGTAAGAAATCCTCACTCGTACAACATACGATAGAACGTTCTCACTCGCTCTGGGATCATTTTTTTTTAGTGGATAAAACTGAGGTGCTTTTTCTCAAATACTTTAAATACAAAATTGATAAGATATCCGAAACTGTCTATTCAAATATCATGACTTATATTTAGTTTCAGAGAATCTAATTATATTTTAGAAAAAACAATCAATTTTTGATTATTTCTTAACGTATTTTATATTTATTTACATATGAAATTGAAATAGCATTCTAATATTATTGTAAGAACACAATGATTATCAACATGTTATATCAATAATATGTACTTTATATTAACCTTCTTCAGTCGAATATACATACATGCATAGATTTTAACAGTGTATATGTATGCGAAAGACTATATACGAGTATTTTAATCCGCGTTTAAAAAAACCACGAGCTACAAAATGTACAAAAACAAATAGGTATGTTTGATTTAAGAATTCAGTCAATGTTTATGCGCAAGAGTGCAACCTTCGAGTTGTTAATTTTGTTTGTTAATTAAAAGGTGATGTCCGATTGCAGCAATCGGTAGAATGGCCAGAGATGTGCAATGATTAGCATAGTGTTCTTGTAATAATATTGTAGTCAAAACCATGCAATAATGCCAGTGCTGTAGGTAGAGTATGAAAGATACATTGAGTTAGATATTTATTCAACAGTGCCATTAGAATAGCTGCAAAAACTTGTTTTATTCACACAAAACAAATGTTTCTTGTTTGGATTAACATTCGGTTCTAAGGAATGAATCACTTGCCGTTTCACAATTACTTTACAAATCATTATTATATGGCTCAACAATAATTGTTTTAAATATGTATGGTCTCAGATATTGCTAATATTTTCCTATGCAGACACATAAAAGATATTACCAGTTTTTATACTGTCAAATATTTTAATGTGGAAATATAATAAAGCTTAGGTACCAAAAGCTGAAAAACGTCTTATTTCTACAACATTCAATTTATTTATTTCAGATGCGAAATGAATTTCCGACCGGTTTCGATTCATTCATTGATCATCTTTAGGGTAACCGGGCTGAATAAGAAAGACTGGATGCTACACTTTTTGGACAAATTTGTCATTTACCGACGTTTTTTACTTATGCATTCACTACAACTGAGTTGACTATCTTAATCAAGCTAAATATAGCTTTACTATGAATGATCATTATAATCACGGAGTAACGTGTAAACAAGTGAAAATGACTTACATATCTATAGTCACGAACTCGTTTTAAAGACGGGAAGTGTTAAAGTTAACAAAATACATCCAATTATACTTGCACTCAGCGCGAAAGTGTAAGGTAAACAAATATTTAACTTATCGTAAATCACATAAGTATTTTAACATGCTATTTAGTAATTTTCTTCAGTTAACTCAAGCGTATTTCATCTTTTAAAGTATTTTTAATATAGTGTAAGCATACGGCGATATATTTAATTTGAGGGAAATTTGAACAATATATCAGAATTTCTTCATAATAAAGAACAAAAATTAGTTTAAAGAAAATAATGCTACTAAAGACAGTAATGCGTGAACAAAAATAATTGGTCATCATTGGTATGTATCTATATAGGAAAATAATATTAACAACATTTACGGTATGAAGACACATCATAAAACATCCAGGTGATTTGCCATGAAATAAGCTATACACCAATATTAAACAAACATGAGAAGTTTATGTTCAAAACGGTGATAGAAAAATGTAAAGGTTTTTTTTTTTAGGTAACATTACATTAAAATAACAATGACGAAGATGTACTGACATCATTTGATTGAACTTAAGAGAAATAGATACTGTAAATGTGGTTAAAATACTATGAATACTGGTTTGTACGTAAAAAACTTGCATTACATTTTCAATTTGGGTAATACTTTTCAACATAATTCGTAATAATTTAATTCGTATCAAAAGAGATAAAAGACTGAATATGCTAAGTCATTTATATTACATTACGAGAATAGTAAAAAATCTTTAAACCTATTTATGTATGTATGTATGTACATACATATATTACTACATCTTGAAACTAAACTTCTCATTATATCCGTGAATATTTAACCAACAATCATGCAATAATGAAAATAAAAACAACTACGATTTATAAATGAATAAACTATTTATTAGACACAAACAAGTTCAATAATTGAAAAAGATGTCATGCATATTTAGTTTGACCATGCATTGTATTAGTTAGAGATAACTGAGCGACATGGGTAGATGGTGCAAGAGACTAAATCTCCGCGGATACATGGTGTACAACATAGAACAATGATTAGTAGTAGAGGATAACCTGTGCGAGGCGATTCCCACAGGAAGACCACTAGCTCCAGTCCGTCTAAGCAGCAAGGAATGAGAACACATGGGTAAAGATATTTCATTTCCCAAACGCTTGTTATTTAAACAACTGTAACTGACCTGCGCAATTCTTCTTGACTGTGTGCGAGTGCTTGGGCGACACGTTCTAGGCGAAGCGATCGGGCAGTCAGAGGTGAAGCACCGCCACCGCTACTACTGTCTCCACCTCCGGCCATGTGGAGTTCTTCGCGAGACATATCAGCACTCAGGGGCGCCAACTGAAGCTGATAATATGATTAAACTTCTTTAGTGGAAGGTGGGTTACATATAAATGACTCAAAAGCGAATTTACAATTTGAAACGGCATCACTTCAGCCGAGCTGTTTCTCAAAACAATTCATTTAAAATAGCTATTCTTAATATACTTGTTCTTTCAACAGTACATTTTTGTATAATTAAAATTGTCACTCATACCTTACAAAGATTTTATTTTTTTAATCATTCTGCAGTTAAATAGTCATACTTTGTGATAACTGGTTAATAAATAATAACGACTGTTTTGTGAACCATTTATTTTGCAAATCCTAAAAGAACAAGTATTTTAAGTGCGATTCATATAGAAGGCCACTGTTATTGCAACTAGACACATCTAGAAATATGCAATAACATTATTAAAGTAGTATAGCTAATGATTTTACTTATTAGACTAGAATATACACAGTAAACATAGAGCAAACGCGCATGTCTATATTACATCTCTGATACATATAGCTATGTATATATTTACATTGCAAACACATAATGTATTAGCGATGTTATATTGCCATGTATATTTGCTGGATAGCTTTGTTTATTTGTTTTGTTGTCGATGTATTACATTTATAACATTCTTGAAATCAAATAACTTTCTTGCATTTAATTTATTAAAATCCAGAACAAACATACCTAATGGAATAAATTAGCATGCTCTAAATTTCTAGTCTGAACATCAATTAATAATAATAATGAAAATCGAATGAATGATGAGTGAGAGTGATGAGTGAGTGTGGTGTGGGTGTGTGTTTTGTGCGAGCACAATAAAGATTGAGATCAGATATATGTATATATATATATATATATCATATATATATATATATATATATATATATATATATATATATATATATATATATATATATTTATATACATATATATATATATATATATATATATATATATATATATATATATATACATATATATATATATATATATATATATATATATATATATATATATATATATATATATACACATATATATATATATATATATATATATATATATATATATATATATATTACATATATATATATATATATATATATATATATATATATATATATATATATATAAAGAGAGGAGTGAGACGAAACAAACCTGACTGGAGGGCAGCGATTCGGACAGCTGTCCAGGGCTCAAGGTAGCAGCATACTGATGCAAGTGTGCTGGAGACATAGAGGCAGGCGCCTACAACACACAACACACACCTAACCCACACATTCCAAATAAAAAGAGATAATACAGAGTTCCCAACAATGAATTTGTTCCTAACATGCTGCTTCCAAATACATATGGCTTCAATTTATTATATAATGTGACCTAGCTTACACAATACCCATAACATATGCGAAAAATAATTAGAAACGATGATCTATTCTTGATATAATCCTAAATAAATCTAGGATTATTGAATTTCGATATATGATATTGCATTTCAAACCACCATTTTCTATATAATTATAAGTAATGAACATAAGCTATACCTATACGTATGTATAGTTAGTGCAGCAAAGAAATGATAATACTTGAAATACATATAAACAATGAATAATAGTCACTGATAATAATAATAATAAAGAAAAAGCAACTTCAGTTTAATTCAAAATTAGAAAATAATTAAATAATAGTTGCTACAAAGGTGCAATGAATGCAATTTATAAGTTGGAAACGTGTTTCGTAATAAATACACACTCGCCTTCAGTATATAAGTACTAAATAGCTAAGTGAAAAATGCTATCAGCAACTTTATAAATATTATTATTTGGCATACCTTGCTCTGCAGAAATAGCAAAGCTGTACATTCATACCTCATCTAGGGTTTTGTAGGCTTGGTTTTATTATATAAATAATATGTTATAAGATTTCATTGTAATTTTAATTTGAAGTAGGTAATGGTATATCAATTGATATGTAAACAATAGCAAACTGGATGGATCCAGTTCAATATGCAGGGTTCAGAGACTCAAAATATTAATTCACTCGGCCAGTGGGAACTCTGTGTGAGAAATTGGGATGATGCAGATTATCACCCATTTTCATTGACCTAATGTCACAGGCCCATTCTTCTAATGCCAGAACCCGTACTTTTAAATATATAATAAATAACAAGATAGTGCGCATATGAAATCCTACATGCAACATGTGTACTATTTGTGTTTTTTTTTTGGTGATTCATATGATGATGCTAGTATACAAAATCTTGGTTTTAGACGATTTTGTTCTTGGTTCATTTGATCAGTTGTACTTATTACAAAATTAAATATTGCTTACATGTTGTATGAATTAAAGAGTAAACAAAACTGGTCACATTATAATACAATCGGTCTTAAGGAAGTTTGATTTAATTTCAGCTAAACTAAAATTAAGTTAAGTAGTTTTGATTTAAATTCAAACTTTTATAATTGTTCTGTTTTCGCTTATTTTTACTCGACTGCACTATATAACCAAAGATTAATAATTGTATGTTATATTGCTAATTAAAGATGATTTGATTCAAGCATGCGTTGGGAAAGGCATTTAAAACCTATTTAAAATATCTGATATTAGAACCATCCATAAACAAAATCGTCTAATCCAAAACTAAACATTTCAAGCAAAAATTAAATTCTGAACATTAACAATTCAATAATTACCGTATGGTACTTATGCAGGTAATCTCGTTGAGGGGAATGATGTGATTTTGGCGTAGACCTTCCACTCACAGGCGGAGACTGTCTTTCCAAACTTCGTCCTCGCGCAAGCAAGTTCATGTGTTCTAAACTTCCAACACGTGATTCCAATTCTTCTGCGCGTGCTTCCGTGCTTTGTTTCTCTTCTTGAATCAACCTACATATGTACATAACATAAATACCACTTAGAAGCTTCTTTTGCACTGTGTTTAATGCTGTCCAAAATGCCGTTACCTTATTTCATTATTAATGGCGTCTAATTGTTCTTGCAGCATCATAGCTAACGTTTGCGCGTCTGTATGACCAGACGGTGATAGCATATCTGCGGCGCTGAAAATACTTTCATTGTCGTCACCTTCGGCATCAGATGACACGTCGAAAGCTTGTTGGACATTTGCTAATACGTGTGCTTGTTGAAGCTTCTCCCATTCTTGTTCTGCAAGAGTTCGTGCCCCAAATGGCAATTTATTTGGATCTTCATCCATTGGAGTGCGACTCTTATTTCTTCGCGGTAAGGAATGAGTATCGAAACTGGAATGACTTGCACTACGCGAAAAACTATTCGGATCTACTTGATTTGGACTAAGACTCCGTGTTAATGCATCTGTTTGTTGGATGTTAAACGCAATCTCTTGCTGCAGCATTTGTCTTTTAACATTGTCAATTTCTAAACGGGATTTCGCTAGTTCTTTCATTATATCTGTTTTGTCCGACTGCATTTCTTCCATAATTTTTCGTGTTTTTTCTAGTTCCTGTGTCAAACTATTTTTCTCTTCTAACGCGTGCATTCGTTCTTTTAGATGACCTTGAAGTCTATCGTTGGATTCCGAGAGAAGTTTGTCGACAGTAGCTGATAAGCGTGTGTTGTGTTCTTCGTTCATCTTGAGCCGTTGGTTTAGCCGCATGACCTCAGCGTTCTTTTCTTCCAAATTGGCTTCCAATCGCTGGATGCGATCTTCTGCAGATCCATGCCGTTCTTGCGCCTGGAACATATGGAAAATGAGTGTAGAAACAGTTGAATTACTTGAGGAAATATTTATTCTAATTGTGTAACTTATGTATCAAGCTTTTTTATAACAATGAATAATAAGTACAATATGTTTTGTTAAAAAAAAAACGCATTCCACTTAAATATGTTTCCTAATTTTATATCGAATATTTTCCAAAATAAACGTGTCAATCAGTTATTGCTGGCATGCGCTGTCCAAAATAAAAAAAAACATACAAAATGTGATGCATCAATAATTGAGAAGCGTATATATATATATGTATAAAGAAATAATCATGATTATTTATTTGCTTCATTTACGTCATCAAATTGGAATACGCTTTAAATACTAAATAGGAGAATTTACAATTTTCGGGTTACAGATTGTAAGATATCTTTATAAGAGAAAAGCATCTTTTAACACGATGACTGTCTGTAGATTTATTAGATCATATGCGTGATTTTAAACATGTCCTAATGAATTGGCGTGGAAGTCAACGCCTTATGCATCAAACGGTGTCTGATACATATAATTTATGTAGATATAATTATACATTAAATCATGTAATAAATTATTGAGTTATATTACATTATTCATCTTTCAAAATACAATAGACCACATTAAAAAGTAAATTCCATCTGGCGATTTTCCATGTAGGTATTAGGTTATGCTTTTAACTTTATTCTATGACTTAAGTGTTAAGTCATTTTAAGAATAAAAATAGAAAACAATTATTTAGGAGTAAAAGATGCTTTGTTCTTGTATTTAAATAATAACTTATTTCAAACGAAGAACAAATGTAATATGTATATAATACTTAAGATTCATGCTCAAATGATAAAAACAAAAAACGCTTAACTACTCAAATGAAATTTATTGCTGTAATTTCTGAGTAAACAAATTTGTATAAGTTACATAACATATATGTATATGCCATTTGAGTAGATGTTAAATAACTAAGTTATCTATATTATGTATTATAAAACATATTTAATTTTGCATGTAATAACATACATACATATGTGTAACCTATGTCTATGTTGTATAAGAAAATAAAATGCAATATGAAAAAGTAAAAAGTTAAAAACAAAACACAATTTTGAACCATATTTTCCTGCAGTTTATAATCCTCGTAAGAATCAGGTTGCACAGCTATAAATTACGTAATATTGATAAAAATAATAACTAGCAACAAACTACGTACATACATACATACAACAGTAACATTGATAAATATAAAACGTTGGTGTAACATTTGCGAGCATAGCGCCCCGTACCTGTCCCCTCACCTGCGTCAGGGCCTCCATCCTCTGCTTGAGCTGCTCTTCCATTTCAGGCAGCTTGCTGTACTGTGCTAATTTCTGATCAGCAAGCTCCAATTTCTCTTGAATTGCACTGATCTTCTCCTCTTGTAACTAAACAATACAAACACACCATATTCTTCTTATGTATTTAAGAAAAGAAAACTAAAATATAGTCAAGTAGGTAGTGGAGAGTGAGTACGAATGTAACAAATTTTGTTTGTACGTTTTTCAAAGCTATTGCAATTAATTAAAAAGAAAAAAAATGTTAGTTACAGATGTGACTACCTACAGTAATAGCAAAACGTTGTATGTGAGACAAAAACATCTTATCGCTAAAATAACGTGGATCCAGTGAATATGCATTCTTACCTGTATATATAAAAACAAATAAAATTAGAATGTCGTTTAGGCATTAGATTAGATTTTACCTTAAGTTGAGCTTCTTTATGATTTAATTCTTGCTCTAATTTCTCATTTAGATCGTGCAGTGATGTGGATTCTCGTTGAGCATTTAGATATCGTTTCTCAAGAGTTGCTATCCTCTCTTCTTGATCTTCTTTCTGTGCTACGTTCTCTTTGAGGTCCCTTTGAAGTTTAGAGTTGGAGTCTTGCGCTTTCAACAAATCTTTCTGTGCTTTTGAGAGGGTTTCTTCTAACTCACCGATACGGTTGTTTAATTCGGATACCCGTCGCTGCCATGTACTTAATTCGCTAGTCTGCAATTATAAAATAAATATGTAATATTCATCAGGCAATTTTTATTTTATGTAATCATAAAGAACAAATCATGGACAATTACACTGTTTCAAAATAATTCCGCTCAGCAAACACACACACACACACATATATATATATATATATATATATATATATATATATATATATATATATATATATATATATATGTGTAATGTAGTCCATCAGTGTTATGTACATACACACATTATTATTGCCAATGCACGGATAAGATACATGCTACTTAGCATAAAATGAAGGAGCAGATGCTCTACACATAAGCATTTCTGAAAAGTTATGGATTGAAATCAAATTATTTAAGAATAAAAATGTACATAAGTTTTTTTTCTACTGAAAATATAAGGCCATTAAGTAATGAAAATAGCAAATAACTAATAATATATAATATATTTACTTATAATTAAAGATAATAATATAAAAACTTTTGTATGAAACACATCCAAATTTATAACAGAGCTTGTGATATAGGTATGTACAAATCCTAGTAAATGACAGCACAATTTTTTATTTATTTTTAGAATTTTTTATAGATATTTGAAAAAGATTTTGTTTCTATTGTAACTGTTACTCACCTGTTTATCAAGCGCCGCTTGAAGATCTGAAATTCTTGCACTGTCTTTGCTGTCATTGTCGATGGCACCATTGGCGGTAACGTGCAGACGACCAGCCGGTGAATGCTAAATGGCCACACACAACAATGCACATGACAATCATGCGACAGCACACAACACAATAAATACATGCTCAGTTTTAAGTTGATTTACAAATTAGTAGATATGTCAAAAATTATATAGATATTTTACTCGTATAGTATGAATACTTACTTACACAAAGTTCTCTATTTTTGTTTATTTTTTTGTGTAAATATATATTTTTGAAAGTAACAGGACATGAAGGTTTTATTGATGTGTTAAAAATTATAATTATTTGTCGAAATTTAATTCTGAAATATCTAGGAAAATACCATTTTAATAATAAACAGATGAAATTATTCATAAAATAATCTTAATATACTCATTCCTTTGTTATATAATAGTAAAATCAGTATGGTTCTTTAATAAATTGCACTTCTGAATTTACTATTTACTGATTAAAGTTAACTTTATTGGTCATGCAAGTTTATAGACAAATAATTATAGAAACGAGAGATGATATTTTTGAGCGAGAGAGAAGAAAACATATAGGAAGAGCGAGAACTTGCTTTATTGTTTCCTGTATTTTGTTGTTGGTCCCCGGATTCAGGTTGGCCATTCTCTTTGGGTTTTTCTTCTATCGCAGGTACATTCGGAGGCGGGCCGCCTAATTTGTATTGTTGTAACTAAATGAAGAAACATTAATTTGTTTTTTACTAACATACAATTTTTGTTCAATTTTTACCGTACAAATAAGGAAAATAAGCTTCATATTTTAAGATATATATTTTAAATGCTTGCAAAATGTCCAAAACAAATTTATAGTAAAATGCCTAAAATTGATTATTAATACAAATTAATCACATGAAAAATATCTAGTAAAATTATTAATTCCGACACATACAGTTTTTGATCATTTTTTTCAAGTACCCAGAGAGAATGAGCTTCCATTAAATCACCAAAGAAAATATTTATTCGATCCAACAACATTTTTTGTTTTTATATTCTATTTTCATCCATATACTATATTGAATTAAAAGTTCTGTTTACATCAAATATTTAGTTAATTTTAAGAAAATATAAAAAAACATCGGCCATGTATTGGCCCTAAACTTTCTTTTACGTAGTCAGTATATATAGATTTGATAGTATATAAATAAAAATATAAAATGTTAAAATTTCAAGAAAATATTTTCATTCATTGTCCTATAAAAGTGTAAAGTTAGTTTATTGTCAGATTCCAAAGAAAACATATGTATTTCAGATTTTAAATGTTGGATTTTATAGTAATATAAAGAAAATATTATTATTCATTACATATTATTAAAATTATTATGGCCGGGCATTTTTTAGGTTTCAAATTAACTTTAAACCAGAGAAAATATTTATATATATTTTAAATTATTTACTAACCTTTGTAACGGTTTTTCACTAAACTTATTTGTGACACTGACAATAAATGTTAAATGTCAAAATATTGGAATATTTAAAACAATTGACATGCATAGTAGATGCGATTTATTATATATAATTTTCCATACCTATGTAACTATGGCAATATAAATAGGATAATAGCAATTTTCTCGTAACTGGTACACTTTTTGAAGAAATGTTTCAAACAAAAGTTGTGCAGAATACTAATATCTTTCAATGTTATTCTAACTATTTTTACTGCAAGTATAGCCGTTTCAGAGATATTGCAGAAATTGCAAAAAAAAGTCTTAAGTAAACATGCACTTCCGGTTTGAATATGCTTTTCAAAATAGGAGGTTTTCGCCCCAGGCATATACAAATCTTAAGTTTAAAGTTTCATAATTTTATCTTCAACGGTGTAGGCTGTAGAGCGCATACACACAGACACACACACACACACAGACGTCATTCCAAAAATATTCAGACTCGATTCAGGGAAGGTCAAAAGGTGTATCTCCGTAAAATTTCGAGAATTTTTTTTTTCGTGATTACAATACTTACTTATTACTTCGTAAAAGAAAGTAAAAAGTAGTTTACTACTTGTATTTGAATAAGAATATTGTGCTAAGCAAATGGATTTGATCTTTCTTGTGACACGTCTTTTTTAAAAAAAACATGAGTACTGTGTCTTAAAGTCACACCCTGTTTTTGGGTTACGACTTATAGAGAAGTGCAATGAATAAATACATCTCTCAGTAAACTCTAGTACGTGCCTATATTAAATCAAATTCGATGATGGGCGAAAACGACTATGCTTATTGGTATCCTGCCGGATAATGGCGCGGCAAATTATACCGAATATGTGTTATATTTCTTTGATCAAAGTTTGAGCTTTATATATTTACTCGTAAGACTATCATTTTTCTAATTAATATTTCTTTTCAAAATTCAACAAAATCCGTAAAATGTAAAAAACTAACAATTTCTAAATAAAACTTCCCTACGCGTCTAAATCAGTGCTTATGCTTACTGTATATTTATGGTAGTTATAATTTGCAACCTACGCTATATTGCCGAGGCAAGTTACCAATATAATAAAGAAATTTAATTGTTTTACACCAATATTGTAAATTAATTTGAAAATACTATAACACACGTATGTACATATTTATAGAACTTTAAAAGCGCTTTTAAATCAGATCCAACTTCATTGAAACAATTGACGATCCATATTTAGGTAATTCATGTCTAATGTAAATTAATCTTTTAAGTACTTTTTATTTTTCGTAGTTTATTTTCGGAAAGTTGCTGAGAATATTGATGAACTACCATTTTAATAATAAATATATAAATAATATGCTTAGTAAATAAAAAAATATTTATATAAAAACTACCTAATGATCCATTATCAAATTCCAATCATGTCTTAGCTTCCCACTATTTAACCAAATTACCGAATTATCTTGGTAAACCAACTTCATTGAAGAACCGACCATATCAGTTATACTTACTTCTTCTTTGGTAAGTGCTAATTCTTCTTCTAGTGCTGTATTTCTTTCTAACGCAACGCGCAACCTCTCACGGACCTGTAACAATACATTAAATAATTGATCAGAAAGTGTGTATATTGTTCATCAAACCTTCTCATCGAGGGCTTTGTGGTGTTCGAAGAGGCTTTTCAGGGCCTTCAGTACTTCTACTTCGCTGGACACCCCCGACTGGGCCGCCGCTTGGCGTTTCACCACCGTCATACGGAGTGATCGCTCGTGCCGCGAAACCAGACATTCTAGATGCTCAAGTAGTAACTATCACACAAAAATAAATCACAATTAGTTTACAAAACCATTATCAAGTATTTCACGCTAAAAGTTTATGAGCTCACGAATCCACACCACACAAAATCAATTACGTAATCTTTTAACAAGAGTTAACAAAGATTATACTTATATTTATATATATATATATATATATATATATATATATATATATATATATATATATATATATATATATATATATATATATATATATATATATATATATATATATATATATATATATATATATAATATATATATATATACATATATATATATATATATATATATATATATATATATATATATATATATATATATATATATATATATATATATATATAATGCTTTTCAACCAAATAAAACTATACGAGTATGCAGGTACGTTTATCCTGACATTTGTTCAGTGTCCCTCAAAATGCACTTGACGTTTATAAACATTGTCGTGACGTGACCCAAGATATACGACCATTAATTTAATTTACTCTAGATATAAAGGAGTTAAAAATAAATTTAGACAACCAGACGAAAACGATTTAATTTAATTTTTATGAATACGCAGCGTGGCGTCTCTGTGGACTCGCTAGCTCGAATATTTTACTTGGCTGCGTTAAGTCACAGGTCTTACTAACGAAGCTGTATTTTATAATCTCTATAATTCCTTACCAAAAGAAAAATACACGTTTCTGCAGAAAATTTAAAACTGCGTTCGTTCGAAAAAAAAAAAGAAAAACTGTCAACTGATTGAACGCAAATAAATAGAAAGAATTAACTGAATACATTTACTTCGGAATAAAATAGTGGATGGATGCGTTCGAGAACAAATGCACACGTTGCGCGTTGATGGATGGAACTCTGAAGCGACGCGACGCGACGCAAGGCGAAAGAGTATCCATCAATCCTCATTGGTGAGGAGAGCGGGTCCCTTCCTGCTGGTAAATAACGGTTAAACACGCTCGCCGATTGTAAAAGCAACCAGGATGTGCCATGTGCCGAAAAGCGACCCAATAATGGCGCTTCCCTTGTGACAAGGCAGGCACCTGTCAACAAACTTTTTCACGTGCCGATGAAATGTTTACCGAACGTATGTACATACATACATATCTTTTATCCGTCAAAATTCTTCTTGGAATAACATTCTGTTAGGTATGTGCTGATAAGCTTTAGAATGTTGGTGCTTATTTTCTTTTTTTTATATTACATGACATTTTCAGAATCATTCGTCATTATAAATACACTCTAAAATCGGATTTAAACTCAATTTGTCTTCATTTTCTATCGTAGCAATGGTTTACTTGTTTATTGTTTTTAGTTTTCAAATGCGAATTATTTTAATAATTTGATTGAGAAAAAATTATTATAATTATTTATGAAGTATTTATATTTATTATTATAAAAGGTTACAAAAGTGAATTGAGGTGTATAATTTTTGTTCAGTGAACAGTTTAATATACATACATAGCAGGTAGTGAACAACAAATATAAATATACTTTGCTGGTTCAAAGATCTAAACCCGGCGTTTATCACATAAAGTAGGTACTGGATTATTAAACTGGTTTAGGGATAAATAATCAAATTAAATTAGATTAACGTTTTATTTTTAAACGATCGTCAACTGGTTGTTAGTCAATCATTTTTATTTAGCGTGTTATATATTAAATAAATTAATAAATCGTCAAGGTTAGTGGCATAAGTGACAGTCGAAGCCTTAAACTTGAGTCTACAAATCTATTTTTTCATTCATAATGATTTTTATTAGCTTACTTTATTATTTATGACAACACTTTTGAGAGTAAATTTACGTGTTAAATATGTAAGATAATATACCCTGTTTGAAAGTATTAACTTACCCTTGTATTATTTCGTTCAGCCTTTAACTCTGAAATCTCTTCTTCTCGTTCAAGAAGATGTTCTCTGGACTGGTTTAACTCTTTGGTAAGCGTGGCAAATTCCTGCAACAGAAAAAGTACATCCGAACTTTAGTTTATAATTTATTACGACGTAAAAATATTTATAAGCTTGGTAGCTTTATTTATGGCCATTTCTCAACGCAGTAATTTTGCGATAATAAATAACAAGTTTTTTTATTTACCCAATCTGACTTGGGCAGATCGTGTATCTTATATAATATATATATATATATATATATATATATATATATATATATATATATATAT
Source organism: Nebria ingens riversi (assembly GCA_018344505.1). Lineage (NCBI taxonomy): Eukaryota > Metazoa > Arthropoda > Insecta > Coleoptera > Carabidae > Nebria > Nebria ingens. The sequence goes on along the minus strand of JADQWA010000157.1, from coordinate 458,554 downwards.
ATATATATATATATATATATACACACACACACACACGAGAGTGGTTTCCGACCTAACAAAGATACAAGACATTTTTTCAGAATTTATTTTTTTTTTCAACATAGTCTCCTTGTAACTCTACACACTTCTCCCAGCGATGCTCCTATCTCTGTAACCCGTCCAAATAGTTAACAATACATATCAACAATTAAATAACCTAAAATTATTCCAGTATGCTCATAAATCATGTATGATACTAAATTGTGTAACTGTCTGAACAATAATGCTCTTGTTGGAAGTATTTACATATGTACACCGTTGAAACAACAGCCGCTTCGGTTATCCGAAGAATTCCCCGGAACCAACTCCGACAAACTAGTGTAAAATATTTAGTAATTTGTGTTTCGTTGTACATATGTAGCTACTGTTCGTACAGCGTACACTGATTGTTACTTGATAGTTTAAGAACACTACAAAAACAAAACTAATTATTAGCAATTTTAAATTTGCACAAAAGGACATAAAAATTTCATTTTAAAAACACACTTTCGTCGTGACAGGTTAGGTTATGCCATTATGTGTTTTCTGTTTATTGTTGCAAAGAAAAAACAGTCATGAAATCATGATAGGCCAATTAAGAACTAAAGCATTCATCTTACAGAAATTTACCTTCCCATACTACATTTGGCTACAATGCAGACGTGATGTTATAACTAGAAATTAATTTGGGAGGAGAATCACAAAATATGTTTAAGGAAAATCGGGAAAATATTTTTCTTACGTACCATATACACATCTTAATTTTTTAAAGTTTCATTATTTATAGTTATATTATATAATTTATTTAAAAATTAACAACTTTCCAGAATAATTGCTAATAATAGCATAATGAATAATTATATTTTCTTGAATTTTATAAAATTGTATTTCAATATCCTTGCTACATAAACAAAATATACCTACTACGTATAAGAAAGTTCAGTGCAAGTACTGCATATGTTTTTGGTTTTACTATAAGAAACCTACATATTAGGTATGTCAGGTTGTATTCGTATAGGTAGCAGTGAATGAATAACATACATACATATACATAGATATAAATAATGTTCTGCTCCAAGTTACGGCTATTATTCAACAATCATTGCTTAGAATCACATTAGCACGAATAAGTACCTACCTACTATATTTTATTCATCAACTTCTTTCTGAAAATACCTCAGAAAAATCAAATTTCCGCACCAGTCAATCTTCGTCTCTGCTCTGTTCGTACATTAATGTAATTCTAACTCTCTTAGAATAGGTATGTAACTATTTAGTACGCGGTCGGCATCAGACCATATTTAATAATAACAACGTCAAAATATTCATATATTCTGCAGATTCACAAGCTGCGATAAAGAAATAATGGTTCTCAGAATGTTCAGTCTCGTTAAATTTTCATTCTTTCTATACAATACCAACATACACAACGACGACGACAACGAAAACGACGACGTGTTCATCACAGTTTTGTTTCCACTGTTAACACATGCATGGTTCGGATAAAAAAAATTCAAATATATGGAAATGTTCATATATAGACGGTGTGAATTCGTGCTCAAGCATATTTCTGCCATATTAACCAAAATGTTTCTACAATCATTACTACATTTTTATAATGAAACTCTTTTTGGTTTATTTAAAATTAATAGGGTGCGAATTTTATTTAGGTATACAGACTGAATTTGCGCTTCGCACAACAACACTGGATTAAGATGACGAACTATGTAAGGTAAAGAACGAGATAAATCTGTTAATACCGAATAGATGATGCGCTTTTTATTCTATAAAATACACTCTCAGTCTCAGAACAGATAACAAAATAGACGAGCAAAAACACTATTTTTCTATTTTATTATTATTTCATAAGTTTGATACGATAACTGTTTTTACTTTCTTTTACGAAGTAATAAGTATTGTAATCACGAAAAAAAACATCGGCCATGTATTGGCCCTAAACTTTCTTTTACGTAGTCAGTATATTTAGATTTGATAGTATATAAATAAAACATCGGCCATGTATTGGCCCTTAACTTTCTTTTACGAAGTCAGTGTATTTTGATTTGATAGTATATAAATTAAAATATAAAATGTTTAAATTTAAAGAAAATATTTTAATTCATTATGTCTAGTAAAATTGTGGTAAAGTTAGATTATTGTCAGATTTCTAAAAAAAACATATGTATTTTAGATTTAAATGTTCGATTCTATAGTAATATACAGAAAATATAATTATTCATTACACATTATTAAAATTATTATGGCCGGACATTTATATTTATATACGTATAATATTTTAAATTATTTACTAACCTTTGTAACGCTTTTTCACTAAACTTATTTGTAACACTGACAATAAATATTAAATGTCAAAATATTTGAATATTTAAAACATTGACATGCATAGTAGATGCGATTAATTATATATAATTTCCCATACCTACGTAACTATGGCAATATCAATAAGATAAGATCTTGTAACTGGTACTTTTTGAAGAAATGTTTCAAACAAAAGTTGTGCAGAATACTAATATCTTTGAATGTTAATGTAACTATATTTATTGTAAGTACAGCCGTTTCGGAGATATTGCAGAAATTACAAAAAATGAATCAAGTAAACATGCATTTCCGGTTTGAATATGCTTTTCAAAAATAGGAGGTTTTCCTCCCAGTCATATACAAATCTTAAGTTTAAAGTTTCATAATTTTATCTTTAACGGTGTAGGCTGTAGAGCGCACACAGCCACACACACACACACACACACACACACACAGACGTCATTCCAAAAATAGTCAGACTCGATTCAGGGAACGTCAAAAGGTGTATTTCCGTAAAAATTTCGAGAAATTTTTTTTTCGTGAATACAATACTTACTTATACTTCGTAAAAGAAAGTAAAAATATAAAATGTTAAAATTTCAAGAAAAATATTTCATTCATTGTCCAATAAAAGTGTAAAGTTAGTTTATTGTCAGATTTCCAAAGAAAACATACGATATGTAATTCAGATTTTAAATGTTGGATTTTATAGTAGTATAAAGAAAATATAATTATTCATTACATATTATTAAAAATTATTATGGCCGGACATTTTTTAGTTTTCAAATTAACTTTAAACCAGAGAAAATATTTATATATAATATTTTAAATTATTTATTAACCTTTGTAACGCTTTTTCACTAAACTAATTTGTAACACTAACAATAAATGTTAAATGTCAAAATATTAAAATATTTGAAACAATTGACATGCATAGTAGATGCGATTTATTATATATAATTTTCCATACCTATGTAACTATGGCAATATAAATAGGATAATAGCAATTTTCTCGTAACTGGTACACTTTTTGAAGAAATGTTTCAAACAAAAGTTGTGCAGAATACTAATATCTTTCAATGTCATTCTAACTATTTTTACTGCAAGTATAGCCGTTTCAGAGATATTGCAGAAATTGCAAAAAAAAGTCTTAAGTAAACATGCACTTCCGGTTTGAATATGCTTTTCAAAAATAGGAGGTTTCGCCCCAGGCATATACAAATCTTAAGTTTAAAGTTTCATAATTTTATCTTCAACGGTGTAGGCTGTAGAGCGCATACACACAGACACACACACAAACACACACACAGACGTCATTCCAAAAATAGTCAGACTCGATTCAGGGAAGGTCAAAAGGTGTATTTCCGTAAAAATTTCGAGAATTTTTTTTTTCGTGATTACAATACTTACTTATTACTTCGTAAAAGAAAGTAAAAATTCTCGAATTTTTACGGAAATACACCTTTTGACCTTCCCTGAATCGAGTCTGACTATTTTTGAATGACGTCTGTGTGTGTGTCTGTGTGTATGCGCTCTACAGCCTACACCGTTGAAGATAAAATTATGAAACTTTAACTTAAGATTTGTATATGCCTGGGCGAAAACCTTCTATTTTTGAAAAGCATATTCAAACCGGAAGTGCATGTTTACTTAAGACTTTTTTTGCAATTTCTGCAATATCTCTGAAACGACTATACTTGCAGTAAAAATAGTTAGAATAACATTGAAAGATATTAGTATTCTGCACAACTTTTGTTTGAAACATTTCTTCAAAAAGTGTACCAGTTACGAGAAAATTGCTATTATCCTATTTATATTGCCATAGTTACATAGGTATGGAAAATTATATATAATAAATCGCATCTACTATGCATGTCAATTGTTTCAAATATTCCAATATTTTGACATTTAACATTTATTGTTAGTGTTACAAATTAGTTTAGTGAAAAAGTGTTACAAAGGTTAATAAATAATTTAAAATATTATATATAATATTTTCTCTGGTTTAAAGTTAATTTGAAAACTAAAAAAAATGTCCGGCCATAATAATTTTTAATAATATGTAATGAATAATTATATTTTCTTTATACTACTATAAATCCAACATTTAAAATCTGAATTACATATCGTATGTTTTCTTGGAAATCTGACAATAAACTAACTTTACACTTTTATTGGACAATGAATGAAAATATTTTCTTGAAATTTTAACATTTTATATTTTTATTTCTATACTATCAAATCTAAATATACTGACTACGTAAAAGAAAGTTTAGGGCCAATACATGGCCGATGTTTTACTTTCTTATAAGAAATTCATATATGTATGTACATACATTAGGTATTCCAATCATGAAAAATACGGAATTCGAGATTTTAACTAAAATCCGTTTTGAGCGTTTCTTTTTATGCTTTACAGTTAAACGCATATCGTTTAAATGTTTAATATTTAGCCGTCTCCACATTGCTGATCACTGCTCTATTATAGACTACGTACAGCGGCCCGCTGAACTCTTTTTAATTTAGTTTCAATTAACTTCTGATAGCAAATAAATCAATACGAAACACTTGAAAATTACAGAATAAAAACTCATATCGTTCAATAAGAAATTTAAATGGATTTTTTGAAACCTGATATTTATATTGAAAAGAAAATTAACTAGTTTTATTTTAACCAGGTTAATAATATCTACCAAACTACCTATACATAATTACATTTTGAAAAAAACTTAATTCTTTTTAAATGTGAATTTCTATTTGATTCATACAAAATAGATTTAAACATATGTAATATTAATAATTGCTCTATAACTGGTGCAAGGAAGAAAATGTATAATTTAAAAGTTAACATTTCGAAACGAAATGTTCCGGAATAAGACAATCTGAAATCTTGGTCTCAAACCTCGAGTCAAGCAAGATTTAATGAATTCTCGTCTCGTCTCGTCCCGTGGTTACACTAAATTATATTCGTCTCTTACCTCAGCAATGTGGTCTTTTCTAGAACAAGACAGCCAACATTTGAATATTTCAAATAGCATATTTATTTAAAGCAAAATTTTATTTTATTCCAATAAATTTGATTTCAATTTCATATATAACTTCAGTATTATAAAGTAAGAAAGATTAAAAAAAAAAATAAGTATTCAAAACATATAAGTGTGCTTTTAAATTGGTTAACAATTTTTAATGTTAATAATATTCAAATGAAAATGATCAATGTAAATTTTTCAAAATATGAAGAATTAAACACTATAACACGAAGTGGATACACAAACAAAAAAGAATTAGAATACGCAAGAAGCCAAGCAGACAAAAACGATTTGCTCAAAAGCATGGAATAATAACGTAATTCTTGGTATGCCGGTGTAACGGCCTTGGATGTTCTTTGCCCGTTTCTGCTTCTTTTCGCGATAACGGCTGGTAGCTGCATTTGCTCAACGGGGCATTACTAATTACCTTCTCGGTTCGGGGTGAACAGACCTTATTCTATTCTTCTGATTTTACTTTACAAAAAACTTGAGGAAACAAAGAAAATCGCACTTATTTTTATCAGTTTCACAGCTCTGTCATCAGAGGTCAAATAACAATGAATTTGATTAAGATTGTCAACTCAGTTATGGTAGGTTTATACATACATACATACATACATAGGTAAATAAGTAATAAGTTAAGTTAATCATGAAATTTAGCCCGCTAAAAAAGTAGAGAGTAATAAAATACTGTTTGCTACATAGTAATCCTCAAAAGAATTAGGAAAAAATATTATTGTTCACATAAAGTCCTGCAAATATACATTCCTTTGGGATATTGGTATTTGTACAAATAGAAAGCGAAAGCAAAGAATAATATTGACTAGGGGAAATACAAATTACTAGATTTATTGTCTTATGAAATGAATTAAGTCGAATACCTTCTTACATACATACATATTATATTACTCATAAATTGAAACAGCTGGTCTTTTTGACAAGTTACAAGTTGTGGTGTCGCTCATACCTATATCTACATAGATTTAAAATAGAAATTTCTTCTTGTAAATAATCGTTATATACATACATACACACACACAAACACACACACACACATATATATATATATATATATATATATATATATATATATATATATATATATATATATATATATATATATATATATAATATATATACTACGAGGGTGGTCTGAAAAGTTTCCGACCTCAACATGAAGATAGCAGCACTCGTAAATAAAAGCTAGGGAATTTCGTTGTTCATCTGTTGACAATTACTCACCAAAGTTTCAGCCATTTTGGACGCGCAGTTGTTATGTAACAGTCGTTTGAGTGAGTTGATGTGAGTGTTTTTATGAAAATGGACAAAATCGAGTATCGAGCTGTCATCAAATATTTGTTTTTGAAAGGCAATACGCCTCTGCACCATCATTTACCACAGTGAAATGTTGGTCAGCTGAATTTAAACGTGGCCGTAAGAGCTTGGGAGACGATGAACGTTCGGGACGTCCAAAAACTGCAACTACCGACGAAAACATCGCCTAAGTTCACGAAATGGTGCTAGACGACCGCCGAATTAAAGTGAGAGAGATAGCAGAAGTTATGAACATGTCAAAAGAAACGTGTTTGTCACATATTAAATCAATATTTAGACATGAGAAAGCTGTCCGCGCGTTGGGTACCGCGTTTGCTCACGTTAGACCAAAAACGTGTCTCACACCTCAGCGGTTGCCATGGCGAAAATCCACGAATTACGGTTTGAACTGCTTGACCATCCGCCTTACTCACCCAGATCTAGCCCCAAGCAACTTCTTTTTGTTCCCTCATCTAAAATTGCGCTCAGAGGATAGAGATTTTCGTCAAATGAAGAGGCAATCACTTTCGTGAACAATAATTTTTGCAGAGAAGAATGCCGAGTACTATTTGGACGGGTTACAGAGATGGGAGCATCGCTGGGAGAAGTGTGTAGAGTTACAAGGAGACTATGTTGAAAAATAAATTCTGAAAAAATATCTTGTATCTTTGTTAGGTCGGAAACTTTTCAGACCACCCTCGTATATATATATATATATATATATATAATATATATATATATATATATATATATATATATGTGTGTGTGTGCGAAAAATGACTTTGATTAAATTTTTACAAAAACAATAACGAGTGATTAGTAAACGACATTCTAAGACATCTTTTATTGATTTAGTATCCATATTATTTTGAAAATGTGATTAAAGGAAACCACTGAATTATTGTGATAGGTTTGTAAACGCCACGAGATATGTCTGTAGACACATTTGTTTTGGTATTTGGTCGATAGCCGTATAGTCTAAGTGATGGAATTGATGATTGTATGTATCGATTACATATCACGTATGCTGTGCTGGGGTCAGGACAAAACATACACATTACAAAAATGTTCAATTTTCATCTTGCGAGCGTGAAATATCATCCGAGATGGCTTTCAATTATTGTTTTACGGTCAACGAAACAAGTGCTAGAGCTCGTTCTGTATTTGCTAACGGACGGATTTAGGCATATGTATGTATGTATGTGCATAAATGCCAACTAAAAGTCGGAAGTCTTCTCTTCTTGGGAAATTAATCATTCTAATTTTTAATGCCTCCTTGCTTAGTAAGTCGCGTAAAATAAAAATAAATAATGAATAAAATTTCATATACCTATGTAGTTGTATCTTTTAGTTATATTTTCCCTATTTATTTTATAGCTTCGTGAATAAGATAAATCAATGCTGCAAGAGGTCTTGTCGAGATATATTATAGTTATTAATAGGGATGTGATATGATACTTTTCCCCCGTAAGTGTAGAACCATGGAGGCGTTCGCAGTCGATGTATATACCTACTAAAAATAGTCCTTAATACATCCCTGTATCTGCGTTGAATATGGTATTAGTGTGGAACATGTTTTGCGAACATCAGCAATGTCTGTCTTATTACATTTTCATTGCAATCATTTTACTCTTTTTTATGGAGTTTATTGTTGTTGTTTTGAAACTGTGTGACAAAATGAAATAACTCAGTCAACACAACAAAAGTTTTAGATTACTTTTGTCACTTGACTACATATGTACTTCAATTTCAGAACAAAATTCCACACAACGTTACGATTGTCCTTTTTACAATTTCGTTGTAAAAACAAAAAAATGTCCAAGTTTAATCTTTGATAGTAAGTGACAGTATGATAATTACAAACTAAATAGTGTGGTAGTGAACATTTATAGCAAAAAGTTACGCAAATTTGTGTGCATAGTTTAATGAAAATCGTGCATGTGTTGGTTTCAGCCATTGCTTTTTTGGTTGAGAGGTAACGTGATGAACACAGCAATTAACGCGGGGAGCAGGGCCGCTAAACTATTTCAGTTGTAAATAGCTACACAACTATAAGAGAACACTTTTGGAATGGCTAAATATTATTTAAAAATTGAAACATGTTTGCTAAAATAGTTCCTAACAATATCCTTGAATTATTGAGACTGAATATTGCGAAACTCACGTCGATGGCTTACATACACATACCTAGTAAAACAGATATATATACCTACATACATTTATAACTTCTGCTGAACAGATATTACTGCAACTGCAACTTTTAGATTGAATATTTACACTCTATTTGTCTTTCACTATTGCATGCATATCTAAATATTTATCTACTCACTCTACAAACACACGACCGAATGCTTCTTTAGCTAGTATTTTTGTGATCTGTTACCAACGATCTAAATTTTCAGCGTGACATTCATTAATTTCAATTTGAAATTCATGGGTTCATGCAACAGCAGGAGGCAATGAATGAACTGATAGCCTCAGGTGGTGTAATAACTAGTCTAACGGTGTTTTATGATAAAACAGGGGCATCATAATAGCAATGTGCTCATCAAATATTCATCGTTTAATATTATCGGTAGCAATAAGCCACCTTACATGACGCATTTTCAAAAGATGGGCCACAGGGTTCAAAGTGTAATATTTCATTTTTCATCCTATAGGTATTAAAAGCAAAGACAGTATTCACATTTTTCGTTAGGTGTAACAGTTTCATACAGAAAAATCAGACTATAGTCAAAATTAGTTTTAATTCAGAATGAATAAAAACCAGCTGCAAGACACGTATGTACATACATACATACATACATAGGTACTTCTGGGCTTTTATTTAAAAGTTACGTACGCCACGAATTATCCATGATTCGACCCAGTTATCTTGTTGAAACATAGAAATATAGCTTGGAAACCAAATTTGGCTTTGAATTACATTGATGTACTGACATCTCTAGACGCAATTCCTTAAAAAAATATTCCACAGCTATCACATGATGTGTTCTTATCACGTCTTGTTGAAAAATATAATCCGATGTTAAAAAGAATACGGTTTGTGCAGATTAAACTTCTGGCTCTTCAATCTTAGACGCACAGCTCCTTGGGGACGGTATAGCGGCTAGTTACGTAAGCGCCCCAAGGGCTTTTCGTCCACTAGGGAGGTCGAGTAGCGAAGACTAAACCCGGCAGATTCTAGATAAACCAGGCGCACTGTCAATTTGCTCCGATCTCGTAAATTCTGTGGCCAACAGGCAACAGAGCACTTAGACATCACGGTTACCTATATATTTATGTATATTCTTCTACTTCATATCGTACAATACCTACTGTAGACTTGAACTGTTATGGTGTTATGTGCCGCTATACGAAAGGTCATAGAGCAACATGAGAAGGTTTTAAATCTACTGAAAATATTCTGACAAATATTTATGTCTAGAATGCAGTAAGCTATCGAAATAATAACTACGGTGCTATTTTTACTTGCTTGTACGAAGTAATAATAAGTATTGTAATCATGGAAAAAAAACAATTTCGATATTTTAACGGAAATACACCTTTTGTTGTATCTTTTAGTGATATATTGTTTCTTGCTTACATTGGTCAAACGTTGGACAGGCTGTATTTTCATTTATACAGATTGGATATACAAATATCTTCTTCTAAATATTTGTTATAAATCAATACATTCTTGATTATCAAATAAGTGATATACATAAGTAATCTTAAAAACGAAACATTTAATTTGTTTTTTATTATGTTAGATGTTCTTGTTACTTGTTTTACCATAGGTAGGTTTAAATACATAATTCTGTTTCTATTACCTAATGGTGAAAAGTTATTATAGGTATAATAAAGTGAGCATAAGTGACGAAATATGTAGTTTTTTACCGTATGAGAGTCAAAGAATTACGCAAACAGTATTTACACACACAGAGCAACCAATTTGAGTTTAAACGCAAAACAAATTAGACAAATATGTTGGTATTTGGTATAGGTACACACAATCAAATCAACGTTGGATGAAATAGTCGATGGCTAGATAGAATTACATTAGCTACAAGGCAGTGAAGTTATCAGCAATCATTGGACGGGCGTGTCAAACGGGGGAATTAGCCCCTAGTGCCCCTGCATACTCTAATTGCAATGCAAATAGCTTCGATATTCCCCGAGGACACAATCGGTAACCCTTACACATATAGTTATATAGAGAACGACAAGTTTATTTTCAAGATTACCCATATTATACATTTCCATATTGACGCATTGACTAGGAAATTACTTAGTTATAAATCAGAATCTGCCCCTCAATAAATTGTAAATATAAAATATGACATTCGAATTGAAATATGTATATGTATGTACATACATACATAGGTGACATTATTTTGTAAGGTTTATTGTAAAAGGTACATCAACTACTTTTGCAGGGAAATAGAATATTGTTATATTCACGAATAAGGTAATAAAATATGACTATGAGAAAAGTATTACCTATAAAATGTATTATTATGATTCAGATCATCAACTCAGTTGTGGTATGTAGGTGTTTATGTAAAAATAAAAGACACATTTTAGTTTTATTATGTTACAGTTTTCATTGTTTCCGTTTTTGTATAATTTCTGCCATCTAGGTCTGTCTCTTATTCTTCCTGTTTTGTCATAGTTCCACAGTAGATGATCTGTTGTTTGCTCCATCATTTGGCAATCTTATATTTCTTTATTCCCACATCTGCCAAATTTATAATTATAACAGCAATAATAAAATTCATAATTAAAGAAAAGATTATGCATGCTTTCATTTGCACATACATACAATGAAAAAGACAAACGCCTTCATCTCATCCGGGGAGCGGGAAACAAAGACCGATTGTTCTGGTAACTCTAGCGGACGAATTTACAAGATATTATTCTGGTTTTATCATCTTACAAATTTAAAATAGTCATGGATATGAAATGTGGTTTAAGATATATGGGTCTATTAAATTACTAGCGCCACTAATTGGGCACTCATATTAGGTAGGTAGGTAGGTAGGTAGGTAGGTAGGTATATGTGCGCCAAATTTGGTTAAAATCGGTTGACTGCTTTTAAAAGAGAAGAGACAGCAAATTTGTCTAACGAGCGACCGCCAATATATACGTCCAATTATATGAGTTATAACAATTTACATAATCGGATATTTGTGAAAAGAATTACTATCGTTAATTTTAGATAGGTATAAGAAGCACTTTTGGATTAAATCGTTTTTCATACAAATTTAACTGATTCTAAATATATTAATGCATAACGTTTTTCTCAACACCGTTGTAGACCTTAAAATATTAATTAATTAAGTTTGGGTAAGATGACATATGAAGCTGTAAAATACACGAAGAATTGTTTCCAATAAACGACTGCATTGAGCACGCAGCAATGAACAAATAGTTTAATTTCTTATTTTACACTTTATAAATTGGCACTTTAAGAAGGAAACCCCCGGCTAACTAATTTTCAGGACTAGCACGTTTGTGCTGACGATTTTATGTGGGTACCAACAGAATTGTCTATTTTTTGCTGGCGTTTGCTCATCTCATGTGGACCGGACCGAACGAAAGAACACTGCCTGGGACATGTGCAACACTCGAGACCTAATGTAACTTCATTTGCGCGACTCTGCGTACAGAACGACCAAATAGCGACAGTGACTATGAAAACCTTCACTGAGTTTGCATAATTTGACATCCCTTAAGTTGTTACATGAAATAACGTTCGTGAATTTTCAGTACTACTTTTTCGACTAGAATCCCTTTCATAGCTTCATACGATTAAATTCATTGTATTTTTGGGAACATGAACACTTCTTTTTTTGTTTTAGTATGTACAATAATAATAATGATGCTAAACCTATTTTATTTTATTTTGCTTTATCATGGAACAGCTCAGAATTTAAAATTGTTTTTTTTTTTAATTAAAAATGTTTCGTTTTAAAGAACGCAACGCAGAAAATAGCTACATATATACCCAATTATCAGTGGTTCAATCTCTGTGTATGTTATATCAATATTCCCTTCAAAAATATCAAACGTGTTTTCGGTCGTCGGAAGAGCGGTGCCATATTGATCGCTAACTGTGTGACCAATAATATTTGTTTACATTCGTTTATTTTTTAATACAACATTCGAATAGAGCAAAAGTATCGGAAAATAGAGTTAAATTATAATTGCGTAAAGTGTGGCCATTTACTCTATGAATCATTTTAGAGAATGATGGTATAAAAAGAGCTATCTTATACTACTTTTTGTAGAAACTTAATCATGAACCATAAATAACCGAAAAGTTGTAGTAGGTTTTTCGGTTACTATTTTATCCATAAAATAAAAGTAATACTATAATTTATTATAAAGTATGAGTAAACAGCATGAAAATAAATTGCATTTTTATTTTTATATTCGCAATTTAGAGATACGCACAGTTTTTTGCAGGTCTACAAGTATCAAAATATGGAAATCCAGAGTGGATGGTAAGAGAAAAACTCAACAAAAATGTATTACATTCCCTTCTTCTCCGTGTTTTCCCGGACATTTCTTCCCGAAGGCACTGGCACATATACGACTGTCATCTATCATATCACTGAAAAGGCACGTTAAGATCTGTCGAAATGCACTGAATATGACGACTTGAGCATCAAATAAAGTTGAGACAGAGATAAGATTATTCTATCACTACCCATGGGCACCAAGATTGTGATGCATTCAAAAACATGCTCCAAACTAGTGTTGTCAAAAAGAACTAGATACCTAACACGAAATAGGATACGCGAAACTATGTAGGCAGGTATATCCGAAATATGAAAATGTTTTGTGGTGTAAATTTCTATTAAAATATAGACACATTCTAAATAACAATTAACAACCTAATTTTATACCCAAAGTTCTCTATGGATGTGTCTATATTAAGTTTTGTATTTGAAATACAGTTTGCTAACTATTCAAATAACTGTATGATGACATTAATAAATAACTTAGTTATATTACTCATATGCCCAAGGCAGTCATTTCCATTTTAGACAAGACACACGACAATTTGTGTTATACATACCTATGCATAAGTTCGTTTACATAACCGTTCTCTGTAGGTACATACATACATACATATACCTCTATGCGAGAAAATTTATAAAGTTTGACAGCTTCGCTGGCTGGACCGATATCTATGCCAAACAACTTTTCCATGAAATGACATGGATATATTACCTACTCGGTATGGAAGGTGATCTGAATTTACAATATTTTCTTGATCGATAGACTAAAACTAAACATTACCATCCGCACTCAAACAATTTTAAAAGCCACTTTTAGAACAAACTACATACATACATACATATATCTTTTCTAGCACTAATTATTTGGCTGAAAACTAGAACTACTGTCTTTCTTCGAAGTGACAATTTACCAAAATGTTAATGTTATGAAAGTAATTTGACACAAGAATTTATCAGAAACTTATATAGGTAATCCATTACTAAATTAGCATTCCTATTTCATAGGAGATATGAATTCGTTTGAACACATGATACCTACATACTTAGAATATACATAGATAACCCCCTTTAGCTAGATATGAAACTCTTCAATTATCACAAATAATCGTACCTTACCTATTCACTTTGTCACCGGTTTCTATACACAGCAAACTTCCTGGTTCTTGTTTCAAACCCTTTTAATTACATACACTTAAATGGAAACAGTGAAATGATTTTAATATAATTACTACATTGTTCTACATTCTCGTCCACAAAACTAAAATCTACGTAATCTAAGTAATTTGCGCCGTGAAGTGTGCTTAACATAGCTTATACGATAGTTTATTATCGCTCAACGATAATACAGGTTTGGTTGTTCATGCAATATGAATACTCTTCATCTTAATACGTCCCGAGTATAATTATATAATTGAAACGAAAATAGGACGATTTTATTGTTTTAATGTAGGTCGGTATACCAATGTTTCATCGGTCGTATATCCATTAAAAATAAGTGAAGTCGGTACGCGAGATTGTCGTTTCATTATTGCTCCTAAACATAGTGATTGAGGGCCGTACGTCGTCAAGAGGCTAGGATTTGTAGGAGCATACTCGGAAGATAAACAGTAAGACGATACATTTAAATTTACAATCTGTCTAGCTGCTTTTCATTGAATGCTAGTAGAATATAACATAATAATGTATGTATGTACATACATACATATATACCTAATATAGAATTCTCAAAAGAATTAACTTATTTATAATTTTAAATTATATAAATTAATAAATTCTCCTTACGGACATATCAGAGTTTAAAATCTTAAGTATTATTCAAAATCACGTAATATTAATTATTATACGCAATTTATACTAGATATATATTTGCTGTCCTTACAAAATTATTCGAGATTTATAAATTCTTGTAGTTGACGAAACTAAAGTGCAATGGGTGTGAAGCGAACACACAAGACCATGATGTATCAGATTTGGACTTGGATACAAATTAACGAACAAAAAAGCAATTTCAGACAATGTCTGCTGTATTCGTTTTGACTTGCATTCTATTTACACATTTGACAGCTAAAATACCATTTTTTGTTAGTTTCATCATGCCACAGCGTTTTATATAGGTAAATCATAACGTCAGATTTGCTTATAAATACGCATGCAACCAATCATAAAGTCAAATCTAGGTAAAATACCTTGCAAATGTCAAATTGGAAATTATTGATGACGACAATGTAATGGATCGTTTATGATACTTCATGTGTAAAAATGTGTACTTAATAAGCGATGATCTATAATATAAGTATAAAGTTACATTTTTACAAGAACATGGCACAACACACGTAGGATAAGTAACGTAATCGCATTCTTGTTCATAATATTCAGGTTCATTCTTCTCCCAATGATATGTTTGTATATTTGGAGAACCGCAAATGAATAAAACTCAAACAATATTTCATTTAATAATCTCTACAGAAAATACGACAGTTCTATTTGATACATAGTTCAAAGATTAACAGAAGGAAGTATCATAATCATTTAATTACGATGTGCAGCTGAGTATTTTATCATAAAGACCAACTTAAAGTACTAATTAGATTTGGGCTTCAGTCAGTCATACTAAATACTTAATCAAGATGAAGGATAATTTATTTTAGACAATGTTTAAACTCGAATTATGTATGTATGTATGTATGTATGTTTGTACCTACATAAACCAGAATTATACTGATACTAATAAAATAGTTACTGCTAATAAAGACAAAATTAATTATAAGCCACTCGATTTTATAATAATATTAATTCGTGTCCGCGTTGGCTGAACACGGTTAATCTAACTTATTCTGAACCTCTCAAATAAAACATACGAAACCGTTTTGGGAAACAAAGGACATGATTTGAATCTTTCTATAATGGTGAATTTCGTGACAGTAAAACTCGCTTGATATTGAGATGGGTTCAAGTCTGAAAGCATTCATCGTTCATCTAGACAACGATCTGATGACAAATTCTTGAAATGTTGGTGTTCCTTGGGTCACGCTTGGGCCAAGAGTAGGATGGGTAGGTTAGGTAGGTACTTGATACGAGTACGGTATGTTCGTGATCTGGAAACGAGAACGCAGACGTGTCTAGTCATTGGTTGATTCAGCTAGATTTATCTTACAGAGCAAGATTAAAATTGTTTGCTGTTATGGATTATTATAATTTGCTATTTAAATTTATCGAGATATAACCTATTTGCTGATATTATCAATGTTTGTTTAAATAAATAAATAATTGATTAATTAAGAACTTAGTAAAACAATTTAATTTAAGAAGTGTAGTACATTAGGAGAGGTAATATATTTGTCGAAGGAAGCTCGATCTCCTCCTAGTCCATGTAATGTTAGACTTGCTCTTGACGTGGGTGAGATGTGTGATAAAAACGTAGACGGGTGCATTGCACGTCTAACAGATTCAGCACTCGCTGTTGGATGCTATGTTGCTAGAAGCCGGTGATTGAATGCAGGCAACCCGCAGGACACGTGGCGATCTCCGTATCCGGTTCCGGATAATAAATTACTTCTGTAGCCCAACGAGCACGTGTGGTTTACCGTCCAGTATAGAGGGATTTAGGGTGTTTTACTTTCTTGTTATTAGAGCTGATGTACTCAACTTATAGTTACTTTCTTTTACGAAGTATAAGTAAGTATTGTAACCACGAAAAAAAAATTTCTCGAAATTTTTACGGAAATACACCTTTTGACCTTCCCTGAATCGAGTCTGACTATTTTTGGAATGACGTCTGTGTATGTGTGTGTGTGTGTGTGTGGCTGTGTGCGCTCTACAGCCTACACCGTTAAAGATAAAATTATGAAACTTTAAACTTAAGATTTGTATATGCCTGGGAGGAAAACCTCCTATTTTTGAAAAGCATATTCAAACCGGAAATGCATGTTTATTTGAGTCATTTTTTGTAATTTCTGCAATATCTCCGAAACGGCTGTACTTACAATAAATATAGTTACATTAACATTCAAAGATATTAGTATTCTGCACAACTTTTGTTTGAAACATTTCTTCAAAAAGTACCAGTTACAAGATCTATCTTATTGATATTGCCATAGTTACGTAGGTATGGGAAATTATATATAATAAATCGCATCTACTATGCATGTCAATTGTTTTAAATATTCAAATATTTTGACATTTAACATTTATTGTCAGTGTTACAAATAAGTTTAGTGAAAAAGCGTTACAAAGGTTAGTAAATTTAAAATATTATATATAAATATAAATGTCCGGCCATAATAATTTTTAATAATGTGTAACGAATAATTATATTTTCTTTATATTATACTATAGAATCGAACATTTTAAATCTAAAATACATATGTTTTTTTAGAAATCTGACAATAATCTAACTTTACCACAATTTTACTAGACATAATGAATTAAAATATTTTCTTTTAAATTTAAACATTTTATATTTTAATTTATATACTATCAAATCAAAATACACTGACTTCGTAAAAGAAAGTTTAGGGCCAATACATGGCCGATGTTTTTTTTTTGTTTTTCTAGTAGAAAATTAATTTATCATAAGTTTTAGTACCTATTTACTTTTATAATATAGTACGGCTTAAGATTACATGGTGTCGACTCAAAAAGTGATATGATTATACGAATGATGTATGTATGTACATGCATACATACATACATACATATGTAGTACATATGCATTTCAGATTGAGTATGAGACTGTATGCAAATATATGAGCTAGCCGTTTTCTAAGCATGAACCTCGAGGTAAACTCATTAGTTTTTGGCCGGTGACTGAAATGCCAAGAGCCAAGATAATTACATCTTCTTGTGCTTGTGTGACGCTGAGACAGAAGCAATACACCACGTGCTCACAAAGTAATTTCATTACGGTTTGAAAGTTGCATCGGTTCATGGTTTTGGGATCGCTTGATACCGTAATCTCAAATTAGTTAATTAATATTAGTATTAGATTTTAAGTTTCCTTTGTGAAATATGTACATCCTAAAATTGGCTTTCGCATTACTAAAACTGGAAATAATAAGAAGCTCATAGTAGATTTAAAATTGAGTTTCAAATATACTATATAGCATTATTTATTACATATGCGTAGGTATAGGTATAGACTTATCTTGGGAATCTTTATAAGAATATTTTAGATTAAGAAAATTATAATATTTATTTTAAATAAAATCAGTAAAAAATAAAGCTTTCACCTATTGGATAGAAATTAAATAAGTTAATATTACGGTAAGGATCAGATAAATTTTGGTTCGTTTTGGCTTGACTTAATTTATTATTTCGATGAATTGTATTTCGTCAAATTATTGTTATAGCGAACTGTATTTAGAATTGTCAACTTCTTCATTAACAACAAGTGTGGTAGAGAAACTGGTGTTTATGACACAGATTTTTATTAGATGTTTGCTTGTGATTTATCGTTGATTAATGTTTAATTATTGACATTTTAGAATCCCTATTTTGCTGTAAATTTATTTATTCCTTAAATAACTGGTAAATATTTCCTAAACGTTTTGTGTTTTAATTAAGTTATTGCTTTTAAATAAACACTTACTGTCCTTTTCGTCGAGTAGAGTTATACATTGGGTTATTTACCTGAAACAGAAAAAAAAACAATCAATTAGAATATAATTAACTATACCTATATAAGTAAGGAGAAAATAATATCATTATCATATTATAACAATACTGAAATTTCAAAGAAACGAAATTGTGTAATTTGTATGAAAATTAAATACCTACAATAGAAGACCATATATTTCATAACTGATGTTCTTAACGCGTCTTTGTCAACATACGGATGCAGATAAGATGAATTTGAAACTCGAATAGCCTTAATAATTTTAATTAAATATTTATTTACGCTTTTCGAAAATAGTTTATTAGTAGGTCGACGTCGGTCGTGTGTGCAGATTCTCGTATAACGTTACGGTAGTGTATGTACAATAGCGTGGTTGTACATACAGCCACTTGTTACGTAATCCTTTATGGTTTCAAGGTTTACAAATAATATAGGTAGGTATACCTACTGTTACGAAGCTACCAACTTAAAATAACGCGTAGAAATTACGTAACGTACGTATGGCGATTTTCAAATTGTATTCTGTACTTCTCTGTTTCGCGGTCGACTAAAATCTAAATTTAAATTAGAGGGTTGTTACAATTTGGGTTGTAAGATTAATAAAGGGGCGGAGTTAAAAAATTACTTTCTAAATAAAATATATTTTAAGATTTTCTTTTGTTCAGGAATACAAACAAACAAAACATGATTTTCTTATTGTAATGGGAAGCATAAAGTTAAACGTTATGATACCTTTATTCATAACTATTTCAACAGCGTATAAACAAACTTCTACATATCTCGTGTACAAGATGGCTGAAATTCGTCACTGTAGTGCAAGACGTTATCTTTCTTAGAAGCTTTAAATTAGGAACAATTCGTTGTGGGGAGACGTTTTCAGATTTACTCTACGTATAGTATAACATGGTGTACGAACGCATATCAGAGACACGAACATTCTCCTTGTTCTATTTTAACATTGAAATTTACATGCTGTTTGGTTAAAGTCTTTGTAATTCCTTACAGATAACACTTGTACTAATGTTTCTCACTTGAACTATTTCCATAGTTCACAGACAAAAGTTTCTGCATAATTTTATCAAAGTGCCAAATAAAAGCGTTTGTTATCTCAAAAAGTTAGGAAATTCTAATTTTTTCTTATTCATTTTTTTTCAGGGTGTGCCCGAGTAAGCATAAAAGACAGGCGATGTGCAAATGAGCTCTCTGAAAGGAAGTTGTGCTATTTTCAGGAATAACTAAAACAAGATGAATATATGAAAGAGAATCAGATATTGCCTTTTGTTACAAACTGCCAACGGAAACATTATATTTGATTGTATTTTTAATACAATGACACACCGCCTAAATAAAAATTAAGAATTTATGCAATTGTTAAAATAGCATTTATATAAAATAAACCTACGTCTTCTTTCTATAAATCGTTATGAAACTGATGTAAAAACATTTTAATATGCTTTGATGTTTTGCTACAAGCGATAGAATACCTATGGTAGGTACAACAGATCATCTCTGTTGCACAATAAAATATAAATCATTTTTGTAAAAACAAATGACTAAAATTCATTATTAAATCAGAACCGCTCACACCTGGAGACAAAATATTTGAGAATTCGCTATTCAAGTCCTTCAAATCTTATTCTATCTAGAACATGATTGACAGTTCTGTTTCTATTTGGCACGAGCTCTATAGTAGCACGCACAAAACTTTTACAGGCTAAGTATTTATGCAGATACGTGTAAAATTTTCATTTACAAAATACCTAAATAAATTTTAAATTAATATTACCTATAGGTACAGGTAAGCCCTAAAAAAGTTGTAGAGTAATAACGAAATCCAGGGCTGTTTCAACATAAATATGTATACATAGGTACATAGGTAAGAAAAGGCATCAAAAAAGTGAATCAAAATTTAGGACAGCAACAATTTTAAAACAATTTCTTCATCAGGATACGAATACGAATTTCAGCTTAAAGATTAAATCGTTTTTGGTGATTGTAAAGGTTTTTGTAAGCTGTGCATTCTACGTGTTACAAGGGCATTGGCTGGTCTTTTACGAAGTATAAGTAAGTATTGTAATCACAAAAAAAAAAAAAATCTTCAAATTTTAACGGAAATACACCTTTTGACCTTCCCTGAATCGAGTCTGACTATTTTTGGAATGACGTCTGTGTGTGTGTGTGTGCGCGCTCTACAGCCTAAACTGTTGAAGATAAAATTATGAAACTTTAAACTTAAGATTTGTATATGCCTGGGGTGAAAACCTCCTATTTTTGAAAAGCATATTCAAACTGGAAGTGCATGTTTACTCAAGACTTTTTTTTTTTGCAATTTCTGCAATATAGTTAGAATAAAATTGAAAGATATTAGAATTCTGCACAACTTTTGTTTGAAACATTTCTTCGAAAAGTACCAGTTACAAGATCTTATCTTATTGATATTGCCATAGTTACGTAGGTATGGGAAATTATATATAATTAATCGCATCTACTATGCATGTCAATTGTTTTAATTATTCAAATATTTTGACATTTAACATTTATTGTCAGTATTATAAATAAGTTTAGTGAAAAAACGTTACAAAGGTTAGTAAATAATTTAAAATATTATATATAAATATACATGTAAGGCCATAATAGTTTTTAATAATGTGTAATGAATAATTATATTTTCTGTATATTACTATAGAATCGAACATTTTAAATCTAAAATACATATTTTTTTTAGAAATCTGACAATAATCTAACTTTACAATTTTACTGGACATAATGAATGAACATATTTTTTTTTAAATTTAATCATTTTATATTTTAATTTTATATACTATCAAATCAAAATATACTGACTACGTAAAAGAAAGTTTAGGGCCAATATATGGCCGATGTTTTAGTTTCCTTCTCAAAATTATACACCACAACAATACGATTTGTTTGTTTTTATTAACATAGAACAAAAACAATATCAAATGCTGTGTCTGTTGATGTAATTCGCTTAGAAGTTACTACATTCGTTTTGAAAATATACTTAGAAATATTTCAGTTGCTATTTTAAGTGAAAAGATAAATACAATTTGTGGATTGGTATATTTTACTAAACATTCCATGTTAAATTATTACTTTGATAAGTACCTATCTAATGTATTTTTAACACAAGATCACAGTTTGTTGTAGGTGGGCTTCTTCATAAATAATAATCAAAATGTAAATACCTGATAATGAAAAAAAACAGATGTATCAAAAACGCAAATTATTACAAATAATTTTATATAACTTAGATACACACTCATCCTAATCACAGGAGAACTGAAAATTATGATGATGCTAGAAGTTAGACAGGGCTGCTGAACTTACGGATTATATGTTTCCAGCTTGTCTACACGAGGATTATGAAACTGAAATTAGTAATCTTATTGCAATTGGCTGAGTACATTGATAAATTAATCTTTACATAGATTGTATATAATTATTTACCTATTTATTATAAGTGACCAATCATATCAATTATTGAAAGTTATATTGAAACTGAAGCATGTTAATACTTATTTAACCGTATCGAAAAATTCGAAATGGAATTTACGATGATGGTTAATTATGTGCAGGTGATAATGATAAGAATAAATAAGTACCTACTATAAAATCTAAGTACCTACTTAAAGAAGCTTTTAATTATTTTCAATATTATTGATTACTACTATCAGGTGTCACATTGTTAAAAATGGAATAATGCATTTGATTAATAATTTTCAGGGTGATTCTCTTGGGCCAAATCAAATCTATCGAAAAGATTTTAACTGCATGCAAAGCATTTTTTGCATACCTAACATCATTTGCATAGTCGAGTATCAAATTATATTTTCTGGATTGAAAGTATCATGTGCTATTAAATATAATTAGAAAAACAGTCAGACTCGATTTAGGATAAATCAAAGTGTATTTTCGTTATAATCTCGAGATAAAATTCTCATGACTATTATACTTAAGTACGAGTACTTATTACATCGTAGAAGAAAGTAAAAATTAAATCCATG
This sequence comes from Nebria ingens riversi, assembly GCA_018344505.1. NCBI lineage: Eukaryota > Metazoa > Arthropoda > Insecta > Coleoptera > Carabidae > Nebria > Nebria ingens. The sequence continues at coordinate 435,726 of JADQWA010000157.1, read as the reverse complement.
TTTCTAAAAGACTTCATTTTTACTTTCTTTTTACGAAGTAATAAGTAAGTATTGTAATCACAAAAAAACCTTCCCTGAATCGAGTTGACTATTTTTGGAATGACGTCTGTGTGTGTGTGTGGCTGTGAGCGCTCTACAGCTTACACCGTTGAAGATAAAATTATTAAACTTTAAACTTAAGATTTTTATATGCCTGGAAAGAAAACCTCCTATTTTTGAAAAGCATATTCAAACCGGAAGTGCATGTTTACTTTTTTTTGCAATTTCTGCAATATCTCCGAAACGGCTATACTTGCAGTAAATATAGTTAGAATAAAATTGAAAGATATTAGTATTCTGCACAACTTTTGTTTGAAACATTTCTTCTAAAAATACCAGTTATAAGATCTTATTTTATTGATATTGCCATAGTTACGTAGGTATGGGAAATTATATATAATGTCCAGCTATAATAATTTTTAATAATGTGTAATGAATAACTATATTTTCTGTATATTACTATAGAATCGAACATTTTAGAAATCTGACAATAATCTAACTTTACAATTTTACTGGACTTACGAATGAAAATATTTTCTTTTAAATTTAAACATTTTATATTTTAATTTATATACTATCAAATCAAAATATATTGACTACGTAAAAGAAAGTTTAGGGCCAACACATGGCCGATGTTTTTGTAACGTTTTACAAAACTCTTTTCATCTCATATCCTTCTTTAAACATACACATTAAAACGCTGACTCCTGCTGGATCTTGATGTAATCTAACCCCGGTCAAACGGGTACAAACTTCTCATCGCAGAGCAGCAAGTAGGGTGAGTGTACGTGGGGTAATAACATGGAATATACCGAGCGAGTACCGAGGGAAGTAAATGAGGGGAAGTTTCCCTGCATTTGCAAACGCCTCAAGTACCTACATATGTATACATATACCGAACTATCGCACGGGCTTACGGCTATAAAATGAACAAATTTTAGCCAAGAACGTAGCGCACTAGCAATTGCTTTCTTTAACTGTAGAATTGACTATGTTTCCGAATAATAGGAATCTGATTCTTAGATATAAACAAAATTAACTTAATTTCGGTACTGAGAATTACATATGTACATACCTCCACTTATTTCACAACAAAAGTGCTTTATTTTAGATCACATAGATGTTAGTACGAAATACATTTCATATCATGCATATATACATAAAGAATAGGTATGTATGTAGAACAAAACCGACAAATATGTTTAGGTAAACGTGTAAATAACGTCTAGGAATAGAAAATGTTTAGTCTACCAGTTATGCCCGTAAGCATTTTTAGAGATATGTAGCTTATGACTAGTTGCTGCCATATTTCCGGATACTGTTTCTCAATATGAGGAACCAAACACATATGGTACCTACACAGAATTTGATAAATCAATTCAATGCAAATCGACACACAGCTCTGTTTTATTGTGGCCCATAAATCGTGACACGATTCAAAAGACTTGCGACTAGAGGAGAAAAGTCCGCATAACATGATACCTACACCAATTCCTACCAAACAGCCGTCATGTCAAATAAAAATTCCCGGCAATACGACACGCATCGGGACACGAACCAATTGCTGTACCTGTACGTGAACCGGGGAACACTAGTTTTATAGTAGACACTCTCGTACATATGTTTTTGCAAAATGTTAGTTCTTTTATTTAGATTATGAGCAGGCTATGAAGTAAAATGCAATAATTTAAATATATCTTTAAAATGTCGCTAAATTTATCGTCAGCTGACACAGCCTATGTACCTATGTATACACTACATATTGTATATTTTAAGAACTCACCAACAAAAGTAGCTATTTCGCAATAAGATTAGAAAATAGATCATCTTTTGTCGTAATTATCTCAAAACTGGTTCAAAAACATTAAATATATACGCTAAATGTATCTCTAGATATAAATACTAAATTATAAACCAAATGCAATTACTTTTAAATTTGGTAAACATTTTTGATAATTGCATTACCTTTTTACCGGAAATTAAGACAAAAGAACATCATTATTCAAAACAATAAAAGTATTATTTTTAAACTAAACAAAATTAATTCATATTGCGATCTTATTTTAATCATTCGTTTACTTAGTAGTATAACTTGCAATTAAAAATGTTGTAATAGACAGAACAAAATGCGTCTTTGATGATATTCGCATGGTACGTACATACCATAGAACATACATACATATATTATACCTTGCAGAAAGGGGATGAATATTGAACATACGTAGCATGTTGTAGAGAAAGTAAAATGTACATTTGCGAAAGCGTATATTACACGTATTGCTGAAGACTGCAGAGGAACACGCGTATGTACATGAACATGGAAAGTTTTGGTTGTACAGTAGGGGTGCGATATTATACGTGTACATTGGCGTAGCAGTGCGTACGTGGACATGTGCAAGTGAATGTTGGGCATGGGTGATGAGACATAAAACGAGAATAACTGTGGTACGAATGAGATTTTTAGTGTGGAAACAGTAAGTATACATATGTATGTGAATATTACTGGTAGAGTTGGGATGGTTCGCTCATATTGGAAGGTTGATTAAAATACACGATATTTCTTGGTCAGGTTGACATAATATCGAATGAAGGAATAAGCAAGCAGAATAGAAGAGTATGTATGTATGAAGTGGATCCTCTACATCAAATATGTAACAATTTTCAAATAGAAAATATTAGTATTTAATTCGAGGTGAAAATATCTAGAATAACATTTATTTTGCGCACAAAATGTTTATCTGATATAGCAACGTCTATGAATGTTTTGCGCAGAAGGACAAGATTTTCGCGGGTCGTTACAAGAGCTACGATCAGAAAGTCAGAGCACGCATACGGTACAACTTCTATAATCCCCACACCATCGTGCTAAACATACATACATACGCATATATACGAGGGTGGTCTGAAAAGTTTCCGACCTCAGCATGAAGATAGCAGCACTCGTAAATAAAAGCTAGGGAATTTCGTTGTTCATCTGTTGACAGTTGCTCACCAAAGTTTCAGCCATTTTGGACGCGCAGTTGTTATGTAACAGTCGTTTGAGTGAGTTGATGTGAGTGTTTTTATGAAAATGGACAAAATCGAGTATCGAGCTGTCATCAAATATTTGTTTTTGAAAGGCAATACGCCTACGCAAATCAAAGATGAGTTGGATTCTGTGTATGGGGACTCTGCACCATCATTTACCACAGTGAAATTTTGGGCAGCTGAATTTAAACGTGGCCGTAAGAGCTTGGGAGACGATGAACGTTCGGGACGTCCAAAAACTGCAATTACCGACGAAAACATCGCCAAATTTCACGAAATGGTGCTAGACGACCGGCAAATTAAAGTGAGAGAGATAGCAGAGGTTATGAACATGTCAAAAGAACGTGTTTGTCACATATTAAATCAACATTTAGACATGAGAAAGCTGTCCGCGCGTTGGGTGCTCACGTTAGACCAAAAACGTGTCTCACACCTCAGCGGTTGCCATGGCGAAAATCCACGAATTACGGTTTGAACTGCTTGACCATCCGCCTTACTCACCAGATCTAGCCCCAAGCGACTTCTTTTTGTTCCCTTATCTAAAAATTGCGCTCGGAGGACAGAGATTTTCGTCAAATGAAGAGGCAATCACCTTCGTGAACAATTATTTTGCAGAGAAAAACGCCGAGTACTATTTGGACGGGTTACAGAGATGGGAGCATCGTTGGGAGAAGTGTGTAGAGGTACAAGGAGACTATGTTGAAAAATAAAAAATAAAATTCTGAAAAAATGTCTTGTATCTTTGTTAGGTCGGAAACGTTTCAGACCACCCTCGTATATATATATATATATATATATATATATATATATATATATATATATATATATATATATATATATATATATATATATATATATATATATATATATATATATATATATATATATATATATATATATATATATATATATACATATATATATATATATATATATATATATATATATATATATATATATATATATATATATATATATATATATATATATATATATATATATATATATATATATGAGTAAAATACAAGACAGCACTATGCCGACAGAGATATGGCGTAACACGTAACATTATGTAGGTCTGTTTGCAGTAGCTGGTTACACACTCAAACATTAGCAAAATGTAACTTTTTAGGCAAAACATTTTTATCGAGACGAGGAAAGTTGTAAGATGAATCATTATCGATAAATCTCGTTATGCTTTTTCAAACATTTTAAATAAACTTTGTGCGTTCTCATTACGTGGGGGTTTTCCAACCGAATGTGTTGTTGCAGAATAAAGTTTCAAGATTCAAATCACACTAAGATATCAAATTTGAATCTTGTTTAAATATTTTATACTTTGGCAAGTATAGGTACATACATATAACGCATAGATCAATGCTGTAATACAGCGCATGTCTCTTTTTCGATAAGAAGAATCTGTGAATATTTAAAAACCTTACAAATCTTTAAGAAATATGCTTTTTTAATATTTTAATTATGTAACTCAAGAGTCTAATAGAATTTTCTATTTAATTAGTGGTAGGCTTTTAAAAATGTAGCAGATTAATTTACAGAATTTCACCATTAGTTTATATAGAATTCTAACTCACCTTACGTAAATACAAAGTAATACATAAGTAATGTGATTATACGTTGATCGCTCACTCGTTCGCTATTCTGACCAATGCAGTCAATTTTTCTAGAAAATACTCAACCAATTTAATAAAATAACTAATAATAAGTTCATATATTTTTTCACTGTTATATGGTTTGACATATGATAGTTATTTGGCTTTGAGTAAAGAATACATCTGATATTTACCTATTTGCGATATTTGATAGTTGCATTACATTCTATCTTTCTGTGAAAATGCAAACAGCAACACAAAAGATGTATAAGAATCTGAAATAATGCTTGCATATTTTGAATGGAAAATTACATACCTAAATCTATACACTTTTCGTCAAAGAAGAAATATGTGTCCTAGTTAAAAATTGGCATAGCTGACCTAGAAATACCAAGAAAACGGTATGCCAGTTATTGACTTTCAAGTATTTTTCATTTAGTGCATCGTGTTCGTGTTAGCGTATTAAGTTTATTATCTCATAGAAAAGATGTAGGTAAGTACACTTATTTTTCATTTGGTACAACCTTAAATCTCATTCAAAAATTATAGTCAATCCCTTAGAGAAATCAAACTTTTAAAGCGCTATCACAATTTTTAATTAAATTATAATACATTCTGTCAATACTGTAACATGATTAACTCTTTTAGCTATTCAGCTCCCAGTAGATAGAAAAGTGCAATAAATTTATCAGGTTTCTAAAAAAAAAAAGAAAGTAAAAAGCATTCATTATGCACTAGCCTTTGAAGGTACCTACAGCTAAATAAATAAATTCCAGGGATAATTGATATAGATTTTGAGAACGTCATTATTTACTATACCTAGCCAATTTTTAAGCAATCATTTCAAGATCTTTCTATTTTATAATAGAGGATACCGACCAAGCCGCTACAAAGATAGATTATATTTATTTCTTACCGATTCTTGTAGTAACAAAAAAAAAAAATGGCCTACATTCTTATCTTTCTCTACACTAACAATCGATTTTATGAAAAAGTGATGGCGCAAGATAAAACACATGAAGTAAATGTACAACAGTTTCGATGTAAGAAGAATATGTACAACTAATGACGCAAGGAATTCCATTTGCCATTGTACTATTTTGTAGATCTTTACTCAAGTAGGTAAGGAAGATGTCACTATATTTATGTAAATACTATATCTTATCTTTTAACATTTCAAATAATAATCAAGTGTATTTTTGAATGAACAATATATGCATGTTTTATGTGACGATAATAGCTACGCAAATGTATGCCATATAGAGATGGTTTTCAGCAAGCATTAATATTTATAAATTCATGAAAAATCTCAGATATTAAAAGCTTCTCATGTTAGTGGTTATCAATACAATCTCAAGAATTAGATTTTTATTTGGGTTTCTAAAACACATTTGTAGATCTCTGAACTAGTGCAAAATGTTTGGAAAATGTAAATAACATTTTGCATATTACTTAATTAATTAAAATAAATGAATTTACTAAAAATGTCTCAAAATGTGCATCCTTGACTTCCATATATTCGCATGTATGTACATACATACATACCTATGTACCTATATTATTAAAACACACGGAAAAACATACATTTTGGGCAAACGCTTATCATATTTAATAAATAACCTCCAAAATTATTCACTATATAATAACTAAAGTAATTGTATTTAATAATATACAAAATAAACGTGTATTGACAATGAAATATAATTATACATAGCATAGAGCATACGCTCATATTGTATGTATGTATGTATGTACATACATACATGGAATACTATACTTATATACTGCATTTTAAAATTTATATGTAATGTCATACTATAATTTAGAAAAAGATTTATTATATTTTTTGATGCAGGTTTTATTTTTCTATCAATTTCTAGTGTGCAATATAATATTGCACATTCTTAGATAGAATCTATAGACACCTCCCTCATGAATACGTGGGTGGAATATTATGAAACAATTAACAACAAGTAAATGTGCTGATAAAATTCTCAAATTATAACAAAAGAGTAACAAAAAATATGAAAACATAAGTAATAAAAAACTTATGTATTCAGAGCATATAACAACGTTATTTATAGTTTATTTTCGGGTCCAAAAGTGTGCACATCTAGCGGAAATATAATTTATTCTACTCATAATGAACTTAAAAGGAAAGTCATGTAACTGTTTCCCCCAAATTTTACTTCGAGTTTAGTTCTATAGCGGGCAAATATGATAAGATGCATTCTATATATGGATAGCCAAAGTCAAAAACTTGTTCCACTTAAAGTTAAGGTCGGTGATTTGGCCCTTAAGTATGTATTTTAAATATATATTAGGTAATAGTTGCATATATTAAGCAACTTGCATATAAAAAAATCCTATGCATATCAAATGACGTCGATTCTCATGCAAAGCATATATTTATCATATTTCAACTAAGGTTTGTTTTTTCAGTATGATGATGGAAATAAGGATAATCTTAATTGCGTCATCCTAAACAAAGTAAACTAATTAGATAATATTTAATAACTTCAACGTTTTAAGAACAAATATTTATATAGGTATGCGTTAATAATTTTATATTTTGTAAATGTTCATTATCAAAATTAAAGCATGGTTTAATTTAAAAGAGCTTTTCAAATGTAATCAATACACGCGTTAATTAATTATAATAACCACTCTTCCATATGTAGGTATATGGTCAAATGCTAACCAAGTCTTTTAATTATTTAATTATTAAAATTGTATATGTTCAATTGTTTAGAATTGGGGCGTAGACACCTATGTAGACACCGGAGCGAAAATAGAAACGGTATCGATTCTGAGTTGCTTAAGGCCGCAGTGACACTGGTCGAACGCTAACCAATGTGCATCACCGACCAAAAAGTAAATGTATGTACATACATACATACGTATATACCTACTTATACGTATATGCTTACAATGCGGAATAAATCTAAAAAAATAAATGATGTTTGAAATATTTTCTTTAAAAATCTGTACTTTTTCAATATTTTCTATAACATGTCATACGAAACATATTTATTTCTAAAATATAAACGACCAAGTAGATTGAATTTTAAGCAATCTAATTTCATATCAAGACCCATATTATTAGAGACTGTGACTCAGAAGTCTGAAAGCTAATGCTTCTTTTACAGTTGCGGCTAATTTGTATTCTGACAGGTGTCATTGTTACGATTTTCCAACAGCTTCTCGAGTTTTCCAGAACTGCTGAAACTTTTAGATACCCGCTTCTTATGTCAAAACACACTGCTTTGTTACACTATATCGATTTTTACTTTCTTTTACGAAGTATAAGTAAGTATTGAAATCACGAAAAAAATAATCTCGAAATTTTAACGGAAATACATCTTTTGACCTTCCCTGAATCGAGTCTGACTATTTTTGGAATGACGTCTCTGTGTGTGTGTGTGGCTGTGTGCGCTCTACAGGCTACACTGTTGAAGATAAAATTATGAAACTTTAAACTTAAGATTTGTATATGCCTGGGAGGAAAACCTCCTATTTTTGAAAATCATATTCAAACTGGAAGTGCTTGTTTACTCAAGACTTTTTTTGCAATTTCTGCAATAACTCCGAAACGGCTATACTTGCAGTAAATATAGTTAGAATAAAATTGAAAGATATTAGTATTCTGCACAACTTTTGTTTGAAACATTTCTTCAAAAAGTACCAGTTACAAGATCTTATCTTATTGATATTGCTATAGTTACGTAGGTATGGGAAATTATATATAATAAATCGCATCTACTATGCATGTCAATTGTTTTAAATACTCAAATATTTTGACATTTAACATTTATTGTTAGTGTTACAAATTAGTTTAGTGAGAAAACGTTACAAAGGTTAGTAAATAATTTAAAATATTATATATAAATATAAATGTCCGGCCATAATAATTTTTAATAATGTGTAATGAATAATTATATTTTCTCTATATTACTATAGAATCGAACATTTTAAATCTAAAATACATATGTTTTTTTAGAAATCTGACAATAATCTAACTTTACCACAATTTTACTGGACAAAATGAATGAAAATATTTTCTTTTAAATTTAATACATTTTATATTTTAATTTATATACTATCAAATCAAAATATACTGACTACGTAAAAGAAAGTTTAGGGCCAATACATGGCCGATGCTTTTCTTTTGTTTTGTACCTACTATAAATATATAGGTAGTAATATATTTACAGTAAAATAATAACATAGAATTTAAAGTTTTAACCAAAATATCGAAAACAACTCATCATATATTTATTGGACTGAAGGCAATTATATTATAGACATCTTATTGGCAAGATATTAATTATCATTGAAAATTTACAAAAATATTAAAGTTGCCCGTAACTTTAAATCAATCGTTTTAGAAATTGAATATCAGCTTTCTATAAAAAATTAAAACAAAGGCGCCTTTAAGCTTGGACACAACGAAAAATTCAAGTGGAATTTTCGCGTGTTAAACTTCAAAGAGAGTATTGTAGTAGGAAGAGTAGAAACTGGGCGTTCGTTGGTCCGGTTTGACGAAAGCTTTTAACAAGATCTCAGATTACAAGTAGTTCTTTTACGTCCTTGTATGTATGTATGTATGTACATATTAAGAATACAAACGAACAGTAGCCGCCGCGCCGTATCTACTAGGATCTTCCGCAACAAAACAACTAATATGCTCTTCAAGAGCTCGGCGGTACGATAAATGAAGATTATGATTGAAATATTGATTTCAGCTGACCAGCTTCAATGTAGATGTCAACCTTGCAATCTTGTACCAACAAAAAGACTACCTACTAAAAATAATTTAAAATAGTCTTATAAAAAGTACTTGTAGTCAACTAACGTAGGTACTTTCGCGTCTAATTCAAAGTATACGATGAATTATTATGTGTGATTCACAGTGTATGTATGTTCATACATACGTTCCTCAAATCGACACATAATCACACATATTTAAATACATTTTCCGACTCCGGGATATGTGGAATAAAAGCCTAAAGCCAAAAAAATATGTGTTGATTTTGAGAACGTCACAGACACATGATAGAATACTTAAGCTCTTTATACTTACTATTACATACGGCGAGCTAATAATAGGTAATATCACTAAATAATAACGGAATATTAATAAAATTACCTGGACAAATTGCCTGATACATTCATTTCCATGTTCCCGTAAGAACGTCTGAAGTGTCTCCATACCCTGTGCGGACAACAGTCGGTAGCCATTGTTGTTGTTGTTGTTGTTATTATTATTATTGTTGTTATTACTAATATTGCTCAAGGAGAAGAACATGACGGACACGGAGCACCCACAGATAACTTTACTTTTATCTCACGAACATTTTAAGATCTTTTGATGAACAATGTTACACTATCGTACAAATGTACAGAACATTGCGCGAATGAAAGTTAACGAAATACTGATGCGTAAAACTTTATACGGTAATAATTTTTGAAATTATTTTCACATGATTTCATTTTTTCGCACTTTCTTTAGATACTTAAAAAGTGTTACTTTCCTAACATTGTTTGAACTATTAACGCTTTTATAATTACATAATTTAATTAATTAATATAAGTATTAGTCAATTGATCACACAATCATTTACAACGGTTTCAAATAATCTCAGTGCCTTACTAACTATACAAGTTATAGTCGTATCAATTCCTACTTATGGCTTTAATAGCCATGCATGCCACGTTTTTGTACATAGCAAAAATTTGTCTAAACCTTGATTAATTTCTATTTGATTGATGACCAATCAGCAATTCAATGGAAAACTGATGTGATGGCCCTTGTTTTTAGACAAATGAACATGTCACCGAATCAAAGGAAGCCATGTGACACCGATTTCGATTTCATTGTGACCAGATATTGAAAAGAACCCTCTAAAGTTCCAAAACTAATTTTGTGTTATTTTTTCTGTTTGTTAGAAAAATACTTGTGGGTCAGCGGTCAGCCAAACACCACGGACCACGAGCTGTTGAATTTTGTGTCATCAAAAAATAAATCTAATTGAATTGTTCGACAGATAAACGTCAGTTTTTTATAAAAATGAAAACAACAACTATTAACAAAAACTTATTTGTTTGTTCAATTTATTTGATATGTATTTTAGTAACCAGATATACCTATGTATGAGGTACCTATTCGTGTAAGTATGTCCATCAATCAGATTGTCTATATATTTAATAATAGGTAATCAATTTATTATTGAGTACTAAAATAAATACGATATAACCATATTGCGGAAGTCAACAAAAGAACCGGGCATAGTTTTAAAAATAACTGTAACCATTTGATTACAAGTAAACATTGTAAAATATAAACCATTCATAAAACGAAAGACTTTGAACATTTTTCATTGTAAATATTGTTTTAAGTGATTTACTAGTCGAAGCATAAATGATTACCGTAGGTATGTATGTATGTATGTATGTATGTATATACATAGAACAGAGGCATGGAGAATTAAAAGAACAGAACGAAAGTTGATTAATCAAATTTACAATTGAGGAAGTCGTCGGGAATAATTTTCTTGTCCTTAATTGCGGCATACGATGACAGATAAAATTCAATTTATTTATCCCCCGCACCTCGAAGAAAGAAATGAACAGTTGCAGAAAGTATAACAGAGGGAGGTTATTTGATATTCTTAATTGTCAGACTGTTCTGATTAACATTGTTTTGTTTACGATTAATAAGCATCTAATGACATTTCTGACAGTCTCATTTTAAGATATAAATTAAGATTTATGCGTGGAATGAAGATTAATAGATAATTTATGTATTTAGGTATAAATAATCTGAATGTTAAAAATAAATGTGACTTTTGCAAGCAAACATGTCTAAATCATTGCAACAACTGCTTAAACGAATTTTTCGCGAATAATAAACAGTGCGATGGCATTCGTTTACTTTTCAAAAATAAATAATAATATGTATTTTGTTGTTGTAAATTGCAATAGTCCATCAGAGGGTAGAAAGGTTTTTTTAATAGAACAACCAACAGATATCATACAATTTGGCCTCCATGTAAGATCCGTAAGATAAAATGTTGCACTTATCATACGAGTATATACAAAATACATACAATAATGAATTCCTTTTTTCATTGCTGTAGGAAATACTATAAAGAAGTTATTTCCCACAGAATACATGATGACTAGCAATAAAAGAGCCATAAATCTTGAAAAAATGCTTGAAAATTGTCGCATTTTACATATAAAAATGTTCTAAGTCGTTATCGTTACATATTGCGCCGAGAAAAGAGGCTTTATAATGTCAGAATAAAACTAATTTCAACTATCCATTTCATATTTTTTAGTCGAATAGACATCTTCTGTTAGATGTACACCGCATGAATAATATAGAACATTAAAATAATCTCAGAATTTTTTTTAAATATTAAAATAGACGAACGCAAGTACGGTTATTGTAGCAATTTGTACTAAGAAATGACACTGTCGTGTGTTTTGTCTATTAGGTACGTATATTATTTAGCAAAATGAAATATGTGTCATATGTATAACATTTGGAAATATATACATATTCAAGTTTTATATGAAAATAAACGAATTAAACCATGATAAATGAGAGGCTATAATAATAATAATGAAAGACAAAAAATAAAAACATCACTAATGCTACTATTGTACGAACTATACTCATCATCTAAATACGATTTGTAATGAGATTCAATTCGAATCAAAAAGTCACTGATATCCAAATAGATATCAGAATGTCACTATTTTTCGAATTTCTCATTATCTAAACACGATTAGTGAAAATAAAACATTTTCCAAGAGTTTGGATAATTGCCAGTTTTAGTATTTTGCGTTGATAAAATACTATTTATGGCCAATAACTTGACCACAAAAGAGAACTACAAGCTAATAGAGATACGATTTTTTTCGTTGATTTTTTTACGTCATTTTGAAGTATACATATGTATATGTATCAGAGAAGCCATCTGGTTTTATGGCAATTGAATAAATTACGCGTGTTATGCCAGATATGTCAATAATTGTTATTTTTTATAACGACAGTAACTGCTGCTTATTGACTTTCTTCCGTGTATTATTTTATAGCACTACATTCTCAGTGTGTTTATTCTTATTTTTCATGATATTAAAATATATATTAAAATAATCAAGAATATTTAATAACTACATGCAAGGATTAGAACATTTTTGTGGCATGAATCATACACTTTTTACATATAATCATATGGAGTGTAGTGATGATGCATGCCACAAAATTGTTCTTCTTATGTGAATTCGCCCTATACGTATGTAGGTATATTTTATTTGATTTTGATATATATATATATGTACGTGTGTTCTAACTCAAAGATAAGTAAACATATAAATATTGACTTTAGATTTTAAATGTTGTATACAAATCTATTCCGGAAGTGTTGATTGCTCTTGTTAGAGCGTTAACACACGCTTACAGAGAGAGATGCACTCATCGCTAAACCAGATGACAGAATAGCAATACTTGGATGCAATATGTATTTCCGTAACAATCTCGAACTAATATTTTAATACAAATTAACTATGACTATATGGATGAAAGTGCAATAAAAATATCAAATTCTTTTCAAGCTTAGATTTACAAATATGTACCATCATTATAAAGTTAAAATAACTAGTATCGAATTTAAGTGGCTTTTTTGGCGCAAAAATAATATCAGGATATTCTACGATTTTTCTGAGGCAAATTTTCTTCTTTCTTTGTTCAAAATTCTTCATTTTTTTCATATTTGCTAAAATTCCTAGCTTACACTACATATTATTAATTTAATTATTCAAACTTAACGAATTTCATTAGATTAAAAAATAATTTTAAAATATGTGTTAAAAGTTTATGTTGTAGGGTACCTGCTATAATGATTATATAAAATGTAGATTGTCAAATATAAGATCAAATATACATACGAATTTCTACATCTAATATGATTGTGACCCTATAAGAAATAGTTTGAATTGCGATGGGTGAATATCGGAAATTGATAAAATATAATAATAATAATCAACGCGATTTTAAATGAAAAAATTCAACTATCACTTAATATACTAAATATATGTATATGTAGGTATAATAAACTTATTGCCGCGCACATTTCACTTGTGTGCACTTATTAAACCTTGCAATAAAGTTACACAATAATGTTCATATTATTTAATATTTGAACTAGCTAATGTAACTTGGCGAAATAGTTTTACGTCGAAAGCCGGTACATTGGCATTTGCTTGTGCTATACGCCGTCCTTACAGCACCGGTGTTGGTTACGAACTGAGCGTCCCGACGCGACGCGACGTCAAGCGCCGGTTCCTAGTTTACGTTTTCCAACCAATTTCCCCCGCTCTCTTTCCTTCACTACTTTTATGATAGACTTACCACTTCAGGCACTGTTTTATAACCTATTATAAAGAATTGACATTGAACCAGGAAAATTGCAGTTTATATTAAGCTATTTCAAGACAACATTGTAGTACCTACATTATTTATCTGATTGAGTGTTGACTTTGTAGTATTTATTTAAAAATACAGCACTTACAGTAAAAAAGAAAAATATTGCACGTGTTTACCAATTAATGTTATACCTACCTACATACATCTTCATGACTAACTGAAGTAGCAATTTGTACGAATAAATCTTGCATGATTTAAATTTGGACCAACAGTACTGAAGATATTGATGATTATATGAGGGCAGTTAATGTTTATGATTAATGGGATAAGTTGAATTTTGTGGGCATCTAGAGATTTCAATTTGCGTTCAGGTGGTGTTTAGTAATCAATATCAGTTAACAACTCATAATTATTCAGCCAATAATGCGGTTTTCTACGTATGTATGTATGAAGGTACGACAATATATTTGCCTTCAAAACGTTTAATCAACAATTCGATCCAAATTGCATATTTTCCTAACTCTGACAGATATATATATATATGTACATATAATATGTATGTACTACGGCCGCCTGAAACTAGGCAAAGTTGGATTTAATATAAATACCTATTTTTAAAAAAAAGTATTCTTCAATGAAAACAAACGATTTACGTTCCAAAATGACTATATTAATTTTAGCATTTATTCAAATGACCAACGAATACTCATCAAAAATTCTGAACATGTATCATTTTATGTTTAGCACTATTTGTAGTGCTTGTTACGTTATTTTGAAAATTCACAGATTCAATCAGTAAATAAGAAATGATCTATAACTGAAATTAATTTTTTTTTTTTTTATTGCTTGGCTTATTTAAGGCTGTTGTTTACCTAAATTTGCTATGTGACGTAAATATATATGTTTTTGCGAAATTGAGAATGAACGTAAAACGTCTCTGCCACATGAAGTTATGTATAAAATATAATAATAAATAAAAATGCTGGAAAACAAAGTACAAAATAATTTTGCCACATAACCCAAATGTTATACCTACCTACATATGTAAATAATCCATAAATCAAAATTATCATTAAAATTCAATTTGTTGAGTACCATGCGCATTTTGGGGCTTTGCTTTAACAAATTTTCTCAACAATTTAAGTACCTATTTCATTTCATTTCCCGGAAATTGAGGAAAATATTTAATTTTTGAAAACCAGCATTATACTGCTGGCTATTTTTAATTGTATGCATTATGTTGTATCAATAGAATAATTAATATTAAAACGATATTCCGTTACAAGAAAGCTGTTTACTACAATCAGAAATCACATTTCTAGTCTTAAGATTCTGCTGAGGATCATTTCTTCATTTAACCTTTGAGTAACTAAATCAATATGTGTATAAATTAATTAAAATGGAAGTAAATTGTAAATTAATTACATTAGTTAATGGATAATCATTGTTACATTGTTTGCCAATTAAAATACAGGAATTGTTGGCAAACATTATAATGTATGTTAGAATGTAATATCTTTAAGATGTAATAAAACACCATTACGTGCTTCTTAATATATAATATTATAACACAACGTTGTAACGTATCCTTATATATCTTCAAAATGAAAAATATGAAAATACCAAAAAAAATTGTTTCATTTATGTGCTGCACTTTCTGCCCTTTACAAGTTAGTCAGTGCAGGTAACAACTGAACTAAGCAGCCTGTTCTGCAACAAGCTGCACTGAACAAACGAACAGTTTACTTCAATTACCCTGTTGTGGGACAAACGAACAGAATATATTCTGCACTCAAGGGTCTGAGAACAACTAATAGTGCAGGATAAACTTACAAAGCTAGTGTTCGTCGCAAAAAAAAAACTCTTAGTCTATTTGTTTATCTTACCAGCAAATACTTAATTTTCTTCACTCTAATCTAAAAATTTGAATAAATAACCGTTTATATTTTTTCGGTAAAATTGCCTTATCTGATGTCCGTGACTACAAGCACTAAATTGTAAAAAATAATTAGTTTATCCCTAAAGTCAATTGGGTAATAAAGTACGTCTTTTCGAGCATACAAATCTAGTATGATTATGGTGCAAAGAGAAAACTTTTATAAAAACATATTCTGTTTTTCTTTCCATAATCTAAACATAGCGATGCTACGGTATATTGGCTTGTGTTCTCTATGTAAAACAGTCTGAAAACTTTTGATCTTCACTCAGAAATGCATGGATTCGTAAAGTACAAGTTACTTACTTAACATACAACAACATTAAATATTCGAAATTGATTTGCCTTGGCCGTGATTAGAATTGCAAAGTGTACCGTGTTCTCTATTCCGGAGTAAACGTAAATGTAATTGAAATTTTGGATGAGGTATTTCTATAGGTATACTAAGCCAGTTTTACGCACGAATCTCTTTTACGTGCAACTGTAGAGAATTATGCAAAGAAAATTGAGTGTTTCTGATTGATTTTTATCTCACATCATACGTATTTATAATACTGTACCTACAGAAGAAGAATGGGTAGTCGTTTGTTTTATATTTTCCATGTCTGCTTCCCATCCAGTGTATGTCCTGAGTGCATAGTAAATTTGGGATATTTGATATCCCGGTAATTTGAAAACATCATTAAAATCGTCTGGTAATGTGTTGAGTGCCGAAGTAGGTCGTCAGTGCATCGTGCTTGCACTCATATCCACGCTTGTTTAGCGGTTTCATTCCAGAACTAAAATATGTACACATGCACAAACTGTCATTCTTAAAATAGCCATGGGGGAAGCACCAGAAATTATGTTTATTTCTAGAATAGATGCAGCTTAAACTTAAATAAATTTTTGAATTCAGGATAAAATAGATATTTAACGGTAAAGGATACCATCAAGTTGACAACAACGCCACTCGAAATAAATCCTCAGCTATTTTTTTTTAAGTACCTACCACAATTATTTTTATAAATTAGCCTACGAAATGAATACACATAGTAAAGTTCTTCAGTTGATAATCATCTAACAAACGAAATATGTCGTAAAGAACAAGTCATTATACATATTAGGTAGGTATATCAAATGAAAATGAATTCATCTACAATACGAGCACATGACGTTATACTGCACATCATAGTAATTAACAGCAGCTGCTACCAATTTCTATTTTCTTGTACGTATACATACGTGTTAGATTCCGATGTTGAGGTTTCAGTCGGTCTAATAATGGATACACAATAATCTTGAAGTTGCTATAGCAACGTATAACTTCGCTAAGAAATACAATTGCAAGTATAGAGAAGTTTGAGCAACAACAATAGGGACCCAGTGCGGTAATTTGAGATAGTACAAACAATTTTGTATACGATCATTATTTCTTACAGATGCCTCGCGCTACTACTGAAGTGCAAATGTGTCCCAAGAATAGATCCCAGATTTGTATTTACTATATCTATTTAAAATTGATACGAATGCAGAATGTTTCAGTAAATGTGAGAAGATATTGAATAATATTGAGAAAATAACCAAGGTTAGTATCTTTTTAATAATAAACATTAATCAGTCAGAGATATAGGAGCGATCGGTGTTAATTATTTCTATTACCTATGTAAGGTTTAGTGAAAAAGTGCAAATATTTTTTTGATATAGGTACCTATACAGTTAGCAATTTAAAATGGCCAACTGTAATTATATCCAGAGAATAAACATATGTAAGTATTCGCTGTAGTTTTGTTAGAGAGAACACATTATCATATTCATGAGAAATATGTATATGTGGTGTAGTATGGTCATTTAAATATTTGCACATTTACTGAGGATGTAGAAACCAGTGCCCAATAATAAACAACAATGCATTATTAAGTCGCCACATCAGAAGTCCCATACGAGTGTTGGTTAACTTATTAATACAGATAAAAGGTAGAGTACCGGCGAAATCTCTAAAGATCTGCTGGGGTCTCTCATCTAGGTCCTTCACTGTTAATTAGGGCTCGCTTATAATTGGATAAATTTTGGATCACACGGGTTTGCAAGACATTATTAATTTACTCATATCATAATTTGGAATTTGAATACATTAAATGTAAATTAATTTGCGTGAGAAATAAGAAAAATCATTCTCAATATTAGCACATTTTGCGACGCGTGTGACAACATCAAAGTAAACAGCTTGGTAAAGTAATTTACAACTCACAGGGTTTTCAATTGACATAATCTTGAACTGTTTTCGAAGCGAGCATTGGCGTCATAGAGTATTGTTTGATAAACACCGAAATCATTTTCTCAATTGAACATACATACAAACATACGTGTTCAGAGAATTCACAAAACAAATTGATCAATACGAAATCAAAATAGGTATATACAAGAGAACGTCATAATTCACATTTGCATAATTTAAAAAATATATATCTATTTATTTTAACTTCGATTAAATTTTTATTTTATAGACGTTTATGATTATAATTTCACATAATACTTACCTATACTTTTAACGTAACAGATAATGATAATTCAAATATTCATGTAAATAATATTTGTATGTATCTGATTTTCGAAAATACTTTGTTATAATTTAAATACGCAAGGGAAATATTATTTCCAGTCGACTAAATAGTCGACAGCTATCAAATAGCTGTTATACCCAATGGAAATACAATGTACTAATATATACGTATGTATGTACATACATATGTATCCTATTTTATAGTTCATAATACACAAATTGATGGCAATGGCTATAATATAACGTCGGTGGTATTTGTATCATTGATATATATACCATAATTACCTATAGATTTTGTTTATGGAATATGTTTTCAATCGTTGATATAATTATGTAAGTCGGAAGAATCTGTCAAATGTTGAATTGAATATATAAGAAGATACTAAGCTGTATCCTTTCTGTGTGATGTGACGAAGTATAAGCCCTCTAGGGTCTCGTATAGCAATCCCAAAATATATTGACTATTGTTCGATTTGAAGTTGACAGTTTGACGGTCGGACAATCCAATCAGAAACGTAAATCGGCTTGCTGTGTTTTGAGATTTGTCTTGTTGTGGCCTTATCTAATTCCAACCGTCCGAAAACCGGCCACTAATCTTATTGATGCCGATAACACTATTGCAGGGACAAATACACCAAATGACAGTACAAAATTAGTCTTACCAAAAATAAATTTTACTTTTGACTATGTTGTCAACACAGAAGTAAATTTTGTGGGTAGGAAATTATGGAAGCTACCAAAATAAATCGCACACGAATTTGTAAACACCGAAGTAAAAATTCACGTCACCACTGTTTTGTTAAATAACAGACGTATTTATTCTGTCTGTTTTTATATGTATAAACTGTGTAAGCGCAAAGTGTTGTTTTATCGATTGTTTCAATCACGTTGTCTTTCGTATGTCATCAAAAATAAAACATATTAACCGGTAAATGTAGCCCAGTAGACTAGGTAAATATAAATTTACTATCGCAGATTATAATACCTGCTACACATAGATATTTAACCAAATTAAACCTACGCCATTAGGTATATTAAAGATTTGCAGATAATTAATGTAATGCCATATGCATTTGGACAAGGCATAAATGTAATAATAAAATAAGAATTCGGCTATTTTTCAGAACATCTACGTCCAAAAGCTAGATGGTCTATTGTGCCATCTGAATAATAGACAAAGGTTTAACACGTGCACGTTTGTAGGCAATGTGTTGTTGTAGTTTCTTTGTTTAGTAAGAATCAGCAGGAAATCCGGAGGTGGTTGTAGCTGGGGTTCTCCGCAATTGTTTGTAATTTGTCAGCGAGATAAATGTGGTAAGAATGGGCGTCCTGTTTTATTTGTTGCGGTACACAAGAAACTACTACTGTATATTTGACCATCAGGATAATAATTACTTGGAGTACTAGTTTTAACTTTTTTCTATTTGGGCTATTGTAGAAGATTCCAAAATAATACTGCTCTATGTAGGTAATAAATAGATTTTCAATATTGCCTATCAATTTAAATATATATATTATATATAATATATATATATATATATATATATATATATATATATATATATATATATATATATATATATATATATATATATATATATATATATATATATATATATATATATATATATATATATATATATATATATATATATATATATATATATATATATATATATATATATATATATATATATATATATATATATATATATATATATATATATATATATAGATAGATATAGATATAGATATATTGCTTCGATTTGTTTCTTTATTTTACCAAAGTGAACTCATCATTCTAATTCTATCTCAATAATTTGTAAATAATATCAGTTTCCTTCCTCTCTCACAAACACAAATACCTACACTACATAAGTAGGTACATACATAAATTACCTCGCCTGAATATAATAAACCAGACACGACAAATACATTTGTCAGTAACTGAATACGGAAACAATTCACAACTATGACATGGGCCATCATCAGTTGACAATGATGGCAAATGCAACTCTAAAATTTATGATATCGTATGACATACGGTCGTGCCTAATTGGCACACTAGTGGCATGCAAATAGACCATCAGTATACGTTCCTCGCAGAAAAATCAACGAGCTTTACTTGTATAAAGCTGAGTATATGGAACGTGCGACAAGAGCAAGACAAATTGCACAATACAGAATAATACGCGATTCACAACTTGGCCACCAAACGAAAAAGCTGAGGAAGAAATATAGCGAGTAAATTGGTGCGTTTCCTTAGGGTGCAACCTGCCTCGCAAACCAGTCACTGACAAACAGTGAACAATTCAATTTTAAGATTAAATTCGAAACTCTCTTTATAGAACTATAAAATTCGTTTAAAAAAGAAAACGCAAAAATAAAAAAATTAAACTACGTAAAAATGAAATAATGGAAAAAGAAGTTTAAATTCAAAATTAGGTATAACTATCTTATTTAGGGTATTTCGATTGCATAATTTAGATGGTTCTAGATATTAGAGGTTTGTATTCTATGCCCGTTTTATACAATTTGAGTAAGGACAAAGAGATAGAAAAATGTTAGTTTATTGATGCGGCTTGGGGGTTAAATATCAGTAAAATTAATGATATGCAAAATATAGGTATGTAAAAAACTTAAATTGAGAGCATAAAAGTTTTAATTTATTAATTACCCGTATAAAGAACATAAAACTAAATAAATAGAAACTCGGAAAGGCTAAACTTTGTAATTGTAGCAGGGAATTAAGAAAATTGGGTTTTGTGGAAATCCATGCTTGAAACCAGAGAAACGAGAAAAAGATTTTGTAAAAAAGAAACATTTTCTACCTGGTTTCAAATTAGTTTTCCTTACGGTTCATTTTAATTTTAAAATAATACGGAATTTCTAAATTGAAAACTTCATATTGTACCTATACGCATTTGTAAGTCGAACTTTTTGATGAATATATTTAAAGTTATTTTGCCCATTTTAGATTGAGGATTACTGATTTAAATTTTATTCAGTTCATTACTGAATATAGTAAAATTTAACTGAAATTTATTTTCATCTATTTATTCACCATTCTTACTCCAATTTTATCGCCCACATGTTTCTTCTTAAGCATTCGACATTTTTTGACAGTACCATCTTATTTGACCATTATACAACTCTTCTTTTTATCTAGTTTTAGTTACATTATAAATTAGCCTAAAAGGAATTTTAATTTTATATTTAGTTTTCCTGAGACGCTATTATATGTATATGCATATTGCATACCAATGCAATGTAGTACATAATAAAGCAAAGCAGCAAAATACTGATTAGTTATGGCTGTCATAAAATACATGTCCTTGGCTGTGCTGCAATACATTATTCAGAAACCCTACTTCGTGACATTTTCATTATAATCTTACGAGTTTTGTAACAACCGTAACCCTATCAGATAAACAATATTCCTACTTAAAGCCTATACCAGCGGTTATTTTATCTCTCTCTTTTATATTTAAATACACGTCTCTACGTTCATATAAATTACAGTAAAAAATAATTAACTAATAAAAAAGTATCAGACAATTCCTTGTAGAGATGTTTTTAAATTAGTCATTAAAAACCTTTCTGCTAACAGATTAACACTCAAAAAATGATAATTGTATTCACGAATTACATTTACAAATGAGGGTGTACAATTTTACAAAAATCACTGCTATATTCGTAAATATGAATATAAAAATTAACTAAGGAGTTATTAAATGTATCATAGTATTCATACTTCGTTAGAAATGTCATTTATATCGAACAGATGAATTTCAAGGTAAGAAATTAAGTTAGAATTACATTAAAAAAAAAAAAGAATGATAACTAGTTTTTTTTTTTACCCAGTATCAAATGTATGATCGCATTGCGAAACATGGGAATACCAACTCGAGCATTCTTAATACATATAAATAAAAACCGCATAAACCGATTTAAGCTGTACTAAATTCTATTCAATAATAGTACCACTTGTCATCGTCAGCGCCAACGGGAAATTTTAATTAAAAGATTTACAAAAAAAACACTAGTTGCGATCGTTATATCACTGACGTTCTGATCATTTATATTCGAATTGCTGGCCGAGAACGTTCTCAATATTTTCTGCCTATATGCAAACAATTTTGTTTATTGTGTAGATCAGTGAAATAAGAACAATGTTTGTGCTTGGTGTGATTATATTGTTTGCATTTACGACGCAAACTTATGGACAATCTATTGGTATTTATTTGCTAGTTATAAATAACAAACTAATTTTTTAAAATTTATAAATTAATTGATATAGTATACTATTATGCAAATAAAACATCGATTGACGTAAATAATTATTAACAAGCGTGTAGCCGAGTTATTAGCATCAGAGCGAGTTATTATGTATAGAGCGTCGTTGGCCGTGTATTTATAAAAAAATAGCTTAATCAAAAACTTGCAATCGAAATAAAATTATTAAAAATGAATCGTAATATAAATTACTAATAAAAGCACATATATTTTTAAACGTATTTGAATTGACTCCTAATTATTTTATGGCAAAATTCAAATAATAAAGCGTATGAATTTTAATATTGGACAATTAAACACGTTTAAAATCTCCTTGATTACCTATATAAATTCTAAAACAACTTTATATTGAGGTTTTTAGTTTGTTCACCATAAAGTTTTTTTTACTTCTAAGCGAGATTTCAGTTTAGCGATAAAATAGCCAGCAAGCAATTAAAACAGAAAAATATCAGCTATCATTCAATTGTTTTACTTTCAAGGTGATAATTGTCATATAGAAGCACAAAACAATAAATCGGGCATTTGCGTGTTGTTGAATGATTGTCCAGCAGCACTGGTAGACATCACAAACCAACGCCTCCCACAAACATGTGGTTTTCAAGGTACTGTTCCAATAGTTTGTTGTACGAAAAAAGACACAACAGCAGTTACACCAGGAGAACTGGCCCGAGAAAGTGAGTACCTACCATCAATTTGTATTGATTTCTACAGAACCCTTATATGTTGCCACAATTCGTAAGATACATCAAATTATTGAACATTTTAGAATGTAGAGAATATGGCCAATCCGTTTATAAACTTGTAAAACCTCCAATAGTGGATATGAATGTTCACGCAATAAATATTAGTACATGCGCTATACTGTGTAAGTTACTTTTCATCGCGTATTAGAGCTATGGAATAATAATGTTTATTTCTATTATTTATTATGAGTTTAGATGATTCATTGCAAATTAGACCGCTAAAGGTTGGACCCGGGGAATTTCCGCATATGGTAAGTTATGAAAAAATCATATGTTAAAGTTCTCTGGCCAAACAGATTTTTAATTTGCGTGGTTTAGTTTAATTTTGGGAAAATTTGCAGGCTGCTCTTGGATATGGAGAAGAATCGAATAAATTATGGGAATGTAGTGGTTCATTAATCAGTGCACAATTTGTTTTAACAGCCGCTCATTGTTTGTACTCAAGACCATTGTAAGTATATTGTTTTAATAGGGAATTTATAGAATATGAGTACTACCTAAATATAGATTAAGGCTTTATTTCGAATATTTCACTTTAATATTTAGGTATATACGGATCTTGTTTTTTGTTATGATTTACCCCCTTGTTACGCACTATTAAAACAATAAAATACTTTGTAGAGGGCCAGTTAGATGGATTCGTTTAGGTGCTTTGAATATCAAATTGAACACAGACAGAACCGAACCAGAAGAATTCAGTGTTATAGAATGGATCAAACATCCTGAATACAAACCGCCATCTGCCTACAATAATATTGCGTTGTTGAAAATGAACCGGCCCGTTAAATTTAATGATTATATTCGACCGACATGTCTACAAACAACTACTTTGAATTCGACAACTAGATACATCGCTCCCTGCTGGGATCTAGGATATTATCCCGAATCAGCTAGTGGCGATTTGTTGGCATTTAAAATTATAGGTGTGACTGCAGAAAAATGCAACTCTAAATATGAAAAAAATCGAAAAGTGAAGAATGGAATATTGCCTCAGAGCCAGATGTGTGCTGGTAGTACCTTTGAAAATAAAGAGAGTTGCCAGGTATTGTTACAAAAGAACACATTGCTCATAAGGCGAATTTTATTTCAGGCAGCTAGGTTATATTTACGAGTAGTTACTTGAGTTAGATGGTAAATTACTTTGACATCACTTGAATAAAATGTGCATGGATATACCATACTATTATCAAATTTGTTAGCTACGCTCAAATATCTTAATTAGAGAGAAGCGAAATTAGTAACTATACAACCATCCTACAGAGACAAGATTAGAAGTATAAAGTAATTGCATGTAACTTAGTTTGTGACGGTATTTCTTAATAAAATGGCGTTACAATATAATTGATTTGTGATCGGGGAAAGTTTTTTTTATTAAGCTGAACATTTATAAGAATGGTGTTACGTGAACGATTATATTCTATTACTGCTCAAAATAAAAAGATGCTTTAAAATGGGTAATACTTTCGAAAAATATGTAACCTCATTGTCTTCGCTGAGTTTCAGGGTGCCAGTGGAGCAGGCATACACATTTACAACAATGACGTCTTCTGTATGTACAACATCGTAGGAGTTTCATCATTTGGTTTTACTGCATTCGATATACCCGGGATCTACACTCGTGTCTCTAACTACATCGAATGGATTGAGAAAACTGTGTGGTCGTAATTATAATTGATATTTTATTCTACTAATTCATTTACTTCAAGATATTATAACGGAAATGTTTTTTAATTTAATTTTGTAATAGCTAGTGTAATTTCAATTATCTATTTAATTTTGTTTATGAACGTAGACATTTTTCGTATATATGTTCATTATATTATAAACAATGGCGATGTGTTTTATTGTTCGGAATGTGTATTCGCAATCAAACTGATCAAAATAATAACTTTTTACAAGAATCACAATTTTGCATTCGTTATTAGATACCTACGTATCTCCTTTTTCTTTCTATATACACGCATAATTTAGTATCCCTATCAAATAATCATACGCAGGAGCATCAAACATTTTAGAAAAATCAATTTATGTTAGTGAATACTAAAAAAAATTGCTACGGTTGTAAATATATTTATAACGCGTCTTTGACCCTTCTTGCAATAAAATTTGTATAAATCCTACTTTGTGACATTTTCATTATAAACTTACGAGTTCTGTAACAACCGTAATTTTATCAGATATACTATATTTCCTACTAAGCCTATACCACCAGATATTTTATCTTTTTATTTTAGGTACCTATGTATCTAAATACATGTCCCTACAGGTTACACGTTCACATAAATTACAGTAAAAGGTAATTAGCTAACAAAAAGTATATCAGTAGAAACGTTTTCAAATTACTTGTTAAGAAACCTCTTGAGTAGACATTTTTAGAGTGCAATTAGCGATTCCACTTTTTGTGCGTTAATCAATTGACATTTAACCCGAAATTCGCATTTTATTTTAATCGATCTATTTAGGTATAGGAACTCAAACTAAATGTACATAAATTATATGGGTTCATATGTATGAACACATCGGTTGTGTGCGTCACCATTATTGGGGTAAAATTATGAACGGTTTTTTAAAGTAAGCTTATTTTGAAGCGGTTTAAGAACAACTTCGGATAACATCAAAAATATAATATAAAACAAATTGCAATTTTGTCATCTTATTCGAGATGTCATAGAGCACTTGATAAAAATGAATGAAATTCTATATGATATGAAAACCGAGCAATTTTAGTATTCTGGAGCTTTTTTGTTGTTATTGAGGGGTGTTTGTTACACGTAAGTTTCCGTGGATCACTTACGATGATCCAAGCAGGCTGGTTGATATTTCTCTCCTCTTTATATATAGAAGTTCTCAATTGCCGTGAAAACTGACATTTGACTGACGATATGATGCTGTTATTTTTTATATGTTGCACGTGTGTGCTTTCTTCTTAAGATCACGTGCGTACAAAATTGTGTTGTTTTTTCTTTCTTTCTTATAGCGCGTCGACCTTTCCTTTAAACGACCTGTAGAGTTAAGGATCTTACGCACTTTGGGAGGGTTGCGATTTTATATTAATAGTGTTTTATTTCACAGGCGGTTCCTTTATAGTGTAAGTGGTAGATAAATTAAATTTTTTAAATTGTAGTTTAATTTTTGCTTTTCTTGCGCACTTTTCCTAAACTTTGTTTTTGTATATGATCATTTTTTAAGGTCACCTTTTATGAGTTACGTGCAAAAGGCAATACTTGAAAGCTATATTTAATAATTGATTTTCGATATAAGTAAATGAAATTCTTTATTTAAGATTTGAAAACACGAAATATGTTAATTCAATGTACAGGCTGATAAAATAGCGCTAACCCGTTGGTACCGTGGTGTACCTGTATTCATAAAAATGATTGATTATTCCACTTTGATGTAAGCCAAAATTAGCACGAATGCACAGGCGCTGTTAGCCGATGAATTTTTATGAATGCCAGCATGATTTTTGAACCAACAGCGACATGAGCGCTCTGCTCTGTTGGGTTTTCTAGTTTATTTGGTCAATTTAAACGCAACAATAACTCATCTATCAACGTCGTTCACCCCAAACTATGACAGGCGATGAAAGTATTAAATGCCAACAAAAATTAAATGAAAAGTCTATTATTTGAGTTGTTATAATCCCCCTCTTTGAAAATGAACAAAATTCAAATAATATTTAATTTTACATTAAATAAATCACTCACTCACCTACACAAAAAAATAACATTTTCTATTTAGTTTAAAAACTATTCGAGGGAAGAGTCCTATTTATTTAATAGCGATGTGAAGCTAAGTATTTCATTCTAAGACCTACAGTGCTAATTCGACTTGGGCTTCAGTACCAGTCATGTTAAACAATTAGAAAAAATCAAGAGTAATAGGTGATTTAAAAATTATTTCTCATTATTTTATATTAAATAAACCTCTTACCAGAAAAAGAAAGTTTAAAACATTTCGACAATCTGTTACAATCAATAAATGTGAAATCACGTGCAAACCTAGATTGAGAATTCGAGTTCACGCTGAAACGGTAATAGAATGGTAAAACGGTGACATTTTTACCAATGTGGCAAACAAAAGAACATTTTTATGGCCCACACAGATGGGCCACGCGTCGTCTATATAATCTTACTGCAAATAGCTCCTCGACGCTGCCGCCGAGTTTCATTAGTTGAAAATATTTCTAAGAAATGGACCATTACCGGAAACAAAAAGAGAAAATCGTTGTAAATTTGACGCCAATTATGGTCAGATATATTTATATAACCCGAATTAAAATTTCGACTGATTTTTCAAATACCTCGACCCTAATACCTATATATTTATGATTTTAAAGGCTCATAAAGTAATCAAGATTTTTGTTAGCCATTTAATAACAAACGTTGTATACTTAATGGCAATATTGTATTTGTTGACATACCACATATGTATGTATGTATCTACATAAAAAAATGTAAACCCTATTATAAAAGTAATATCAGAGAACGATTATTATATACGAGGGTGGTCTGAAAAGTTTCCGACCTAACAAAGGAACAAGACATTTTTTCAGATTTTATTTTTAATTTTTCAACATAGTCTCCTTGTACCTCTACACATTTCTCCCAGCGATGCTCCCATCTCTGTAACCCGTCCAAATAGTACTCGGCGTTTTTCTCTGCAAAATAATTGTTCACGAAGGTGATTGCCTCTTCATTTGACGAAAATCTCTGTCCTCCGAGCGATGATGAGGGAACAAAAAGAAGTCGCTTGGGGCTAGATCTGGTGAGTAAGGCGGATGGTCAAGCAGTTCAAACCGTAATTCGTGGATTTTCGCCATGGCAACCGCTGAGGTGTGAGACACGTTTTTGATCTAACGTGAGCAAACGCGGCACCCAACGCGCGGACAGCTTTCTCATGCCTAAATGTTGATTTAATATGTGACAAACACGTTCTTTTGACATGTTCATAACCTCTGCTATCTCTCTCACTTTAATTCGGCGGTCGTCTAGCACCATTTCGTGAACTTTGGCGATGTTTTCGTCGGTAGTTGCAGTTTTTGGACGTCCCGAACGTTCATCGTCTCCCAAGCTCTTACGGTCACGTTTAAATTCAGCTGCCCAAAATTTCACTGCGGCAAATGATGGTGCAGAGTCCCCATACACAGAATCCAACTCATCTTTGATTTGCGTAGGCGTATTGCCTTTCAAAAACAAATATTTGATGACAGCTCGATACTCGATTTTGTCCATTTTCATAAAAACACTCACATCAACTCACTCAAACGACTGTTACATAACAACTGCGCGTCAAAAATGGCTGAAACTTTGGTGAGCAACTGTCAACAGATGAACAACGAAATTCCCTAGCTTTTATTTACGAGTGCTGCTATCTTCATGTTGAGGTCGGTAACTTTTCAGACCACCCTCGTATATATATATATATATATATATATCAGATGTATATGTATATGTATATGTATACCCTATGTATATGTATATGTATATGTATATGTATATGTAATGTATCTGTATATGTATATGTATATGTATATGTATATGTATATGTATATGTATATATATGTATATGTATATGTATATGTATATGTATATGTATATGTATATGTATATATATATATGTATATGTATATATATGTATATATATCTATATATATATATATATATATATATATATATATATATATGCATATATATATATATATATATATATATATATATATATATATATATGTGTGTGTGTGTGTGTGTAGGTACTACTGCTCCAGTCAAATATTTGTTTCAGTAAGCATAGGTAATACAAATAACGTTTCATAGTGACAACTGGCATCAAAAATATTTGTCATACATCAAACAATATTGAATCGCATGTTGAATGAAGGTCCCGAACAATCAAAGTCAAGTAAACATTCTATTATATATTCAAATATGTCATGTTATTCTATTATCTATACATATGTGCTATACACATTGCGTTAAGACAACCTGGCATACAAAATATAATTGTACAATGAAATATCTGCAATGACACGCACTAGACTTTCCTATACGTAATAGGTACATATATATCTGTTTAGACCAGGGCGGTGGTGCAGCAGAGCTTACGCACTCAAGGATGCTAAATATTTATAATTGACCGGTACCGGAGTTGAACTTTAAAGATTTCCGGTATAATCGCTTGCGGGTTAAGCGTTTATTGCTGGCAGCACTAATATTAACAGATATCATGATACTACGCATAAGTAAGTCCAATGCGGGACACTGCAGATATATTTTTGAACAATATTTGCGATCGAGATTAACCGCTCACTATCTATAGCGGAGAAATTTGAAACAGCAGTTATGTTTGATCACGTTTAGTGACGAAGCTCTTGATATTCAACGCCGAATGAATGTACGTCTATTGTGTATTAACACAATTTACTTATAAATCGAATAGACAATATTCGCAAATGTAAGCTGTCAGTGACCATATTGCGGCGTGTGACAGCGCTACCAATTTATTTCTAATTCGATTGCAAATAAAGTAAAATAGTAGTAGCATGCACATGAAGAGTTAACGTAGCATATACTTCCAATTTCGGTATCCACATACGCTTCTATTTCAATACAAAAGTTTGTGTAACATAAAAAAGAATAAAAACAATCGGCAGTATACCCTATATTATATATATATAGAGGTATACCTACCTACACTATATTCGAATACTTGATTTAGTTACGTGTCACCTACATGCGAAGGAAAAGTTTTCGTTCTATGTATAGTTATGCGCGGCCAACTATTTATATTTTATCCGTACACAGAAAATAGATTTTTGAACTTTTACCTAACAAAAGTTAGATACACATGTAGCGCATTTTATTCGTCTGTCAAAATTTAAATAATAATAACACTGCAATTGACAAGGGAACATATTTTATTTGCTATAAACTTTAGACACCTTAAGGGTTGTAGGTTTCACTACATTTATGCATGAACACTAACAAATTCTATATCAAAAGAAACATGTTTTACCACAATGCTCACAGGTTTATGTTATAAAAAAAAAATTGAAAAAACAAAGATATAGGCAAATCATACAGCTACCAATAGATATATTTATATAATATAGTAATATTATTTGATTTATCAAAATATTTTTAAATACCTAGCAAATATACCTATAATTTATAACGACCAAACTTAGAATGAAATGTGCACATTTGACCGACAACGTATGCACATTTGTTGCAACTATAAACTGATTAAAAATAGTTTTAGGCCTGGATGATTTAAGCCAACTAGATATGCCATCAAATTTATGCGAAAATCGGAAGCAATGTTTTATAAAATAGTTCAACATCGCCAACTTTGAATGACACATTTTTTGGGTCACCGAGCATAAATACTCAATGTCTGTTTCGGTATCCAATGGTGACGATACTCATGTTTGGCATCGATTTCCATTTTCGGCACCCGAGGAGACCGTCGAACTCAACACAGACATTCGATAACATGTCTCTTGCACACTGCACCACAAATTAATATCAATGAATTCTCATGCTACAAGGATGGCCGTTTGGGGATAGCGGTAACAATATCCGCAGACGAAAAAATATGATAACATAAGAAGAAAAATCACTCAATAATGCATCTTATTGATTGGTAAATCCAACAAATGTTCATAACAGGTACGAGTAAAGATTTTACTATTTTGCATACAGCACTGATTTTCAGATGCAATTTTAATAAACGTTCGTTAAAATACCTTTTCTTTTAAATCAAATGAGCGAAGGTATACGTATGTGATATCACTGCTTATTCCTATTATACGCATGCCAATTCTTTTGCTAGAAGAAATATAAAGCAAATACTTCGTTGGGCCATTTAACAGGGTTCATTCTCTCATTCGTAATAGGGATACGTTTATGGGTCTAGACCCCGTTGTAGACGTACCGCCGCTGTCTCCAGACAATGGTTTGTTATAGGGTAGGTAGCGCGTAACATCTGGGAAAGTAGTACGCGGATCTTCTGTAGCCATGCTGTCTAGCCAGGCGTCCCTTTACGAGCATTTGCGTCCTCCCTAGTAGGTATACCATAACACCACGAGGGGAACTAGCTGTGTAAAGTGTTACTATTTACGAATCAACGCAGCTTCTTGCAGTACTGCATCTAATATTACGTATTTCAAATAGGTACCTGTGTAGGTACCAACTAAAATAATTTTTAAAACTAATGTCTCAGACTACACATTTGGTCAAAAGAAACCCTGAACTCCCTATTGTATGTATGTACATACATACATACATACCTATATGGAAACAATATTTAAATGTAGAAATTTAGGCAATATCTCATATTTGTTTAAAACATCGGCCATGTATTGGCTATAAACTTTCTTTTACGTAGTTAGTATATTTAGATTTGATAGTATATAAATAAAAATATAAAAAGTTTAAATTTCAAGAAAATATTGTTATTCATTGTCCAATAAAAGTGTTAAGTTAGTTTATTGTCAGATTTCCAAAGAAAACATATGTATTTTAGATTTTAAATGTTGGATTTTATAGTAGTATAAAGACAATATAATTATTCATTACATATTATTAAAAATTATTATGGCCGGGGCATTTTTTAGTTTTCAAATTAACTTTAAACCAGAGAAAATATTTATATATAATATTTTAAATTATTTACTAACCTTTGTAACGGTTTTTCACTAAACTTATATGTGACACTGACAATAAATGTTAGATGTCAAAATATTTGAATATTTAAAACAGTTGACATGCATAGTAGATACGATTTATTATATATAATTTTCCATACCCATGTAACTATGGCAATATAAATAAGATAATAGCAATTTTCTCGTAACTGGTACACTTTTTGAAGATATTTTTCAAATAAAAAGTGTTCAAATCATTAATATCTTTCAATTTTATTCAAACTATTTTTACTGTAAGTGCAGCCGTTACGGAGATATGCAGCCGTTACGAATATGCTTTTCAAAAATAGGAGGTTATCCTCCCAGGCATATACAAATCTTAAGTTTAAAGTTTCATAATTTTATCTTCAACGATGTAGGCTGTAGAGCGCACACAGACACACACACACACACACACACGACGTCATTCCATAAATAGTCAGACTCGATTCAGGGAAGGTCAAAAGGTGCATTTCCGTTAAAATTTCGAGAATGTTTTTTTTTCGTGATTACAATACTTACTTATTACTTCGTAAAAGAAAGTATTGTTGAAATCAAATAAATATAACAGTCAATGTGGAAATGTGTTTGGTACGGTTCTGGATGGGGAAACGAGCGTGTCTCGGATGGACACTTGAAAAGCCGGAACAGAACGTGACGTCTAGTTGGGGTGGCATTCTTCAACTCAGATTGTTTTTTCTTATTCGTTATTTTTTATTATTGTGGGGTCTTCGACTCCTTTTTTGTGTTGTCTTTCTCTGCTAGATTTGTGGTTTATGTGGAACATAAATTAGATCCACTACAATGAAACATTGTACGAATTCGTTTGTATTCGGTAGTTCGGACAGAAAATATTTTGCAAAAAACAGCCAAGCATTTTATTTGAGATATCGATAGAAGATAAGTTTATTTGAAACTTTGAATCAACTTAAGTCAATTTATTTTGATTTGATTCAACAGTTGATTACCATAGAGATCCAACTAGGTATATAAATTATACATACCTACATATATATTTGGATTCATGGCGATGAAAAAGTAACCGAATGCTTTAGCTCTTCTGTACTACGTACGGCAAGCTAAAAATAAATGTTTTTTTTTTTTGAGGTATAGCCTGCATTAAATTAGTTTCTAGAAATTCCGTTTAACTTTAAAATCGCAAATACCAAGAATTTTCAACAAAACTACGTATTGAACCAACTCAGGTTACATACAATTCCAGTGTAGTCTGGAAATGGGATGTTAAGCTAAATTGTAAATCATTTATAAGTTCAGTATTTGCGACAGTAATAACATTTCTAGTACAGACGGCTGTGCAAAACTAAAAAAATAAAAAGTCTGTAGGACTCGAATTGCCACTAAAACATAGTCTATTTGCGTCGGGCTGTATGCCCGTTTAAATTCCAGATGCCACAAGTTCTGAATAGCAGAGTACACATAAATGATATGTTTAAAGAGAAGTAAACTACACTACTGATCATCATGTGCGCCGCTATAGGGAATATTCCCTGATGTCAGTATGCGTGACCGATATTTGCCGTGACTAGTGTACCTAAGCTACCCTGTGATTGAGCCCTAATCCCTGTATGGTATGGGAATTATGAAATTATCGAGTGTTTTCTTGACAGGGAGACCGGGTCACCCAGAAAAAGCTGCCGACATATCAGAGAATATTCCCTGAAGTAAATGACAGGTGAAAATGCTATTTGGACCAAGGCGCGGGATTCGAACTAGGTAAATTTCATAATTCAGTTACTATGAGGTCGAAACGTTAGCCACTAGGCCACTGATAGAAAATAAATGTTTCTAAGATAACCGTTATAGATCCATAAACCAATAATGCATTGTTGCAACAATTATTCAATGAAATTAAGCTTTTGATACCCGTAAAACTATATACGTATGTATATATTGAATTTAAATCCCAAATTAAACTTATATTATTCGAAATGCATTACGAATTTATTTATCACGAGGAAAAGTACAAAAATATCAATATTTTTTTATGATGTTATACTTTGTGTTATAATCTAGGAGGATAATAAATTATAACGCAACCTTTTGTATAGATCTAGACACCTTACTAACTTGACAAATGTTTATTATTTAAGGTAAAACGCTCACGTATTTTAATAATTTTTCATACGACGCGACGATACAAATAACAGTCACGAAAAAAGGTACAACCCTACATTTAAGTTATTTATTTTGTTACTCTCGAAAATACTTGAGTGTTTTCACAATATGGACACGATTCTTTTAGGATTCAAACTTAACCTTTTATTGTCTATTTGATTGAGTCTACGATTGTTCCCGATACACGCTTAAATACTTAAGATATTTGCTTTTACGTAAAATAATACTAAGGAATTGTAAAGACAATATAAAATAAAACAAATAGAATCCCCATCTCGAACGACTAAATTGATTATAATTAAAGTCAATGTCAATGTAATATCGTAAATGATGTCTATGGAATTGAAGATAACATTTAATCGCGAATACAATGAATTTGAATGGATACACCACAGTTCTTTATACTTTAGTGCCATGCACACTTTGATTTCAATGAATTAAAGCACATTTTGTGGCTTCATATTTGAAATAATTTAAAATTAAAAGATACCTATGTATATGAGGAAATAAATTCACAGGTAAGCTAAGTTTAAAGTAATTAGAAGTTAAGCCTTGTTAATTTACAGCCGAAAGTTTTTGATTGTTTTACATTCTTCGACAATTATTCTTAGATTAAGAATGAATGAGTTTCGTCACGCCATTACCCGCCCGTTTGAATACCTCTTCTATAAATTTTATTAGGTTTCGCAAGGTAAATTCCAATCTTACGAGAAGTGTACCTGTACATATAGTGAGCTGTTTGATATCTTACTGGTACCTAGTTGAAAAACTTTTATTTTATTGTGCTTTTGTCAGCAGTAAAACAGTAAAACAGCGGTACTAAAATATATAATGGAGTAGACTGATAAAGATTTTAAAATACTTCTATTTGCTACTTTATGAAGTGGTCGGTAAGCATGCATGTGCATATACATTCAAACAAAGTTGATCGTTTAATGAAAATATATTATAGGTACGTATCTTTAAACTGGAAGAACATCATTTGGAAATATAATAATTAACCTTGCGTCTACCGGCCGGTTATTACTAAATTATTGTTTAGATTCAATTGTTTAGGTCCAATAAACTCGACCGGTAGTTTAAAATAAAAAGATTCTTCTTTTAAGTCTAAATCAATTTAACGTAAAACTGAAAATACCTAGATGATAAAATACGATACATACACACACACACACACACACACACACACACACACACACATATATATATATATATATATATATATATATATATATATATATATATATATATATATATCCTTGTCTGTCAATGAATTTTATAGCTAAATAACGAGCTCTGAAATTTGGGCATATAAATGTTTACACCGCTCGTCAGTGTAACAAGCGCGAAGAAACCATAAAACAAAGATCTGAAACCAAAGATTCCACAGGTTGTCGATGTACACATTTGGTAATTCGTGCAGAAATAGTTAGAATGCTGGTGTGGTGCTGATAATGAAAAATACAAGCGCACAAAGTAAAACGTATAACCCGCCAAACACGAGCCAACTTCCGACATTCTCATCATAAAGGAACTCGTTTTAGTCCAATTACAGTTCCAGCGATCGCCGCTTAAAGGAGCTAGTGCTGTATTAGGGAGGGGCTTACTGAATCGATACATGATGCTATACTGGTTTTCACTTTGGATTTACAAGTAATACTACAATCTTATGAAGATGGCATAATAATATCGAATCCTTAAGGGCGAACGCCTCCGCGGTATACAAACTACGGAGGCAATTATATTTTCGCCCAATACTAATTAGTACCGATTAAAGAAAAATTCTTTTTATAACTAAGGACCCTTTAAAAAACTTATTAATTATAAAATAAAAGAACGCTTTAGGTTGATTGGCAACGACCGTAAGCATATTTGGATTACGTATGTATTCCAATTGCGATTGTGATACTAAGCCAATGTGGAACGGAGTGTACTGTCAGAGTTACCATCTAGTGGCCAGTACTGTAAATATTATTGCGGACGCAAACCACCGTTAAAAGCTTTCCTGCGGAAAACGGTAGAGGGCTGTGAATTATTTAACGAATTTAAACATTCAAAGGATCCTGTTGCTTGCTACCAGAAGAAGGATAAAGCTCTCAGTGTGGCTAGATTGATTTTTACCCATCTATAAACGAGATCTGGAAGTAATAAATAATCACTTTACATTCGAAAGTATAAACTTAAATGGATTTAGCATTCAAAGGATCAAATATAAGTTCTTTCCATCAATCCACATTCGAAAATAAGAAAAGTTATTTGAAGACAGACGGCCTAGAAGACTGATTATACACTCAATAGTAATATGTCTGGAAACTATGATTACTATAATTATTATAGCAATTTACATCGCCAATAGGATGGCGTCATCTCCGGTATATAATAAGGTTGTTCACATATTTGTATGTGTGATGGGCCCTTTATTTAACGAGATATTGGGTTTACAAAGCAAATAATATTATTTTTAATTTCTTATACGAATAAATAAGTATATTGTAATCATGAAAAAATTGTTCTCAACATTTTAATAGAAATATAGAGTCGGACTATTTTTGGAATGACATTTGTGTGTGTGTGTGTGTGTTGAAGGCAAAATGATGAAACTTTAAACTTAAGATTTGTATATGCTTAGCAAGAAAACCTCTTATGTTTGAAAAGAATATTCAAAGCGGAAATGCATGTTTACTTTAGTAATTATTTTCGTTTCTGCAATACCTTCGAAATGACTGCACTTACAGTAAAATTAGTTAAAATCAAAATGAAAGATATTTTCAAAATATGTACCAATTTCCAGAAAATGCTATTGAAATTCAATACTTTTCTTATTTATATTGCCATAGTTACGTATGTAGGTATGAGAAATTATGTTTAATAAATCGTATCAACTTATGTGCTGGAATATAAAATTTATTTCTTATTCAATTATTGACAAAACGAAAGATAAATAAAGGTTGTTACAAGGCATATATTTGCTAACGCTATCACCTTTAAGAAGATATTAATTCTGAAAGCTATGCACGATTTAACGAAACAAGGAATATTATGCGAAGGGCATTTTTACAGCAAAACTGATTTGATAGAGCTTGATGTTCATTTAACAGCACTAGTATTATACTAAACCGAACCCTTTTATATACATATGTATCTTGTTTGTTTATTGTCCTTTGCCGATATAGATACGATTCTTTAATTATCTATTTGTTTCCGTTGATTCTTGTTAACTGTTATTTCTATCTAATAGGTATTAACGAGTAGGTAATAGAAAATTCGCAGAAAACATAATCTTTCATATCATAATATTGCGAAGATAGCTTGTAATATATTGGCATTTGTTTAATTAGAACAATTAAATCAGGTATTTAATTAAAATTCAAATATAATCTTCAGCAAATTATAAAGGATTAATTTGACGTTTGAAATATTAGTAATTTGCCTTTAAAATGCAATTTTATTTTGATTAAATATGACAGTAGGTATTGTCGCCAACGAAAACGTATTCTTTAGTTTTAATATACATTTAAATTCCTATACCTATAGGTACTTCATTTTACATGAAAAAAACTAAAGTATTGCCATAAATGATAGGCCGATAGAGAATACGTTTTAGGTATTCACTCGCCGTACGTAAACACAATGAACGGTCGTGTGTCTGTAACGTTCGTAGAATCCATACATTTTTTGATAGAAATTAACATTTTCCGCGCTCGCTCTTGAATTAAGCGGCTTCTTTTCCTTTGACATGATCCATCAATGTTAACAAAACTTTGTACAAAATATGACTACTCATTTCATGCTTATTATATTTTTGAAGCTATAGGAACCAAAACAAGAAGAACACAAATACGCACGAATTAGATACTAATTAACTAAATATGTTTCATAATGTATGCCTCACACTTATTCGCCAGATTCACGCACCTGCTATACATGGTAATTTTTGTGAGCTGAAATATATAATTTAAAAAAAATTAAATTTGCCTAACGGAATAAATGTGGTTAGGTAAATTAATAACGATATTATACAGCTAGATTATTCAACAAATTGAATACAGCCTTATATACCTACATACATATATTAAATTTGAGTGAGTATACAAGTTTACATTAGGTAGGTAGGTACATACATTCACTACAAAAGGTTTGTATTTAAAACAATATTTTTTTAAATTACCATTATTTATCACGACAATGCATTCGCCTCTTACGAGTATTCTAAATCTGTTGAGTTTATCAGTGTAGCTCATCATAAAATAAAAAGTCACAGGTGACTTTTTTCTGACATACTTTCGTTATACGGAAAGTGCTTTTAGTGTAAAATGTTTAGTGAGTTTTCACAATACTTTTTAACTTGTTATATACGAGGTGGGTATACACCTACATACATACATACATACATATAAAATAAAGCCAGTCGATAGAGAACATAAGCTTCTCTAATGTCAACTTACAAATAGCGTTCTACTTTATTTTACATCTTGTGAGCTTACAAATATTTACACAAAGTTCATAAAGTGCTCAACTTTTTCCAAACAAATTAAGCTGAAACATCACGTTAAAAATGAAAATAATGAAATCTTGCCCTCTCATGACTATTCAATATTTTTCTTCTTTGTATGTATGTACAAAGGTATGTCAATCATTTACTGTATTTGTATTGTATATTTTCGTACACGCAGCATAAGTATGTATGTATGTATGTGCATCACTTGGAAATAAAATCAAATTGGTTATCCGTAATACGAAATTTTATTTTTGCTGTTCTTAGATATATTTATTTGTAGAAAATAATTAGAACATTTAAATAAGTCTGGAATTGATTTAATTATATTTATTTTCTTTCTTATATGAAAACAAACATGGATATTAGAATTGGAATAGAGGATTATCCCAGCAATAAATACGTGAATATAATCGATACCTAATACGTTTAACGAGATTTGTCGTTAGCAAGAAACATGAGCTTGAAGCAAGGTTTTTTGATGATGAAAATCAACATCACACTAGTATCATTATTATAAATATCACTAATTTACTTTAAAACTTTATAATTATGATCCTTATCTATAGATAATTGTGCAAAATTGTATTAATTATAAATGTGTGATTAGCATACTTAAAGATTTTTACAAACTATAGACATTAAAAAGCAAGTTATTTTAATAAATGCATTTTGAGATGCGAATTTCCAAATAATAGTAATAGTTCATATTTAAGGTTCTATTAATCCCTATTATCGTGTAATTGGTCTAACATCAAGCATGCTGATGCTAAATGATTGTAACGAAGTGTATATAATAAATTAACACTGAAGACTCGGTCGGCAATCGATTTCTTTAATCTACAGGAGGATGTGATGAATCTTAACTCCACCAGCACCGGAAATTGGTTCCGGACTAGTGGGATACCAGTGATGCTGCTGCCACCATACTGTGACAATTCGAAATACTTCAATATCGTCATTTCTTTCTTTTTTTTTATCAAACCGATTTTATTTTTATTAATTTTCAATTAAAATTAATAAAAAGTTGACAAAGTTAAAATAAAATACAATTACTTCGGCCTTAATTTTACACAAATTTATAATACCTACATATATTAAAATGAAACTGATGTGCGCGGAATTGCACTAATTTAAGATTGTAAACGCAAATAACTTAGAGATGTAAATAAAGTTTATGAACCGACATCAATCATTTATGATTTGTACCGATTTTAAATAGATTTATAATACTCTCGGCCATACCCATTTATAAATAAACTGAACTTAAATTAAGAATTGCCGAGTAATAATCGATAATAAATCTTTTACGCTTGGGTTGCTCCAGACAAAACTATAAAATTAAATCAATACTCGGCTTGGAGGTCGTTGACCTTTAAACGTACATGAACATTTTAAAGGAAATAAAATAGTTATAAAAACATGTTTCTTGGCATAGGTAGGTATCTAAATTTTGCACAAAATTAATAGAATAACAGAATTGCCACTGATTGACTGGAGTGCACGAATGGCTGCTTGATTCCCATAAATAGTGAATATAAAGTAACTAGATATAGCATCCCAAGTCAACATTTTTCTTTTTATTGTAGGTATAAGGAACGAAAACATAAAACTACGTACGAAATACATCACAGCAAGAAAAACTATTTCCACAAGATGTCAAATGCACATTCGCCAGTGTTAGTTATTATTTTTGACGGATATCAAGAAAACGCATACAACAAAACTTTTGTTACTAGCTGTTTATAAGTTTAAAATTTTAAAAATTACGTTTGATAAAACGGTGGCATTCGTTTGCTTTGCAGAAAATTAATAACTTTTTGATATGCCCCCTAAATTGTTACAATACCATGATAAGTGAATCCTAATATACTCTAACGAAATAAACGTTTACGTTAATGTTATTTATATTTATCACACTATCATAACACAGATGCTATATGCGCAGTATAGGTCAGATGAATTTTAGCAGAACATTAGCGATGTATGCACCAACATTCAAAAGAAACTTCTAGATTATGAGGATCAAAAGAGCCAAGTCCTTGCAATTACCGTCGTCTGTTCGAGCTTCTAGATTCCAAGTGCGCAAGTTTGCGTTCTTTGTTTGTTAAATGAATTACGAGGAGTAAACTAGTCACACTCGTCCTAGGCGGAATAAAACAACAGTAAACACAGGTTTGAATGAATGTTTAGGAAAGACAAATTTCGAATATGAATGTTGAAAAAATGTCGAATGAAAGGTTTACTAAATGTAATTACTACTTTATATAATATAATAAGGAGATGCGTAGATATGTTTTTGCGTTTTAATTGAAAGATAAATGTGTATAAAATGAACCTGCTTAAATAAGCCCGTTTAAACTAAAATAAAACTGCTTGCTGTAATTGTAACATCTGTTATAGGTATATTGATTGTTTACGTACAAATTCGGTAGCTATATCAATCAAATGTAGTTCAGTACGTTGTTATTGTCAGTTTATATAATAAAGGACGCCCAAGAAGGTCATTTGCAAAACATTTTCTGCAGCGGTAGCTTGGGCAAGCTTTCTGAAACAACCGAATTCAAGTTCCTAAACTTCAATAGAGCTGGTAAATAATTTATTATTTGACAAGTTATAAACAATATCTAACTATATACAACTACCTATATACAAGGGTGGTCTGAAAAGTTTCCGACCTCGACATGAAGATAGCAGCACTCGTAAATAAAAGCTAGGGAATTCGTTGTTCATCTGTTGACAGTTACTCACCAGAGTTTCAGCCATTTTGGACGCGCAGTTGTTATGTAACAGTTGTTTGAGTGAGTTGATGTGAGTGTTTTTATGAAAATGGACAAAATCGAGTATCGAAAAAATGTCTTGTATCTTTTTAGGTCGGAAACTTTTCAGACCACCCTCGTAATGTTATTCATACCACTAAAAAGTAACGCAAAAAGGGTATAACTTTTGTAACAATATATGTATATAATATTATGGACTTGTAAATGCGTAAATTCAATTAATTGAAGATTTTCTGGTTGATAATAGTCCAACAGAATGTCCTACTAATTTGACAAGCCAATGCTAGACAAGCTTAACCCTCGGGAAGAAAGTCTTGTAATTCTCAAGAAGATTGGATTAAATCAATTAAGTGTATCAAACGGAGACAATAATAAGAAATGCACAAGTACAGTGCCAATGTCGACTTTAAATAACAAAGAATGCCTCCTCAAATGTATTGCAGTATTCCTATTCATCATCATAAAACGTGAAGCTGAACCATAAATAACTACCTTCAACTAAATCGAATTTATAATTGCATATTTATGAATAAAAGCAGAAATACTCGATTAGAACAAAAGAAACGCACGCTAATGAGTACAATTATCAATAAAAGTAACGTTTTGAGTGTTGCATTGCAAATGACATACATAGACTATCCTTGAATGGAATATCGATTAGAATGCGATGCTACTTTCCGTCATCTTTGTTACTCATCACAATTTCAATTCGATTATCAAGAATAATTGAGTGCAGTTAAGCAGAAAATAATACCTACATGTAATTAGATTGATGTGTGACCAACTCATGCAACAAGCAATTACTAGCTATAGATATCTAGAGTCTTCACTACAATCTATAATAAGTGAAGGTCAGATCTGTCACACCTTCTCTTGGTAGAACCAAAAAAAATCCATGTGTGTCGTGGTGCTTTGCTTGAATCACGAAATTACAAACTACCATGGTAGTACTATGTTACTTAACTAAACTTTGTTATTTTACCAAAATAAACTAAACAAACCTAATTCATAGCTGTAAACCAAACAACAATTGTATGTATGTACATGTTGCGCAATTCAGTGCAATTATTGTACCCTACGGTGGAGTTTAACCAAATTTAATAATTGCCAAACAAACAAATGACAGTACTTTGTTAGATTATGTGCGGTTGGTGTATCCACAGTTACCAATGCCATGCATATATCCTCAATACAATGTCCACATTTATCCTGTACCGTGCATTTAGGTGCTCGAAAATATATACATACATACGTATGTACTTGGTTACGTATGAGAATTTCTGCGAAATATTGATAAATGCCGAGAAAATAATTGAAATTATAAGCATCTTATTACTTGCGTATAGCGATAGAAATAGTAAGAAAAACTAATATTATATTGCCATTACAAATCATTACACTACTGCTATTTTCTTTCTTTTTTTTTGAATACAATCAACCATTCCCATAAAACACACCATGAGCCATAAATCAAGAATCATTAAAGTATACACCTGCGTTAAGCCTCTTAGGATCTTAATTCTAAACAATCATTTATAGAATAAAAATAAGGATAATAGGAAATAAGGGTGCTTAAAATCAGCTAGCCGGCAATCTTGTGTGTGCTTCCTATAGGTTGTGTGTGTGTGTGTGTGTGTGAGAGAGAGAGGGAGTGAGAGAGAGAGAGAGAGAAAGAGAGACGCACTGGTTTGGGGTTGGTTCGCGGAAAGAGGAAATGCACGGAGCGGTCGATAGAGGTCGGTAGACACGCAAAGCAATCACCACCGCCACCAGGCGGCACGGTACACGGGGCGGCGGTAGATGACCCCAATATTATTATATGTATATATGCTGTTCGCG
Organism: Nebria ingens riversi; assembly: GCA_018344505.1. Taxonomy (NCBI): domain Eukaryota; kingdom Metazoa; phylum Arthropoda; class Insecta; order Coleoptera; family Carabidae; genus Nebria; species Nebria ingens. The sequence continues at coordinate 392,161 of JADQWA010000157.1, read as the reverse complement.
TACACACTTTATACCCATATACATTCCATTTACACACAGCACAGGACACTCAAAGGGTTCGACTGTCGTAATGGAATTATTATAAGATCCTAATAAATAAATATGATATCAAATAGATTCCAATCCAATTAAATTATAACGTTTAATGTGTCTTTCATCATACCCAATGTTTGACAATAGCTATAACGTCATTTACCTAGATACAACATCTATTACAGAAGCTACCGAGAGCTGATGCTTTTAAATCAATTCACTTTCAACATCTATGGAAACACATGTCTAAGAAAGTCTAGTGTATGAATCTGCAGGTGTTATTATATAGAACTTTATAAATGATGGATACTGTAAGGTCTTGTATATTGTAAATTGGAGTAACATTAGTAATTTACAAATAAAAGAGCCCGTATGCAATATTTAATGATAAATGAAACGAGTGAAGTATGAAAAGAATGTTGAAAGGACGTGAATGCTTGAATGTGGGAAGCATTTTCCTCAAATTCTATTACAAACAAATCAACCAGTAGACACTCGAACCTGCCCTCTAAATTATAAATAACAACAGTATAACTTTCAAAAGACTTGCACAACGAAGCATTTTTTTTTGTTTTTCGGCCACTTCATATCCACTTAACAGGTAGAAAGCGAAAGTGCTAAAGAAGGGTACAAATCACACGAAGAGCGAGACGTTGAATATCGAATTTCCATTCCATTTTGTGACGGTTTTTGGCGCTTTAAAAGTGGTGTTTTCGGAACCACGAATACATATTGGCGCGTACGAAATACTATCATCGTTTTTATATTGTGCATCCTCCTTCGTTATTATATACGCACCAAGTTTTTTATACAGATGAATAACCTGTTGAAACTTTGGTGACAATATATTCAAAGGTTTTGCTTTTTATTGTTTTACAGTGTCCTTTAAAACATTTATAGCTACTAGGCATATGCAATAAATGTGTACGCTTTTTGAATTTGAGTTAAAATTCAGTTTAACAAACAAATGTGGTAGGCTTAGAATGATGTTTATTAACAGACAAAACAAAATCGTAATGATTCCCTATTTCCATCTCATTGGAGTGTACATTTTTCAGTACATACACCATAATTTTAGTATATTATTGCTATCTATAATATTGTTTTGTCACTTCAACCGGAAGTAAATCATCGGCTGATGTTCATTTGATAACCTTATAGTTAATAAGAAATGATAACGCGACGTGTGTTGTTAGCAGTCTCATGAAATATACTCATAAAAAATTACTAGTATCATAGTAGTGTTTAGTTTTTTAATTATATCCAATCAAATAGCATATGTATGATGAGATGAGAGAATAAAAGTTATTCAAAAAAGTATATATCAACACAGACATTTTAAATAATATAGAATTAGGGAATATGTATTCTAATGACAGGGCAGCTACCTGTAATAATACAAGGCTACGCAAGGTCACTCTGCGCGTACACTACGTTTACTACGATCACTCGCTGCACATGCGTGACAGCTTCGCGCCAAACAAAAAAACGTCGATTGTATTTTAGATGCGTGCGCAACTCATAACCTTAATTTTAAGCTGCTATACAGAGAGAAATTGTAGTCAATATTTAGGCCTGCTCGTTTCTATTGCTCTTTTTACACGAAAGCCGTTTAGAATCTGTTCGTTTGTATTATCACCTAGACTTAAATTGTTCTTCGAGCAACTTACTCCATTATGGTTAGAGCTTTATTCCTCTCATACTGCCATAAACCAGAATACTTGATTGTGATGATGATCCACGACCTATTGCGCTAATGCTAATTCCAGTATCATTTTATTGTCACCTGCAGTTAATAACATGCATTTAAAATTGCACATTACTTGTCACAAAAAAACTAATTTAGTTAGGTATCTTGTAAAATTACAGTTTACAAAATATAATTTTAAAATGAAAATCTTACTGATATATTTTATATATACATATTTATTTTTTCTGTATCTTGAAAAAAGGAAAATAATTTTATAACGGATCAACAACATAAACTTTAAACTAATTCTGTTTGACAGATTTTATGGCCGTTGTTTACCTACATTTGCTATTTTATTTTTGCAAAATTTATAGTAAACCAGAGAACAGTATTAAAGAATAATTTTCCAGTATTGATCATTTCAATATTGACTATCAATTTGGCAAATATAAAATATTTGCGTAAAATAGCAAATAAAAATCAACGACCTTAACAACTGACGGCAAGTGTTCGCACCAGCTATAAAAGCGCGATTTCTTAAATTACTGACAACGAGTGACGTCATCTTGTTCATTGAACAGTATTTTAAAAACAACAACGATTTAAGAACTGTGTATTGTACACAAACTTTCATATAGGTAGGTCATCGATGTTGAAATATCGCATATGTATGCGGTATGTACCTATATCAAAATTGAAATTTGGTATATAATAATTATTATATAGGTATGTATGTATGTACATACATACATACATACATACATAGGGGCCAGTCATAAAACTAAATAAGCAGAATTCAGGGGATGTGTAACAAATGATTGTTGTCTGTGTTGTATTTATGTATATATTATATTTTATTTTTGCTTGTATGTACATATTTTAAGTGTATGTAGTATTGTATGACCGTATATAGTAGGTAGGTACTCGTAGATCCATAGACACCAAGTATGCAAATGGCTTGCGCGCGATCTTGCCCGGGGCTCTGGGTTACATGCCGGCATCTCTGTAGCTAAAACTAAAACCCGGTCTCGCACCAGACATTTGTCATACCAAGCATGCCATCAAGATTCTCGCTATTCATTTTATCATCGAATAATCAAAGCATAGCACACATTAAAGCTAGATTCACGTAAAATAACAACTACATACATTCTTTAAATATCGTAGAATAATTATAAGAATACTGACGAAGACGTATGACTTAAATAAATATAAACAAAGTTTAATATCTGAGAATGTTACATTTTGTACTTATGTACATACATACATACATACGGCGAGTTAAAAAGTGTAGAAAGAATGATTTTTAGCTCGCCGTTCATAGTTGAGTAAAGCTTAACTATTTCTCTTCATATTTAACACGATTGGCTTAGTTGGTCAACATCGCGTTTGCGATAATGCTTGAATAACATAAATGAGACTCTGATTAAAAGCTCCTCTGGCTCTGGCACTGGCACGTCAAACTTACAATACACAACTGTAAAAGTAATGGTTGTTATTATGACTTGATAGAACTTTATGTAAAAAGAAAAAAAAAACGACATTGAGTTCCAGTAAAAAAGCAATTTCCTGTGCATCTTTTAGATTTGTTACAAATAAGGTACGGAAATTAACAAAAATGTTTGAACCAAATTTAAAATATGTGAAAATATTCTTTAATGCAATAAAAACTAATTCATTATTCAACTCTTTAGTTGTACTTTTTATGCAACGATATATATTACCTATAGGTATTAAAAATTATATGTTATATTTTTCTCGGATTTTCTATACATTTTCGCTAAAATATGCATTGTCCAAAGGAACACAAAGATACTTGATTGATTTCAACATCAAAATATTCTAACGAAATTTATTTTATATAAAGATACTTGATTTTACGTCTGTGAAGTTGGCACAACCCATTGGAAAATTAAACTTAATACAAAACGATTGTTTAGCGTTCGTTTATGAGTGTTTAAACATTTTTTTTGGTTGTTTACAATTCCATGATTTTAAAAAAATAAAACAAGTTGGGCGCGGTTAAGTGCACACTAACTGAACCCAATCGCCATTTTCTTGTTTAATTTTATAATTCTATTAAATTAGGTTTGTTTAGGTATGTTTAGGCCAAATTAGCGTTTGTTTTAATCTTGGACCTGTAATATAGATATATCATTTTGGGTTAGGCCAACTTCGCATTTACCCAACCCATTGATATAAATTGTAGAATTCTTTTGTATATTATTGATCTTTGTTTGTTTAAAATTGTTTAAAGCATTTTTACTTTCTTTTACGAAGTAATAAGTAAGTATTGTAATCACGAAAAAAAAGTTCTCGAAATTTTAACGGAAATACACCTTTTGACCTTCCCTGAATAGAGTTGTTTAAAGCATTTTTTTTCCGTTTTTGAACGCAGAAAAACATATTAATTGTAAATAATCTTACAAATACCTATGAGAATTATGGGAAAAATACTATATATCATATTTTTAAATTAATTCATACAATTGCTAAGACATACTAATGTATACATTTAAAGCGACAAAATAACACTATTTAAACACATATTTTACAGGATAGAGAGGCATACGAATGTTAATTCAAATAAAAAGAGTGAGAGAGACTCAGATGCGTCTTTCGCGCATTCCCATTTCTATTAATTCTATTTGGCAATACAGCCATCAAAACCTGTGTGCGTCTATTTGTTTAATTAATTTTGGCTTGGTTAATAAGATTTTGTTGGATTGAAATTTTTTCAGACGTAAGTACATTAATATAAATTTTTAGCACTTTAAATTAAAAAATCTTGAGTGGCCTGCTCAACTTTCTTATACGTTTTTTTTCATTATGAATATTATATAGGTAATATAATTATATTATATGTATGTATATATATATATATATATATATATATATATATATATATATATATATATATATATATATATATATATATATATATATATATATATATATATATATATATAATTCTTATGGACATATGAAGAATTAGCATTGCAAGCTCGGATTTAGCGCCAGGTACGACGGGGCCGCGTCTCTTTCCCTTTGCAATAAATATATACATACATATATAATATTCTTGAAATGTATTTTACATATTATATAAATGTTTTTCAATTAAAATGTAGCATTTGATGCTTTTGTTTCCATAATTGCAAACGCATATATAGAGATAGAAAAGTACCGCGAGTTTGTTGACAAATCAGAAAATCATCTTCTTAAAACATCTAAAAGTTTGGCAACAGTTGGCGCAGTTCAAGATACCTACATATATGCTTCGAGCTGAAACGCTTTGTAAAATTATTGAACCTACATGCTCACTGCCTGGGCCAACGAAAGCAAATGGGAAATATAAGAAAAGCGTACTTTCATTAGAATACTATTTGGGTACAGAATTACCTCTTACAGGTAGTCGACATCGTAATCGCTCTTACTACTTGGACGAAATTTCGTTGCGGTTAAAAATTTCAGGAAGTGTTTATCTTCTACATGGGTTGGTTGCATATCAACCAAATCGCTATGTCGAATATAATAGACGAATTGCAAACGAAACTTGGGATCTTCACAATGATCTTCCCCGGAAAGTAATATCTAATATCTCAGGGAAAGAATTATTTTATGTTTCGTCAACCAATGATGATATTTAACATATAATGTTCTTTAATTTGAGTTGTTTTTATAATAGGCATAATTATTGTTGAATAATTAAATATTTGCAATTTTTACACTACCTATATACTTTCAAGTAAGGTATAGCAATTTATTTTAGCTTTTTTATGCTATGCAAGTTAACTAAAATATTTCAGTTTACTAATGTCATTTACTTGTCACTAATCATTTTTTTTTTTAGAAACATTCACTATTTGACTGCGCAGTCTATACTGCTCTCAATGAGTTTTCATAAATATTAAGAATTAGTCATAATCATATTTAATATATATTATTTTACAATAATTATACCTATATTAATTACAAATAATATTGCTAAGCAATTGTATGAATTCAATTTCTTTTTTCATTATTTTTTATAAGTTTAACTACCAATGCAACATTCACAATTTGTCATATATGTATATTATTATAAACATATTTTCTAAATTATTTAAACATATAATAGTATTTCAGATTATTCCTGTTGCCGTCATTTAATCTAGATTTATACGTTATATAGTATTTTTCCCATAATTCTTATATTTGTAAGGCGATTTACAATTAATATGTTTTTCTGCATTCAAAAATTGAAAACAAACAAAAACATCGGCCATGTATTGGCCCTAAACTTTCTTTTACGTAGTCAGTATATTTTGATTTGATAGTATATAAATTGAAATATAAAATGATTAAATTTAAATATTTTCATTCATTATGTACAGTAAAACTGCAAAGTTAGATTATTGTCAGATTTCTAAAAAAAACAAATGTATTTTAGATTTAAAATGTTCGATTCTATAGTAATATACAGAAAATATAATTATTCATTACACATTATAAAAAATTATTATGGCTGGACATTTTTTAGTTTTCAAATGAACTTTAAACCTTACAAAATATTTTCATATAATATTTTTAATTATTTACTAACCTTTGCAACGTTTTTTCACTAAACTTATTTGTGATACTAACAATAAATGTTAAATGTCAAAATATTTGGATATTTAAAACAATTGACATGCATAGTAGATGCGATTTATTATATATAATTTCCCATATCTACGTAACTATGGCAATATCAATAAGATAAAATAATGTAACTGGTACTTTTTGAAGAAATGTTTCAAACAAAAGTTGTGTAGAATACTAATATCTTTCAATGTTATTCTAACTATTTTTACTGCAAGTATAGCCGTTTCGGAGATATTGCAGAAATTGCAAAAAAAGTCTTAAGTAAACATGCACTTCCGGTTTGAATATGCTTTTCAAAAATAGGAGGTTTTCCCCCCAGGCATATACAAATCTTAAGTTTAAAGTTTCATAATTTTATCTTCAACAGTGTAGGCTGTAGAGCGCATACACACACACACACACACAGACGTCATTCCAAAAATAGTCAGACTCGATTCAGGGAAGGTCAAAAGGTGTATTTCCGTAAAAATTTCGAGAACTTTTTTTTCGTGATTACAATACTTACTTATTACTTCGTAAAAGAAAACATCGGCCATGTATTGGCCCTAAACTTTCTTTTACGTAGTCAGTATATTTAGATTTGATAGTATATAAATAAAAATATAAAATGTTAAATTTCAAGAAAATATTTTCATTCATAGTCCAATAAAAGTGTAAAGTTAGTTTATTGTCAGATTTCCAAGAAAACATATGTATTTCAGATTTTAAATGTTGGATTTTATAGTAGTATAAAGAAAATATATTATTCATTACATATTATTAAAAATTATTATGGCCGGGCATTTTTTAGTTTTCAAATTAACTTTAAACCAGAGAAAATATTTATATATAATATTTTAAATTATTTACTAACCTTTGTAACGGTTTTTCACTAAACTTATTTGTGACACTGACAATAAATGTTAAATGTCAAAATATTGGAATATTTAAAACAATTGATATGCATAGTAGATGCGATTTATTATATATAATTTTCCATACCTATGTAACTATGGCAATATAATAGGATAATAGCAATTTTCTCGTAACTGGACACTTTTTGAAGAAATGTTTCAAACAAAAGTTGTGCAGAAGACTAATATCTTTCAATGTTATTCTAACTATTTTTACTGCAAGTATAGTCGTTTCAGAGATATTGCAGAAATTGCAAAAAAAGTCTTAAGTAAACATGTACTTCCGGTTTGAATATGCTTTTCAAAAATAGGAGGTTTTCACCCCAGGCATATACAAATCTTAAGTTTAAAGTTTCATAATTTTATCTTCAACGGTGTAGGCTGTAGAGCGCATACACACAGACACACACACAGACGTCATTCCAAAAATAGTCAGGCTCGATTCAGGGAAGGTCAAAGGTGTATTTCCGTAAAAATTTCGCGAAATTTTTTTTTCGTGATTACAATACTTACTTATTACTTCGTAAAAGAAAGTAATAAAAATGCTTAAAACAATTTTTAAACAAACAAAGATCAATAATATACAAAATAATTCTACAATTTATATCAATGGTTAATGCGAAGTTGGTCTAACCCAAAATGATATATCTATATTACAGGTCCAAGATTAAAACAAACGCTAATTTGGCCTAAACATAACTAAACAAACCTAATTTAATAGAATTATAAAATTAAACAAGAAAAATGGCGATTGAGTCCGGTTAGTGTGCACTTAACCGCGCCCAACTTGTTTTATTTTTTAAAAATCATGGAAACAAAAAAATGTTTAAACAATCATAAACGAACGTTAAACAATCGTTTTGTATTACATATAAGTTTAATTTTCCAATGGGTTGTGCCAACTTCACAGACGTCTTGATTTTAGTTGTGGAGAGATAACGTGAATAAATCGAAAAATATTCATATAAATTCGCTGAATCTATAGTAATCATCGGAAGCTAGATAGTAGAAGATATGGCACAAATCACAAAACGACGCGACGCGACGGTGGCTAATCGAAAGGGAACTGATCGGTGAGAGCAACAAATGGATAAAGCGCCCATGATGCATATAGGTAGGTATGACATCGCATCATGTGACACAGTCGTACTGATCTGATGTGATGCCAATCCGTGATTTATGTACCTAATAACGCAACGGGATTTTGTCATACATCATTCCACCCAGTAAAGGACTCTATTTCGACCATGTGTCGCCCCGATAAAATAATATCTCTATCCTCAAAATACACATCAACTGTTTCTGTTCCGATATTACAAAATGGATCGCATTTTTGCCAACCCAAGCAAACTTCGATTTGATTCTTCAACAAATAAATATATACGGTTGCGTATCCGCAGAATTATAAAAATGTTTTAATAGAAACTTGCTTCCCTACAAAATTATTGAAGTTAATCTTAATAGTTGAAAGCGTACATGTGAATATAAATAAATAACCATGACACATTAAAGGGATGCGTTCATTTATTTCATTCATAGGTCATCACAACAACAAATCACAACTCCTAACTGTTGCAAGTAATATTTTACTGAAAGAACCCCCATAACTGTCTATTTATTTCATTTCGTCATCACATTGCAATGCGCTTTTAAGGATGAACAGCCTATAATCATGGCGCATTAAGATCTGTATCTACTTATTTCAATCACGCTATTACTTCGAAATGCTTTTTAATAGTGAATAGACGCACATACAAAAAAAACGAATTCTTTTAAAATACTCAAGATAAATCATAATATATACAATAATATCGTGGCTACGTGGTTAAAATTTGAAAACGTACCTTAAATAAATGTGTACGTGCGTTTGAGTTAATATAACCCATCGCTGTTGCGGGGAGTTAATCTACTTTATGCTGTGAGAGTTGCATCTCACATGTGCTCTGTTGTGTTTGTAATCTATATAGAGAGAGAGAGCGAGAACTATACACGAATGGTGGTTAGAGTACATGTGGGGCATACATAGGTCTATCATATCTGTTCTGTCCCCTATCCATGGCACTACAACCTAATCTAATGCGTGATCCAATAATACACTCGTGTCATACATGTATTGCCTCAAATTAATGTTATTGTAATACTATACTCATGGCTCTGAAGCGCACCTGGACCGAATAATAGTCCATGCTATTTTACCAAAAATCAAATTTACTAAAAAATATATCTAGTGTCCCGCGCTGGACCTCCTTATACGTAGTAGGTATATCGTCACTCAAAATAGTCAGAATCGATTCAGGGAAGATGTATTGTCAGAATGATTTTTTTCTTATTATTACTTCGTATAAGAAAGTATTAGGTATAACGTTCCAACACATGCATCCAGGGAAACACAAAATGTGTATTAAAATCCTGAATTCAGAATTTTAAATGATGCTTTTGTAGTATTTTCGAAAAATAAACCAAACAAGAGTCACCTTATGGTGGCAAAAGTATTATAAAGCCAGTACCAGAGTACGGGTATAGCGAGAAATACATTTGCATAGGTTGCTTGATCATGTGCCGAGTGTTGTGCCGTGCCGTGCATAATTAAATCTGCATGGTATGGGTTGTTCATATACAAACACACACACAACACACATATATATATATATATATATATATATATATATATATATATATATATATATATATATATATATATACATACATACATACACAACAACACACGCAGATGAATCAAGAGACAGCATCACATATAGATGTGTATGTTGTATGTATAACGATGAAATATCACGTATTATTAAGTACGGTGAACTCTTACTATTTTATTTGCCTAGAATTATAATTTGTTTTGCACTGTGTATCTTGTATTAGTGTTAATAATGTGTATGTTTGTTTGCTCGCTCGAATCAATTAGCGTATATCTACTTCCTACTTCAGCCACTTATTATGTATGTAAATGAACATCTTTACACAGGTACAATGTATTGAAAATAAGTCTTACAGAATACAAGTTGCAAATACTGGGAGACGTACAAAATTAATTTTCTTGTTATTCTCATAAATTGCAGAACCTAATATTAAGATTGAATATGACATCATCACAATGGAATTCAATTCTTGTAGCGTATATTCAGTATATAATCATAATAATATAAGCGTAGGCCGTAGGATGAATTAAAACTACACAGAATACACTCGGATATTCTGTGTAGTAATTTATTAAATTTGCCAGTTACAAATATAAATTGTCCGTACAAAAACAGACGCTGTACCAACAATAGAAATTTGTCATTTACGTACAACACATCGCCAGGGCATCATGGTTTTATATCTTGAGGTGGGTTAGTCGTTTATAATAGCGAATGTCCTGTATTGCGGAAGTCAGTCCAGTTCAGGCTGTCTGGCTGGACTGTATTATATAGTATAGGTATGTATGTATGTATGTACCTATGTTTACGGTATGTGTGTGTGTGTGTTGTACTGGCAGTTTGCCCATTTGCCCACAGCATATATAGCGCCTTCTTTCGACTTATCTCAATATTTTATGGGTCCCATTGTGGCCACAGATTCAATTACAGGTCAGCACTGGCCCACGCCATAAATTATATCACGATTAAATAAATGGATTTATACACTATATGTACCTACATAGTGCCTTTCTGCAAAGAAGCATCTTTATTCAATTTGGACTTGGCAAATAATCTACTTTTCGCTTTTCAGTAAGTTATATAATTAATAAGATGAAACGATACGAATCAAAATTATGTTCTAAACACCAAAATGTTAAAACAGCGGTTTCTTTATGGTACTTTTTAGTAGTGTATAAATAAATAAATATAAATAGGTATTACAATATGAGAAAATGTTGTTGAAAGAAACGCTAATGGACAAATTCTGTTTCCGGTTTTATCCAGAAATTAATAATTATTATTATTTCCGTGCACTGACAGAAATAACTGTCATATCCGCTAGATGTAAATAAATGAAGTAGACACGATTTCTCTCTGTAGGATACATTATGTTACGTTACATCTCATATCTGTTTGTGTCATATTTTCCGTGTTAGATTTCAAAACATCTATAGTAGGTACTTAATAATAAATGAGTCAACACTAACTGGAATTCGCAAAACTCCGATTTCAATTACCTACATACGTTCTTGTAGTGTGAATAATTATGATACTTGTTTACTAAAGGTGTCAAAACTACCATTACGATTTTAAATTTCAATTACATGTGTGTGCATTGGTGAATAGAAACTATCCATTTCATCATCATTAGTATGATATTGTGTAAAAGAAAGACAACATCTAGGCATATGTATGTGTAAAGCACAGATTATTCGCAAATAGATAAATAAAATTTAATGTAGATAATTCGTTTGTTAGTTAAATTAATTGAATTTTTATTTAATATATAGACTAGCACAGTTTAAATTGAAAGTTATTGAACGAGTCATTAAAAAGAACCATAATTGGATAACTTGTTTGAACAGACATTTAGAAATAAAGAAAAAATCTAATTAAGACGTATTTATTTAATTACGTTTCAAAAAACAGATCAAAGAGAGCAATGTTTTATAGTACCTACATATATAAGAACAAGGGGCTATGTCACAAATTGAGACAGATTCGTTGTTTGTGATGACAGAAAATGTGGGTGTATATCGTAAATGGGATTACTCGTCTTTTGAAAGAGGATAGAAATAAAGTGATTGGTGTCTTCCTATTGGCACACACCCACCACATACATATGTGCATGTGCATGGTATTTGAACTTTCTTAAAACGAATCCACACAATTGTCCATCCGTATAGATTAGCGTTCGGAAGGAGATTTCATTTATATCGGCCATTCGGGTTAACAATTCATGCGACATTCTTTCAGCATGACCAAAGCATTTTCATTTTATTTTCCGGACAACATTTCTTTCATACATCCACGTATTCCTTATTTTCTTTCTTTTATTGTTACACTGCAAATTCTTCTCAAAATTCTCATTTCTACAATAGTAATCTTCTTTTTATGCTTCGTCGGGCTCATAACAGTCACACGGATATTAAGAGTTTATATATTTATAACTGTTATTTTTTTCTTCTTCCGAGGACTACACAAATCTTTAATTTAAATTTTAATATTTATATGCTTTGTACAGTTTTGAAGCTACCTACACAAACAAACGTCTTTAAGAAAATAGTCAATACGAATTCAGGGATAATCTCGATAAACAATGTCAAATACGTATTTATTGTGTCTTCATATCACAGTTTAACCTATAGGTAGGTATAATAGTTTGAAACAGTAGTATAGGTACATCTAAAGAACAGTTATACCTATAAATGAAAACTGTGCGCCTGACTGTACTAAAATTAATTCTAATTATTAAACCCATTGCATCGTAAGATACTACTTACTCTTACTACATTGAAACTTAAACCAACATGTTCCTTGTTCTAATATGTTATGTAGTTTAATCTTTTGTCTTCTATAAACTCTGTGCAGTGCACCCGTATGCGCTATCCTTTCCTAATTAATAACATACAAAGATGTTAATTGTAGCACGAACGCTTGTGGTGCACAGTGGCGTCGTTTTGGGGGCTATACCTAATTCTACACATCATTTAATTTTCAGAGGAGCAGTCATGTGTACGTCCTGATAACGTACACCAGTGAGAATGTTTTTACATGATGAACTTTATGCATCTATTTTACCTGTTCCAAGTTATTTACTGGCTGGTAAATTTCTATCTATTTATCACTGAAGATATAAATGATTGCACCGTTCGGCAATTCAAAGCGATGTATACATATTACAATTTCAGATTTTGTCATTCATATTTTGCATTTGAACAAATCTATGATTAGAAAACAGTATTCCCAATCGTCTGGTGTAATTTCCAGTCAACTAGTTAGTTCGTTTTTTGTTTCTTTGTACTTATCCAGTTAAAATGATTAAATAGGCTCCTGGTTTTATTCAAATAGAACTACGTATGAGCTAAAAATAATTAGTCACAAGGCCTATAAATAGGATGCAGGTAATTAATGTGCTAAATGTGATGGGTTCCATATTTCCAGACGTAGACAAACATATTCATAACATGTTAATTTTTAAGAAAATTATTTTATATATATAATATATATATATATATATATATATATATATATATATATATATATATATGTAAATAAATATATCCCAATTATCCAACTCTTATTGAATAAACAAGTGTGATATTTGAATAAGTAGGTACTTGATGTCTATATGTACCTATATTCAATGTGTGATTTTACGTCTGAAGTGTTTATTTTTAGGCTTGTTAGACAAAATATTTGAAGAAATTGTGTGGTAAGGTCTGACAATGTTAAATGCGTAAGAGCATGGCGAGTAAATTAGCTCGTTAAGAACAGACGTTTGCTGTTTGTTTTGATTAACCGACTCCGGCGCAAACCATATAAGTCTAATTAGTTAAACGTGAAACTCATTATTACTTCGTCACTGTGTTTTAAATACATTGCATTATCTATTTAGCGAAGATACAACTTGAATTACTTCGAGCATGGAGCATTGTCTATTGCTATTATAATTATATTATTATTATTTTTCGTCGAATGTGCGCTATACACAAATGATAAACGAATTGTTCACTAAATATTTCAAAGATATTTTCTGAGAAAAAGGCAATTTAAACAACACATATATGACTATATTTGCTTTGCTCGAATTTGTGACGTTGGATACAGAATTTCGGTTGATTTAACAAAAAGTTACTGGCATCTGTGTCCTCAGTATATCAACATCGCTGTTGTAGCACGATGTGAGATTTTCGCCTCGTAAATCGTTCGGCAATCATTAACTCTATACGTGTTTACGACAAGGTCGTCTTATAGGATTTTGTAGCTGAAGAAGGAAGGTTGTTAGATGGCGTAATTCACCCAAATTCTGATATCTACCTAAATAATTAGTGCCTCAAAATATAGATCAACTTTAAACATTCATATCTTTAAGTACATAAGCTTTTTAACAGTAAAATTTAGAGAACTTTTCATTAAAAAAAAACAACAAATTGTTGTTTCGGAGACATCTGTTTAGTAGCTGAACGTTCGGATAAACTTCAACTTCGACCTTGGTGTATAGATAGTTGTATACAAAGCACATGTCTTTCTGATTTGGTTAAATTAAAAACTACACACGCCAACATATAGAAATATATATATATTATTCGAAATCAAAATGTTATAAGTTAGATGAAAAATTAAAGATGAAAACCTTAAGAACATTGCTAAATTCTATTCATTTAAATAACATCCAGAAATGTGCGTAATCACTGCATAGTTAAATGATTACTTTAGTAAAAGAAAAATCATTTTTCGATCAAATCATACGAAAAAAATATTCAACAATCCTTATTGTCTTTTGACACCTTTATTCGGCGTATACCTATTTGAATACACAAACATTCAAAAGCCATTACAGCTTACACAGAAATCGGATTAAATGCCCTTGTTGTTACGCATGGCATGGCATTCTCTTGATGTTAAAACATAAGAACAAACAAAACCAGGAAAAAGAAGCGTGGAAACAAAAGGAAATCAGAAGGAAAATATAACATCACAACAGCAGAAAAGTAATGCGATCAGGTGAGTTCACGGTACGTAACTTTGAGAACAGATGGGTCTTGAGTTTTAGACGAGCTTCAAATATCATATAGGTATGTATATAGGTGCTTATATAAATATAATAGAACTAACAATTGGACCATAAAAGCATACAAAATGTCGTTGATTATTATTTAGTTGATATAGTGAAAATTGCATAAAAATGTATTTCGCAACCTTAAGCGCGGTTACAAGTGTGAAACTGGAACCTCGGTAAGCGTGGTAAAAGTATATGAAGTGCAATAATGATATGTAACAAGGGTTGCTATAATAAATAGTAGCTTTAGTGGTTGTATGCACCTCGATGACCTCACTGTGCATTTCACGGTGTTGCACCTCACGCGCCCTTTTACACACTGCACCGCACCGCACCGCACTGGTTCATTCCGCTATTGGGGAGAGATGTGTATTAAACCAGGCATCCGGCATCAACGGCGGACACATGCAACAAACTCATTATATATGAACCAACAACCGGAACCACCCGCAAATTACGTCGAATTTATTATTAGGATTATTCAAAAAATTCACATTTTCTTTACGTATAAGACCGTATAAAACAGAAAATACTAAGTTGGTTTATGATGATGCCGTTTCAAAACCAAAACGAATCACTCATTCAAAAAGTACCTACATAAATCCTGCACGATTTATTCAAATGCAACACATTCGTTTTAAATTCATGTGAAGTACATACACTATTCTTTGACCCTATATGGCAGTCTTTTAATTTTAAATGAAATTGAAATACTAAAAAAGGACAGGCCTTAGAAACTTAGTAATAATATTTATAAATACAACGTGTAGACAACGCTCTTGCGTAAGTAAATAAGGAACGCATGACAGAGTAGTATAATATAGGCCAAAACAGACAGCAAAGTTAAACGACAGAGGAGAAAACAAAGTTGATGCTTGATGGTTGCTAACAAACCACATCATCATCTGACTGCACTGTTACACAGGATTTCAAAGTTCGGAGATAATGGACAACCATAAAGGCGCCCGGAAGCTATTTCTAATAGCATTATTACAAGAGGAAGCATTAAAGACTGATTTACACGATACAACACCCTTGCAAAGCTAATTTACAGTTCACAATTCAAACTAGAATATTCGTATTTTAAATAATGTTATAGGTAGGTACATACAGGCAGAAACATTTGCATTAACTTTTATGGTAAATTGACATAGAATGTATAATTACATTACATTACATAAATTGACAGAAAATCTATAATTAAATTATATCGCCAAACACTCAGCAAAATACAAATACAATTCCAAAGGTAACATGATATGTCTTCTGCTTTTTTGATGTGTTCTTTATCAAGAATAGCTTCCAAAATTGAGATCCTATTTAGGCAAATTATAAGATATAATATCAGGCTAAAATATACCATAAACTTAGTATTATTTAGGTAATTTTAAATGTTTATTACTAAATAAGCAATGAGTGGTGTAATTCTTAATGTTTGTTTACTAGTTCGGTAGCATGCTCACGGCATTATATTCCTTTGTTGTTATTTTTAGTTTTTTGTTTATTATATATTTTCTATTCAGAGTATTTGATATTAAATATGTTCTTTCTTTTTCTATTTGTTTACGTAAAAATGTAAGATGCCGAAATGTCCAGGCAACAAAAAGAAATGCTGGTCTATTGTACGGCATCAGACCATATTGATTCAGCGCCTAAAAAATTCTTGGAAGGGTAAACGGGAAAGTCAAGAAAATGTGGCAAATTACATCTATAATTAAATTCTTGTGGTACAATAAAAAAATGTATGCGAAATGGCAAAAGGAAAATTCATATTTTTGCAATAACTCACCCTTAATAACATTTAAGAATCTAAGACATTTTTACTTTCTCTGAAATCCTTTTTATTCGGTCACGCATATACATATGTATACCCTTTAACTTAAGTCACCCAGCCACCATATTAGAATAAATTCATAACGTATACTTTCAAAACATATTTTCCAGTTAATAAAAAACGCAGACATACACACACTGAAAAATATACAGTAATCACAGATACAGAGAAATTGAAACCAGATGTTCAAACAGAATTCGTCCTTGAAATGCACAAGTGCAAATATCCGGTGAATAAAACGATTAACTTTATTTTTAAATCATATAAAAGTTTCTTAAACATCTGTACGTACGCCTGTAATAGAAAATCTATAACCGCGTTCATAAATAATATTAAATTTATAAATGATATTTAAAAATGTTTGTAAGCTTCAAAATACTCATTACACATTAGCACCAAACATTATTAATTTATAAGTGTTGTCACTTTAAGTAAAATATAACGCTGCGATTGATTTAAAAACTAATTTTATTAAACAACTCTAATTAGATTATTAAATAATGACCAAAAAAAGGGTTACTTCAACATTATATACCTATTTGAAGTACAAAATTGTTTAGCGAAAGTTGATTAAATGTTCAAAGGAATATAAATCAAGTTTATTTAATTTAGCTTTTCGTGATTCAATTTGAATCAACTTTAAATTTAAATCAAGATGAATTTTAAATTGAATCACTCTTCTGTTTTTATCTAAGTTAGATTTTCCCAACTTTGATGATTAAAAAGTTACATTAGAATTTCTACAAATAATTCCTATACATATATGACTGAAAATAAACCAGAGCTTATTAGAAAATAATAACGTTGATTTAAAGTAGCAATATTTACGATGAACCATTAAGTTCGCTAAAACATCATGCCTTGCAAATGAAAACTAAAAACATCGGCCATGTATTGGCCCTAAACTTTCTTTTACGAAGTCAGTGTATTTTGATTTGATAGTATATAAATTAAAATATAAAATGTTTAAATTTAAAAGAAAATATTTTAATTCATTATGTCTAGTAAAATTGTGGTAAAGTTAGATTATTGTCAGATTTCTAAAAAAACATATGTATTTTAGATTTAAAATGTTCGATTCTATAGTAATATACAGAAAATATAATTATTCATTACACATTATTAAAAGTTATTATGGCCGGACATTTATATTTATATATAATATTTTAAATTATTTACTAACCTTTGTAACGCTTTTTCACTAAACTTATTTGTAACACTGACAATAAATATTAAATGTCAAAATATTTGAATATTTAAAACAATTGACATGCATAGTAGATGCGATTTATTATATATAATTTCCCATACCTACGTAACTATGGCAATATCAATAAGATAAGATCTTGTAACTGGTACTTTTTGAAGAAATGTTTCAAACAAAAGTTGTGCAGAATACTAATATCTTTCAATGTTAATGTAACTATATTTATTGTAAGTACAGCCGTTTCGGAGATATTGCAGAAATTACAAAAAATGACTCAAGTAAACATGCATTTCCGGTTTGAATATGCTTTTCAAAAATAGGAGGTTTTCCTCCCAGGCAAATACAAATCTTAAGTTTAAAGTTTCATAATTTTATCTTTAACGGTGTAGGCTGTAGAGCGCACACAGCCACACACACACACACACACACAGACGTCATTCCAAAAATAGTCAGACTCGATTCAGGGAAGGTCAAAAGGTGTATTTCCGTAAAAATTTCGAGAAATTTTTTTTTCGTGATTACAATACTTACTTATACTTCTAAAAGAAAGTAAAAAGTGCCTATTTTGGAGGATTTAATTTTTTATCTCCAATAATACTAGTTAGAAATAAATGAAATTTGTATCATGCATTTTTAATGCAAATACACATCGAATGACATAATTATTTTTACTTTCTTTTACGAAGTATAAGTATTGTAATCACGAAAAAAAAAATTCTCGAAATTTTTACGGAAATACACCTTTTGACCTTCCCTGAATCGAGTCTGACTATTTTTGGAATGACGTCTCTGTGTGTGTGTGTGTGTGTGTGTGTGTGTGTGTGTGTGTGTGTGGCTGTGTGCGCTCTACAGCCTACACCGTTAAAGATAAAATTATGAAACTTTAAACTTAAGATTTGTATTTGCCTGGGAGGAAAACCTCCTATTTTTGAAAAGCATATTCAAACCGGAAGTGCATGTTTACTTGAGTAATTTTTTGTAATTTCTGCAATATCTCCGAAACGGCTGTACTTACAATAAATATAGTTACATTACCATTCAAAGATATTAGGATTCTGCACAACTTTCGTTTGAAACATTTCTTCAAAAAGTACCAGTTACAAGATCTTATCTTATTGATATTGCCATAGTTACGTAGGTATGGGAAATTATATATAATTAATCGCATCTACTATGCATGTCAATTGTTTTAAATATTCAAATATTTTGACATTAAATATTTATTGTCAGTGTTACAAATAAGTTTAGTGAAAAAGCGTTACAAAGGTTAGTAAATAATTTAAAATATTATATATAAATATAAATGTCCGGCCATAATAATTTTTAATAATGTGTAATGAATAATTATATTTTCTGTATATTACTATAGAATTGAACATTTTAAATCTAAAATACATATGATTTTTAGAAATCTGACAATAATCCAACTTTACCACAATTTTACTAGACATAATGAATTAAAATATTTTCTTTTAAATTTAAACATTTTATATTTTAATCTATATACTATCAAATCAAAATACACTGACTTCGTAAAAGAAAGTTTAGGGCCAATACATGGCCGATGTTTTAAATTAAAACTTCCAAAATAGGCACTTTTTCATAGTTTTTATTTTTTTTCTCCATTAATACAAGCTCAAATTAAATGAATTTTTTACCAGGCATTTTTTATGCAAATACACATCGAATGGTATTTTTTTATTTTCATTTGCAAGGCACGACGTTTTTCTAAACGAGCCTGATGGTTCACCTTAATATCAATCGAATCATATATTAAAAAGCTTTTTTCGCTTATTTTCTGATTCTATCATATTTGTAGGTATATTGAAAAATGAAAGTGAAAACAAATAAATGTTTTGCACGAGAATTGACAATAACCACTCTCGTCACTCTAAAATTGTTCCAAGACAAGCTCATCCCAAAGGACTATGGGCTTTTCTTTTGTGCGTATCAAAGAAAAGATTTATTAATATTCAAGTCAAAACTTGTTTGTAGGAATCATACAAAGAATCGTAATTTAGTCCCCTAAATCGCATTAGATGCTCCATGGTTCATTTATAAATAATAAATATTAGATTTTGATATCGACACCATCCGCGAAATCGTTAATAGAAAATTCCCTGCTTTACAAAACTAACTTCCTATACCTAATACTAGGTAAGTAATTAATTTAGGTTAGTGAACATGGTCTCTAATTAGAGATTTTAAAACACATGTTTTGTTGTTCAATTGTACGTACTGCTAGAGGATTTAGATGAAATAATAGAAATCGTTATAGTGTGTACTGTGTAGATAACAACAATAATATGCAACAAAAGACTTTTTTGATGAACCACAAAATGATTCACTACAAACATATGTATGTTAGGTAGACATATACAAATTAGGTCTATTTTTACGCCACAATGCCCACGGCAAGATTTTCGTAAATTTAACCCTTCGTCATATAATTAGCCTTGAGGTTTGGACTATACTTAGACTTGGTTTCCAAATACGAAACTATAACATTACTACTCTGAGAGATAATATCACTATATGCTCTTTTTAGTTTCTTATACGCAGTAATAAATAAGTATAAGAAATCACCACAGAGACAACTACTCCCACATTCAAGATGTGAATGACACATTTACCAAAACGAAGAATTCTTCGGATATCAGTTTTAAAATTATTATTAATAATAATATATAGGTACATACATTCACTTCTTATACCTTAATTTTCTGCCACCCCATTTGATGGGAACAGACATACATGAAGTTATGTATGTATGTATGTATGTATGTATGTGGCTGCATTCATTTCAATTTTAATTCTTACATAATAAAGAATGATCTAATAATCGACGCGAATTCGTCTCTAAATGTTGGTGTTGTTTCAAATGGAATAGGTACGTTTGTGGAAGGCATCGGATAAGCTGTGCAAATCTTAAAACAACCCGTTCTAAAAGTTTATCGAAGTTGAGTGAAAATTGGTAGAAGATGACATGCGCAGCGGTGGCTGACCGGGACGCCCGAGGTTGATTGGTAAAGTAACCCATAAAAGTGACCTTCGGAAGTACAAAAAATAGAACGATAATACAAGCGCTGTTCATATTAGGAGATGCCAGAAACGTCTGTTCGATTTTCAGAGAAGTAAACACAAACATACACCAGGAAAAAGCAGTCCATTGAAAATGGCGTACTATAGGGGATCGATAAAGCTCCAAAATGAGAACTAAAGCCCGCGTCATTTCAAAAGAAACACAACCTATTTTCTCACCATTTAAAATTTAGAAAATGACGAAATATTGATCCAGGTTAAAACTACCATTAAATATTGACGATATCAAAAAATCTAAAATTCCGATATTTTATTGGACTTGTAATTTTTTCAAAAGTGACAACCTAACACCGAAAATATATTTAATAATTGCCTAGACATTGATTTGATGTTACTGCCGATATATACTTTTGTAATTCTAAACTACGATAAATGAAATGGATAAAATCCATTTTGACAGGTGTCAAAAGTGTCAGTGATATTGATGGTTAAAGTACAGATATTGTTCAGTGACCATGGCAAACTTTAGGCATTGGCGCAACAACTCGCCGGTTATTTTTACTTTCTTTTACGGAGTAATAAGTAAGTATTGTAATCACGAATAAAAAAAATTCTCGAAATTTTAACGGAAATACACCTTTTGACCTTCCCTGAATCGAGTTTGACTATTTTTGGAATGACGTCTCTGTGTGGGTGGGTATGTGTGTGTGTGTGTGTGTGTGTGTGTGTGTGTGTGTGTGTGTGTGTGTGTGTGTGCGCGCGCGCGCGCGCCTGTGAGCGCTCTACAGCTTATATCGTTGAAGATAAAATTATGAAACTTTAAACTTAAGATTTGTATATGCCTGGGAGGAAAACCTCCTATTTTTGAAAAGCATATTCATACCGGAAGTGCATGTTTACTTAAGTCACTTTTAGCAATTTCTGCAATATCGCCGAAACGGCTGCACTTGCAGTAAAAATAGTTAGAATAAAATTAAAAGATATTAGTATTCTGCACAACTTTTGTTTGAAACATTTCTTCAAAAAGTACCAGTTACAAGATCTTATCTTATTGATATTGCTATAGTTACGTAGGTATGGGAAATTATATATAATAAATCGCATCTACTATGCATGTCAATTGTTTTAAATATTCAAATATTTTGACATTTACCATTTATTGTCAGTGTCACAAATAAGTTTTGTGAAAACACGTTACAAAGGTTAGTAAATAATTTAAAATATTATATGAAAATATTTTGTAAGGTTTAAAGTTCATTTGAAAATAATAATAATTTTTGGTAATAATGTGTAATGAATAATTATATTTTCTTTATATTAAAATACATATGTTTTTTTAGAAATCTGACAATAATCTAACTTTACAATTTTACTGGACATAATGATTGAAAATATTTTCTTTTAAATTTAAACATTTTATATTTTAATTTATATACTATCAAATTAAAATATACTGACTACGTAAAAGAAAGTTTAGGGCCAACACATGGTCGATGTTTAAATATAATTTGATATGAATTATGCTCTTACGCAATCAAAGGCTCGAGCAAATTAAATGCTTGCTGCACTTGAACAGGAAGCATCTTGTGTGGGTTAACCAGGCATTTCCACCTCAACAATTGAAATCTGACGATAGCACTCGTTGAAGAAATATCGATACACGTACTCTACCAACATCTTTATAATATAAACGGGATGGTTACTGTTTGCGAAATAACGGCGCTATTCGAGCAGAGACCCATTGGTATAAGAAATAAGAGCTTCACGGTAACAACAACATCTTTCTAACTCTTGCATCCTGAGATATGACACTTAATTCACTACTACTTTACCAGGATAGGTACTACTGTCATTATTTTGCACAAAATGTATACATTCTCATAGCGATATGAAGAAACGCAAGTACAGGTAGGTAGGTAGGTATAAGGCATCATCAAACGTTGTTTTATTGACAACTGGCAATTAAAATTTCACGAGAACTATATATCATTAGAAAAGCTGATGAAAAACATCAGAGGTAGGTACTGTCAAAGAGAAAATCGGACATTGTGCTCCCGTAGACATTACTAACGAAGCAAAATATAAGCCTGAAGCATCAGGTTACGTCACAGTAGGCACCATTAAAAACTACTGATTGTAAGGCACAATATAGAAATGAATTGGACATATTTGTATTAAAAATATATTTATTGTTAATACCTCTGCGGTTGTTCAAAAATATTTCAGTCAGTGTAAAGTGATGAATAATTTAAAAATATATTGCTCTAAAATAATTATTAGCTCGTTTTTTTATTCAAACAAAAATCTGTTAAAAATATGTGGGTAGGAATATTAAATTTTAATTTAAAAATAATATTTATGCATAAAAGATAATTTATCATTTAAAAAAATATATTTACCAAAACTTTAAACGATGTTAATGCAAATAAAAGAGATTGAGAAAAATTCATTAACTGTTTCAATATCGATTTGTATTGCAGCAGCAGTAGAACAAATACGTTAAATTAAATACATATCGGTGGAGAAATAACATTGCTGCTAAAGTAGGTATATGAAAAAAAAATCTGAATGCAATGCAGGAACAATAATATCTAATAATAATAATAATAATAAAACATGCTTATTTTCTATGAATCTGCTGAATAAAAAATAAGGCTCTGCTATTCACTTATCCAGAAAGTTGTATCAGGAATATTAAACATAACGTTTTTAACTTCGAAACAAGTCATGAGCCTATCAAAATGGCATGCATTGATAAGGAGAATAATCAATATCATATGTTTCTTCTATTTGTTGATAAAGAATTTACTAGGTATACCTGGTGTCTACTTTAGTATCTTTTCTACATATCTAAACATATACACATACTCACAAAATTGAAGACACAAACGGTATAAATGTACGATTGCCACTAATTTTTTCACTAAATTAATTAAAACTTTCAAATTGATATTTAATTTTATAAATACATATTTACAGTTATAATATACATACAACTTTTAAATATTTTATGCAAAACTTTTCAAATGGTGTCGTGTAGATTTAAATATTCACGTAATAACGAGACACAAAATTGAAGGCACGAACTGATCTAAGAAGCTTTTGCTCGATTTTGAACGATGCAAATACATAATTTATTATCAAATATTGGCCCTATTGTGTGTCAGTAGTGCTTGCGTCTCTTATTTAAATACATCGTCAACAATTTAAAAGATAAATAGGTGAAATGAGCAAAACAAGAAAGGAAACAACTCTCTAAGAGAGAAAGATTATTGTTAAGGTTGTTTGTCAAGGCAAAGCGTATCGCGAAATAGGTGAAATTGTTGGTACGAACCGTTATAAATACCTAAGTGGAAATTTGATGGAACTTTGATAAATAAGATCGGACGTGGACGAAAAAAGATACCTTCGCCTAAAGATGAGGAATATATTAGGCGCGAAATGCAAAAGAATCCGAAGAAATCAATAAACAATTTAACAGCTGAAGTTTCGAAAATGATTGGTAAACGGATATCTAAGGAAACTATTCGAAGAACGTTGAGGAAACAAGGTGTCAACGGCAGAGTTGCACGTAAGAAGCCATATATTTCCAAAATAAATCGTCAAAAGAGATTAGAATTTGCAAAAAAATATGTAAATCACGATCCAGTTTTTTGGAAAAATGTAATATTTAGTGACGAAAGCAAATTCAATATTTTTGGGTCAGACGACAAGCAAATTAATTGTATGGAGAAAAGCTAATACTGCATTAAATAAAGAAAACTTGTGTGGAACAGTTAAACATAGAGGCGGCAATGTTATGGTCTGGGGTTGTATGGCGGCTAGTGGAGTTGGCAATTTGGAATTCATTGAACACCAATGGATAAATTTAAGTATTTGGAAATTTTAAAGAGGAATATGCGTTCCAGTGCAACTAAATTAGGATTAGGCAATGATTTATGGTGGCAGCAAGACAATTATCCAAAGCACACAGCACATATTGTAAAATTATGGTTGCTTTATAATGCGCCGAATCAACTAAAAACTCCAGACATTAATCCTATCGAACATTTGTGGTCCCAACTGGAAAGAGAAATAAGGAAATGGCCAATTACAAGTCGTGCAACATTAAAGGATGTTATATCAAGATCATGGCAATATTTTGGCGCAACCGTCACAGAAAAGTTGGTGGAAAACATGCCGAGACGACTTCAGGCAGTGATAAAAGCGAAAAGATACCCGACGAACTATTAAAATATACTGTCAAAAATATATTGTCAAAAAAGATCATTTTTGAAATATTATTTTTTATTATATTGGTTTCACAAACGCTTAATTTAATGAAATTAAAAAATAGTATGACAAGAAATTCATTCTCAATAAAAATCAGATCAATAAATAAAATGATTTACTCCTGTGCCTTCAATTTTGTGAGTATGTGTATGCATACATACATAGCTAGCTACTCGTATAAGAAAGTCTATTGCAGGATACTGCAGATAGTTTTATAAATAAAACGAGAACATTGTCAACATTGTTTTGGTTCACTTTCAAAACTTAAATGGCCATATGCTTAATCTTGAAAATTATTTGTATAATTTCTAATCTAGATATCATCAACAGATGTAGATTTTTTTGAATAAGTAATTATGACTATAGTTTATATGTGTTAATAAATATAGATAGTTATTGCATGTGCTAATCATTGTAGAATTAGAGTATTATACATTATATAATAGTATATAATTGCATCATAGTGAAGATCAAGCAATAAACCCTATCTGATCTAAAAAAATATATATAACCACACGCTTTACGTAAATCCTCATTAAATATTGAAATCAACCTAAAATACAACGCCCACTAATTTCCAATGGGTTTCCTCTCGGGATTTCTTTACTAAATCATTAACGCCATGTATAGGTATTACATAATTAAATTGATTATCTAACTTTGGTCCTCGAATAATCAATCCGCATCTAGCATGAAACCTTAGGTTGATTTTTCTTTTCAAATTCGCTTTCAACAAGGTCATCATTTAAAAAAAAACAATATTCAAAACAAATCGTTATAAAGTAGGCACCAGAACGTTTCATGTGCATACCATGTATATATTTATTTATATATATATATATATATATATATATATATATATATATATATATATATATATATATATATATATATATATATATATATATATATATATATATATATATATATATATATATATATATATATATATATATATATATATATATATATATATATATATATATATATATATATATATATATATATATATTTAAAAACGAACATGTTCTTAAAACATTCTTCTTCTTAATATTAAAAACTAAATGCAAGCTACTCAAAATATATCTAGATTAAAAATTATTACACGCACCTATGAGTTTATATACTCATTGCACGGGTTAATCATTGTAAAATTAGATAATCATACTATAATTATTATCTAGTGAAGACCAAGCATAAATAGAATGATGATAATTACTATAAGCAATGAGTAGCACATGTAGATTGCTAATTATAAACTAAAAAGAGCTACATAGTGATTTAAACCAATTGATTAATCAATTGAACCTAGTTTTGTTAAAAACAAAAAAATTAGTTAAAAACAAATAATTTCTAATATGCTTCAAAAATGCAAACTAATTCTAACCTTTGTCTTTTAAAAACAAACATTATTTGCATAGTAATGTTGAGCTAAAAAAATCATTTTAATTCGTTGTTTATTTTGGTAATGATTCACGTTATCAAACGTTGGTGACACCGGATATAATTAAAATAATAAACAACATTAAAATGGCTGGTTACTAAAAAAAAGCTTGCAATTAAACGATTGTTGAATAATCTCAGATTAATGATTACCAAACACATTATCATAATCTCTTGTGGATCACTGACCTATTTAAATAAACAATAAATATCCTCGAAATGATCTCTCCTGTCTCCACTGGTGTTTCTTTAGAAACTATCGAATTGGTACGTTGCTCCCTGGTGCCATTATTTCAAAAGAAGTCCACCAAACGCACCCATTTATTAAGAGGTTAAAGAATTAAAGGAATATGAACCCTTGAGAAAGGTCATCTGACACCATATTTCATGGGGCATAACGTGTGTCAGTTTAAACGTTAGATTATAGAGAATACGCAAAATACACCAATAGTTGGATCACCGGTTTCTCCAACAATTACTTAGGTGTATATACAATACATATATAGCAATCGTTTATGACAGACAACAAATGGGGCATTTGGGTTATTCACCCCAGACCAAAAGTACACTTGGGGTAGTTCAGGATAACAATAATTTACCGCATCTTATTTCAGACAGAATAAGAATTATTTGATGTATAAAAATGAAACAGTGTAATAAACAGCATGAATAAAAGAAACGGGGGTAAAATGCATTTTCATGCAAATGTTTTCATAGCGGTAACTCTTAACAAATGAAAATTAGCTTACCTGGGGTAGGTTTGCAGCAATTTGACGTTGAAGCGAATCTCGTTCCTTCTCCACTTCCGTCAACTTAATCTCAGTTTCTGACAACTGATTTTGTGTATCGCGCAAACTTTCCACTAATTTATCACGTTCGTCCAACATCGAAACCATAAGTTGTTCAAAATTCGCATCTTCCCCGGAGAATTGTGAACTGCGCTGGCTGATACTGTCCTCCGATATTGTCGGCATCACATCACACATCATATTCCACATGGTTACGGTGTGTGAACGATTTTATTTACAAATTGTTGAACACACTCGCGATCAAATCAAACGATACGATTTACATTACGTACAAGTTATTATTATTATCACGGGGTAGAACTGTGTGTTAGTATACGCGAGGAGCAGTTGTAAAAAATAACACTATTAACTAAAACTCACGAGCGAAATGCGCGACCGATACTTAAAATGGCACGTAGACATTCTCAAATTATCACTTAACTGAATTAAAAACATTATAGATCAAAAGCTAGACCCAGACACACCTACAAATTCCTACCAGCACACTTCTATCACTACACTTCTCTATGCGACCAGCCATTTTGAACTCGACGTCAAACAAGTCGAACCGGCCGGTATTACAGATGCAATACCGGTAACATGCTACCAAAGTAAAGAAAATATAAATCTATTTCGGATTCATCGTACTGCTCAACTCTTTTATAAACTTATATCAAATTATAATATCAAAGAAAAGCTAGTTATTATAAACCATAAAATGATTTTCAATATTTTTAAAATGTCTTCTCAGTCGGTTAGTAGATAACGCTGAATTGTGACATTTGACAGCAGCTGTTCTGCCGTCTAACATACCGAAAACAAACTGCAATGAAGTTTACCGAATTTAAACATACCGATATTATATTATAAATTTCAATTAATAATTTTAACTTATACATTTTAAATGTTTGTTCTTTCATGAATTAAAGATTTATAATGCAATTTAGTTATATTATTGAATCCACATGCATAGTGATTTGACTTATGTTTAGTCCTAAATCTGTCAACATATAAACTTGATCAGTTATTGCAACCAATCACGAGTCCCTAGAAATTTTTATTGGGCGTATCGATTCGCCGAATAGCAGATTTCTCAGATGTTTAATCTCAACAATAAACCACCATAATTTATGAATTTAATCTAGGAAACGCTTGTTGAAAGTTGGCCAACTTCTTACGTTGGTGGTTGCTTTTAATGGTTAGTGGACTTTGCATAAATAACAACATTGATTAACCTCCTATAGCTCAACTTTTTTCATACGTTAATGAGAAAATGTTGATGGTTAAATGTTTGTTGTTATAAAATATAGCGACTGGAGTTTGATTTACCATTCAATGTTCTACGTGGCAACATTGTTGATATTCTATTCGATATTTGTGCGCAACAAATGCGGCAATGGCTGTTGATAGTGGTGGTTTAATTTTATTTCAGTGTTTTGCTTATAATTCTTTTCGTTTAAAATCAAAATGTTTTTCTTTCATTCTTTAGCCGTATATCAAACTAGATTTAAACAAAAATGTCTAGTAAGAGTAAAAAATCGGGCCGTAAAACGACCACTAGACCAATTGGAGGTTAGCTCAAAATGAAAACTCAAATATTGTTCAATAATTGTTATTTGGTTTTAGATGTGACAATAAATGATTTTGCTGACGCAACCAAGTGCACAAATCGAGCGAAAAAAAGCGTTAGTAGTGTTACTAGTTTTATAAAACAACAACAAATTGACAATCGAACTTGGGATGAAAAAGTTGTTGATGATTATGATGATGACTTCGATTTTGTAGAAGAAGAAAACGATGATGGAGAGATCATATTTGTAATTCAACGTCAACAAGGAAAGCAAACGAACAATAATATACGTGTAGATAAAGTGCAATATCCTTTGGATATTTGGTTTTTAATTTCTGATTTTATTCGACCGGAAGATATCGGCCGGTTCGCGGGCATTTGTAAAAGTACTTACACCGTAATAAATAGTGCGAGGTTTTGGTTGAAATTATACAAACGCTATTACATAAGTACTACTAACCTACCAGAGCGGTTACAACCGGAATGTATGGTTAGGTTATACGGCTTAAAAGCGTGCGTGACTCGTGCATTATTTTTTATGTATCAACCATTTTCTACACGGATAATACCATTAATAACTTGTGAGGAAGATTCTTATAATTTATTAAAACGACAATGCGTACTAATGTGGTATCAACATCGCAAAGATAAGTGGTTGTACTACTTTAAGTTGAAAGAACGAATGAGTTTTGTCAAGAAAAAGGAATTGACCGAAAAACCAGATTTAATCAAAATGTTAGAAGACGTTTCAGCAAATTTAGAATTCGGATGCCGGATCTTACTAGT
Source organism: Nebria ingens riversi (assembly GCA_018344505.1). Taxonomy (NCBI): domain Eukaryota; kingdom Metazoa; phylum Arthropoda; class Insecta; order Coleoptera; family Carabidae; genus Nebria; species Nebria ingens. The sequence goes on along the minus strand of JADQWA010000157.1, from coordinate 362,282 downwards.
TTCTTGCCTACATTTCGTCCCTATATCGCCCATAATTGGACTAACTTTAGCAACTGTATCATTCGATTTATCCCAAGGATTCCGTCGTTATCGGCTACAATTAGGGTTTGGATCCGGACTAAATTATACTGCACGTCCACCAGATGCCTCTATTAGTGCTGAGGTTGTCTTTGATCCAGTAATCAATGTGAAGGTACTAGATTGGTGGCACCCTCTATACCCCCACACACAAACTACGCCGCTCTTATTGAACGAAGAATAAATTCGGATCATTAAACTGTGTAATCTCGATTATTATTTTACCAGCTCATGTGTAATCTGCCTATAATAATTTGTCATGGTTCGTTTCATTTTAGATTGTTTTATTTGGGTTAGATTTACGCAATAGAATTGTATTCTATTCCACTATTATTGTAAAATAGTGCATTTATACTATAAAATTATAATTTAATATGATATCATTTATATATTTATGATAATTTAGGTTCAAATTTTTTACAAGTGGTGTATTAGTTTATTGTATTTATCAAATATTTTTGCAGTGTCAAATTCAAATAAAATTTCATTTATTCAATAAATTGTAGTTATTTGTCAGAGTGAATAAAGTAAATGCAGGTTCTTAAATGTCTTCAGATTTAGCAGCAGTTAGAAAGAGTTGGCATTCTAGTATTTGAATGTTTTGAATACATATTATGCAGTGGAAAGACTTTAAAGTAAATGCAATAACTGCCTTAATTGTAATTCAAAGAACAAAATTAAATTACTAATTGATATAATTTATTAAATATAATCTAACACGCCGATTTACCTTTCAGTCCTTTATTATTTATATGTTACCTATTTTATACTATAGTTTTACCTTAAATTCTCTAATCTGTCAACCTAACTTGCTCTTCCTCCGCCCCGCTACTACGCACTTTCCGTTCTAGGTAACACACATCGGATAGATTCGGTTGACACATATCCGATGGATTCTTTTGGTATATACTAGAACCGTGCTAGGGGGATAAGAAACATTTGTCAAGTTAAGGACTATCTGCTACTACATCAGACTCCACCTTTTCAATCCACTGGAAGGAACACCTTAATTTGTTTATTGTATATAGACAAAAAAAAAACAAATAATAATAATTCAAAATATGGAACATATCTAAGATGAACAAAAAATCTTAAATTTATGGCAAAATAAAGGAAGAATAACAATCCGAATTTCTAAACAAAATCACGAGAAGGAAATTGCTAATTTTATAAAAGAATACTTAGTAGATATTGTATTTATGTATATAGAAAATAATAATTATGGAAAGTTCAACAGCATTCTTTAAAAGTATTTCAATAACGCTCATATTCAATTGTGTAACTGTATATTAAAATGAGTAGGCGTATCTGATTGATGAAGATAAAATGATTCAAATCATTATAGTAGCTATCATGAAGGAAAAAACGAATCATAATGGAATTGAACAAAAAATGTATTGGCCAAAACAAAGGAAATTCATACAAACTTTTATTAATAATTGCAAAACCTCTCAGATAAAAAAATATGATAGCAAGTTATTCAATTGAAAAGCTTTTTGAAATAATGCATATCGATAGTATTAGTATAGAAAAACAAAAGTGTTTAACAATAGTAGCATAGACTCGTTTTCGAAATACACAAACAATCGAATAAAATATTTTACCCACCATATGGCATCCAAAAACAAATAATTGCACCTTACGAACATTTTCGTAAAAGAATAAATAGATTGCTGAACGTTTAATTATTAAATTATAAGTGACTTGATGAAGATATGATTTAAAGTTCATTAACTTACATCAATTTATCAAATTCATAATTAGAAAGTGTGTATACTTTGAATAAGTATGTATATAGATAATTAATTGGAAACAAATTTCATTATGTTGTAAAATCCATCCAGTTCCAACTGAAAATCAGCCCATTCACATTTCAGTTCAAGTGATGTTATATCATATCATTTTTTAGCTAAACGTAGTAGTTACAGAAAAGCTTAAGTGTTTGTCTGTAACATTCGCGGATTAAAAACATCTGCAGTGTCCAGTGCAACTTTCTTATACGTATTTGGTAATTTAAATTAAAAACATTGAAGAAAATATAACCATTCTAGACATACTATATTAGAAATTATTATGGACGGTCGTATATACATATGTACACTCACGATCTTAAGTCTTGTCCCCCCAAGCTTGACACCTACGGTCTCGCAGCCAGCATTGCATGATTTTGATGCAAGCTACGCCGCATGTACAAAAGCAGTTAAATTACGTAGGTCGAATCCATATCTTTCTCTTATTATGGTAGGGGGGCTGTTATCATTGCTTAGTCATGAATAATATTTTATTAATAGACGCATAATGATGAATGTAAGACATTTTTCATTTAAGTTTTGTTTTGAATCAATTTCACATGCGCGAAAATATAAATGCTTATTACTCTGTTTCGGCCTTAATGAAATCAAACTGTTTACTAGGGTATAAATTATGTATGAAAAGAGATTTTCAATCTTTATTTTGACACCATGAACATTTTGATGTTAGTAGCCAAACAATTATCTATATTTTTAGGGCACAAATTGGCACAAAATTATTAGTTTAAAAAACATCCAAAAATAAATAATTTTATTGTTTATAACTCTGGAACTAGTAGGAATAAATGATTAATTATTTCGGCACAAATTTGGCACATATTACATACATACGTAGGTATATTGAAACTGATTGTATAAATTAAATCAATATAAATAGTGATGTGAATCGATCATGTGACCACGGTCATGACCAAAATGACCGTCGCTGGTTAAGTAAAAATTACACAATATTTTAAATGACCGACATTTGGCCAAATATACTTATAATTTTATTGAATTATTATAAAAAAAACAGCGTTCTTTTATATACATATAATATATATATATATATATATATATATATATATATATATATATATATATATATATATATATATATATATATATATATATATATATATATATATATATATATATATATATATATATATATATATATATTATATATATATATATATATATATATATATATATATATATATATATATATATATATATATATATATATATATATATATATATATATATATATATATATATATATATATAAATGATAGAACATCTCTACACAACACGCACCCGAAATACACTGCAGCATTTTCAATTTGGACCTGTCTCGTGAAAGGTTTATACTGGTCCGGTCCGGTTAGGCAACAATTGTTTACAATTACATATACATATAAGTTAACAGGAACAACTAGAACTTCAGCTGTGGTATAGGAGAGGAACAAGTATTGGATTTGGATTTGGTGAGTACCATTTCTACCTCTAATATAGTTCGTGCGTATCAGGCAGTGATTTTCTATAGGATGCAAAATGTAAAGATAATCCACTGTCTTCGGGTGTACCTATATTGTAATGCTTCTTCTTCTATCTTCTTTTTAACAATTTCTGAATACGGGTATTGAGAAATGGTTAAGCAACTGGAAAATATAAATTAAGTCACTCATATAGATCAATAACTTTGTTTAAATTAAATGACATTAATTAAAATTAACTAAAATAATATAAAATAGCTCATGCCAAAAACAATTTTTAACTTTAGAGAATAACTTGTTCCAAACCAACCCTGATAATTGCAGAACCTGATGAAGTGGTGTTGAAGCAATTCAACCTTACCATGGTTCATTTAATTTCCTTAAACAAATGTTTGCATATGTCTGAAACACGCGCTTTGGTTTCAAATAGACATATGCCGTAACACCTACCCTTACGGTTAGAGCAAGTATTTTCTTCAGTTCCTTCTCATTTCGTTTCGTTCCGTTTGTAAATACACATTCCTCTTTGGCATCGTTGGAGCAACCACCGTTGGACTTCCAGACAACAACAACAACATGAAGATCTTTTGTATCGATATTGTGTGCTGTCCCACACACACACAGACAGTTCTGTTCCGGGAGCAGATCGTTGTTGTACATACTTTAGTATGATCGCGTGTTTTAGATTCTCGGTTGTTTGAATTAATTCTGGTTGGGTTTTTAATTCGGGTCTCGGGTGTTTTGGGGTGGGCGGGCCGCGATTTAAATCATATACCTAACGCTGATATCATTAGGTGTGACTTCATCAATATGTTAGCCGATTGTTGTACTTTTGACTGCGTCACTACACGTCGATCAGCATCTGATAAGAGTGCTGGAGATAGTAAGTATATGCTCTCGTCTTGGGGTTCTGTTGTTCACTGGCATGCCGCCTATCGTAGCTTCTTTCTGTGTCCTGCTTCGCGTGAGTAACGTGTTCGTATAGCGTAAATCTGCTGGCGGTTGCGGATGTGCCTTTAGGTTGGATATACCGATAGGATGGTCATTGCCAGTGACACGGATGGCCTGGGGTGCAGTGTAAAAACGTACATTAGCTCGTGCATGTGCAGAGTCATAAGTACACGGTCGATTAAATGAGATGGGTGGCACTTGTTAATATTGACGCGTTGCAAACAACTGACTGACGAATCGTCCAAGAAAGCCTATCCGTACATTGTACCGTGGGTGCTCGGTGTCTCTGGAACGGTTACGAGTCTCTTTACTGCACGACCAGGGTGCAGTAGTGCTAGCACAAGTGCCGAACTGGGTTCACTGGGAATCGGATCGATTTGTTGGTTGGTTCGACTATTTCGTTTGGTCAAAATAAAATCTCCAAACACTGGGCCTGCCGCAGGAGCGAGGGGAGCCCCCAATAACTAACTGTACTTTCACACTTTCAGATTGAACGTTTTTCGGACGTCCCAGTCCTGGTTAACTGGGTGTCCACCTTTTAAAGTATTCGCAATGTGTGAGCAGACTTGCACACTGCACCCTTTGGCAGTTCGCCTTCTAATACAAATTCCTTTCAGTTATTTACTTACAGGTGTAACATTGTGTCGTATCCAATGTTACAAATACATCACGCATCAGCACACAATTGTGTGTGCCTCGTGCTCAGAAGCACAAATTAGAATAACTATCTTCAAATATTCAAAAAATCATCAATTAAGTAGGATCCCTTTCGGGGTACGTTTCAAAATAATCTTTTATAGTTTTCTATTCAATATATTAAAGAGTTTATTTAATTAAATTTTAACGTAAATTTTTTTGTATTTGTTGCAATATATATGATAGATATTTATTATTTAATTAATTTTGAGTCAATTGAACAACAATAGTTTTAAGTATGAGTCCTCGTGTTGGCTCTGGGTCCCCGTGTTGGCCCTCTGAGTCCCCGTGTTGGCTCTGGGTCCTCGTGAGGCCCGTAAACGCAATAAAACATTTTGCTATGCATCAAAACAACAAAGAAGCACTTGGAAACGCAGGTGCTTCAAAGTTGCAACAAAGTTGGTTTGAAAAGGATGTATATTTGTTATAAGAGGCACTGTAAAGGGTCCTGTTAGAATTCACTGAGATAAACGTAAGTCTAGCTTGGTAAGAGTTAATCAAATTTTCTTTCCAGTACTTCAGGATCACCCTGACCCAGTTAGGAGCTGTGTTGGACTTCGCTAGATTTTTATTTATTTATCTAATTTAAATCGTGACCAGATTCATGTTAATAACTTTTATTGTTTTAATAAAATTAAATATATATTTTTTAAATATAGGTATATGTATACTTTAAATATTAAATATAAATTCCTTTTTCTACAATCTGGTCACGCCAGTGTTTATTTTATTTTATGTACTAACCAATTCCTTTTCAGCTTAACCCTTTCTAATTTTACAGCTTTCTTTCAGCCTAATATTTTCCCTTTCAACTATTGTAGCTCTAAGTTTTTTTCAGCCAGTTTTAATTAATTAAGATAATCATACTTTTTACTAGCCTAACTTTTACTAATTTTTCAGCTTGTTTTTCAGTAGACGTAAGATGTTAGTTTGTAAGCTAGAGTCCTCCGTGGTCTTCCCCAACCCTTTCAGTGCCACATAAATAATCTTGTACATGTATTCGTTTCAGCTCTACTTCTATTAATATTTCAGCTTTAATATTATCTTTTTCATCAATAACTTCGAAACTATACGTGCGCCCCTTGCTCAGAAGCACAAATTATAATAATAACTATCTCAAATATTAGGTAGGGGGTGGTAATATTTCAGTTAGGTAGGGCCAGTTCGCCTTCTAATCCAAATTTCTATCAGATATTTATTTACTTACAGGTGTAACATTGTGTCGTACTCAATGTTACCCAAATACATCATGCATGCACAGCACTGCACAGTCCAAAATTGTATGTGCCCCGTGCTCGGAAGCACAAATTAGAATAATGATCTCAAATAAAATAATAGGTAGAGGGTGAGAATATCTTCAGATAGGTAAGGGATGGGAATATTTGAAATATATTTGGGGTGGGAATATTCCAGTTAGGTTGGGCCCCCGCCGGTGTACGTTTCAAAATGATTTCTTATAGTTAATTCCACTATGATTTTAATATTAAGTTAGAGCATGCATAATGAAACATCTGCAGTGTATTCTTTAAAAAGCATTTATATTGTTTGACCTATGATTTTAATTTAGTTCAATAACTTCAATATATATGACAAAATACTATCAACATGAAACAAAATAAAATATTATACCCTATAAATCGTATCGGCAATAAAGAGAATGAGTAACAATTTATGATTTTTCGAATCTGCTATCTCTACTCCCAACTGAATTACACTCGCAGAAAATACAATTTAATACCCAATCTTTTCCCCACCACCGCGCCGGTATATTGACAATAAAGAATTGTATTAAAGTGTTTACTATTATTTTCAGACACATTAAAATTTGTTCGGTTACATTTGCCCCGATAAATACCGGAACAAATTTGGTATTTGTGACAAATATGTCAGTGTTTTGAAGCAATTAAAGTTATTTGCTATAAGTGCAGCCGTTTCATACACTTCCGGTTTGAACATTTTTTTCAAAAGTAAAAGATGTTATATACACATCTTAAATTTAAAGTTTCATGAATATAGTTTCAACCGATTTAGCCAAACAAACACACACACACACGTAAGATTCATTAGGTATATATTTTGAAATAATTCGAAAAACTGACGATTTTTAGATTAAAAACTTTGTAGCTCCTTAAAACGCAAAATTGATTACACATTAAATTTAATTTTATGTAAATGACAAAATAATTTTAATAACAAAATAATAAATCATTTTAATATGTAGCTAATGCTGAAAGTTTCAGATGATATACAACACGTAAATACAAAATGTTAAATAAACAGAAATACATTTTTCTAGTAGGTATGTATACTCGTATAAGAGCAACAATACAAAGAGAATAAGATTTTGGCAGCTACGTATATATGTAGATACATATGTTCACATACGAGGGTGGTCTGAAAAGTTTCCGACGTCAACATGAAGATAGCAGCACTCGTAAATAAAAGCTAGGGAATTTCGTTGTTCATCTGTTGACAGTTACTCACCAAAGTTTCAGCCATTTTTCACGCGCAGTTGTTATGTAACAGTCGTTTGAGTGAGTTGATGTGAGTGTTTTTATGAAAATGGACCAAATCGAGTATCGAGCTGTCATCAAATATTTGTTTTTGAAAGGCAATACGCCTACGCAAATCAAAGATGAGTTGGATTCTGTGTATGGGGACTCTGCACCATAATTTACCACAGTGAAATTTTGGGCAGCTGAATTTAAACGTGGCCGTAAGAGCTTGGGAGACGATGAACGTTCGGGACGTCCAAAAACTGCAACTACCGACGAAAACATCGCCAAAGTTCACGAAATGGTGCTAGACGACCGCCGAATTAAAGTGAGAGAGATAGCAGAAGTTATGAACATGTCAAAAGATCGTGTTTGTCACATATTAAATCAACATTTAGACATGAGAAAGCTGTCCGCGTATTTCGCGTAATTTTACGTTGTTTGACGCCATTATATTTAATCTAAATACATTTATTTAAACTAAATAATTTCCATATTACTACAAAATATTCGGTAGACGGGTTAAAAATTGTACACTACTCACACGAAGTAGAGATTCTACTATGTACTTATGTATATCTAAGTTGAGACCATTTTTCAGCCTGATTTTGCATTTGATATTTTCGCATTATTGACAAGCACGTATAGTGCATTATATGTTATTACTGTTATAACTCAAACTTTGATTGAGTATAAACTACATTTTGTATAGAAAAATGTTTGAAAGTAAAAAAATGTGTACATACGTAGGTATGTGAAGTTGAATTTTATGATGCCAGCTTCATTTCTAGAACGACCATTTTACTTCTTCGCTTATTTATCATATCCAGTACATTTGATAAGTGATCATCTTTACACCACAATGAATTTCGGTTATTATATCTAAACATCACCACATCATAAATGTACTATAGGTATACTTTTAAGATCAAAATAAGCCGCGTTAATAATTCTAGTTGCTTTTTAGAATGTTGTGTGTTTGTGTAATAATATACAGCGTACACAAAACACGCCGGATTCGGATTTATGTGTAGTGAAACTGAAACCCGTATATAGTACTGCAATATCCGCGGTCGATATACACGGATCGATCGGTAACCTTGAATTTTTGTCGCATATCCTGTTCAGTGCATCCATACAGAAACATCTTCATCAAAGATTCTCACAGGCCCAGTAAAAGAAACAGATAAGCAATATCAATTTTTTTATTAAACTCTAAAATTATTTTATAATAAACTAGTACAATATTTTATTATTTCTTTTTACTTTCTCACACACACATTACATTTATTAAATCATAATGTCTCAGTGACTGCAGTAAACAATTACTCTTACCTTTCTTGAACAAAAACATATAAATATCAATTTTAAATAAGTCTTACTGACAAAACAAAAATGCGCTAAATTTCCCTTATCTGGAAGCGCGTCCACAATCAGCTGGCGAAAGCTATTACAAGGCGAACGAAAATCTGTGATTTAATCTCTCAAAGACCAGTGCTCTCTTAAAATTGTTTCTATATTGAAACTTGTGATATAATTAAGATCTAAAATCGATGAGCTGATGGATTTATTCGCAGCTTTAAATTATAAAGTCTAGAACACAGCATTTGGTGCTCAAAATATTAAGTAGGTATTTGGCGAAGAGAATTCTATTAAAAAATATATTGTCAATACAATCTTTTAATTTCCTGTGCATAAAAGAATGTTTGAATGAAAAATAATGCTCTAGCTATATTTTTATAAAAAGTTGTTCATTTTCGAATTTTACAATTTTCAATTAGATTCTATAACAAGAACAACATAGTAAAAAATAAATTGCATGTGCGTTCTTCAGTTACTAACTATAATTATAGATGGATGTAAATGAATTTAAAATCAAATTATTTTGTCATTAAAATACCTTTTCATGCCTGGTTGTCTAGTTAAGCTTAGAAAATACATTTAAACTGTAAAATTGTTAAGGTTGCCTAGCTTACTTTTTATATCATGGATAAATTACTGATGGAAAATGCTAAACTTTACGATTTACAAAATATTCACAGGTTACTTGTCGGATGTATGTATGTGTGCTTAAAATAAGACACTGCATATATTTATCTCTTTGCACTTACTATGCTGTCAAATTACGTTATAATTATTCAAAAGATGCGTTTGTTTTGTATGATAAGCAGTGGGGCATATGGTTATCTCATTAATATATTTTGAACGATTTCAATAAATTCTGTCATACGGTCGTCATATCATGTTATTAGTTGTTTGTTAGTAGTTCTGGCACTTGAGTTGCCTACTGCCAACATTGAAATTCAAAATAAAACCACACTTCAAAACAATCACCAGCCTACAGTTATTGCGATACAATCATTATGATACTAAACAAAGAAATAATTATGATTATACACGAGTCTAAATAAATGTAATTTTGGTCCTTCTTTTGTGTAGGTATTTGCCTGTTTGTATTCCCGTGTTCCTTCGGTACCTACATACCTACATATATAAAAAATATCAACAAATGTACATATATTTATTTTCTTGTTGTTTAAACTAATATGAAGCTGAGAAACAGGGAACAATGGAGAATCTCTATTTCATCCATAATGTTTATGTGAAGTTGAATCCAGCTAAGGTTTCTCTAATAGCTTTACTCCTACGAAATTGTAGGTCAAGTTTGTCAATTAAATAAGATCAATTGTTGACTGTCTTGTTGGTACTCCTCCAATTGGAATCTATTTGTTAACGCAAGTTTCAATTTCTCACATTTGTAAACACATCTGTGGTTGTAGGTATGTCGTGATGCTTTACGTAAGTTGTAAATGTGTATGATTATTCTGACTGTAGGTATGTACATACATACATACATACATATCTGGTGATGTTTCTACGTAAATTTTTTTAGTTTAGTGAATAGTTGAAAGGTCTATCCAAATAATTAAATTGAAATTATGTTATGTATGCTCAAAAATTTACATTTTAATTAAGAGAGAAACACAATTAGGTAGCTTTTACATATTTATAATTATAATTGTGCAAGATTATTCATTTTAAGCCTAATTGATAATTGTAATTTTGATTTCAATTTGGGAATGTGTCTTTGCTTCATAGCAATGCCAGTGTTATAATCGGAAATAGTGTACCTACTGTTATCAAATGTCTGAGGTTATCGAAACTATTCTTAATATTTACTAATTTTAAAATTCAATTTGGTATATTTACACGTCTTGGTTTTTAATATAGGTAATTGTTTTATGATAATCCAAAATACTTTATGTCAAATTTAAAAATTACAGAATTCCAGGTGCAAAAGCATAATGATTTTTTTAGAATATTTACTTTTAGGAAGACGTAGACGAATCACACTTAATAAATATGAAAGTTCGTGTTATGTTGTTCTAATTTACATATTAATTAATTATATTTACCTGGCACACAAATTATGAAGGGGTCTGCTGCAAAAAAAATCCCCTTTATATAATCATAGCCATCTGTCTTTCCCCAGTAACTCTTTTCTTATTTGATTAACAAAACTGATTACTTTTTCTACTTTTTTTTTCTTTTAACCAAATTGAACAAATATTGCAGAACATACCTTCGCCAAAATATGTGGTTAAGATCAAGTGAAGTAATTTAATAATGCTGGTTCGAATTGTTTTTTGTGTCAGATATTAATTAGGTATAGTATTGCAGTTTAGCAATATTGCAATTATAAGCATTCGAAATAATTAAATGAAATACTATATTTAATAACGTTCTAAAAAAGTTAGCGATATTGTCAATTAAAACATCTGCAGTGTCTTGCACTGGACTTTCTTATACGCAGTAGGTATATTTTGTTTAGATAGGAAATATATTAAAATATATAATGTGTATGTATTTGCGAATAAAAGTGGACAGGTTTAATGCAGCCGCAAATGTATATACATATGTACCTACATATGTCCATGAATTCATGCATGTATTATGTAAACTATTCCAATTCATTTGAGCTTAGTAACATTGAAATGGGGTCGATGGTCTCGCCTGGACACGTGTTGGTTCATCTGCGCATTGCCGGATCTCGTATTCGTAGAAATACTCTGTTTGCCTACTGATATAATACAGACCACCACCTCTTTATATGCGTAATTTATTTGATCATAATATGCACCATTTGCTAGATTTATTGTCATATTTTTCTTTGCATTATACCTAAATATGTCAAATGACAATTTCATGCAGTTGTGAGTTTTATGTTACTTTTACATATCTTACGTCCGCAGTTGTAAATATTTGAAATGAAAAATATATTATTGGTGACACTACTATAAGTAATTTAGTAATACTTTTTACGCAGAAACTAGACTTGCACTGTTTATTTATTTTATTGGAGTTTGAAATCATTCGATAGATTAAATCTATTAAAATGTAATTACATAGACGATTTTCTTTTTGTCAAATACATCGCTAGCCAATCCCAGTTTTATGTATAAAATACAAATTGGATTGAAGCAGAAAGATGTGAGGATATTTATATTGGCGTGGATAAGCGTTAATATTAAAGAAAATCATTTGTAGCAAACGTATAAAAAGTTTTTCATGTAGGTAATCCTAATGATTAAACCGAGAAATACTTCGGCACGTCTCATGATAACTAACGCATATATTTATAATAATCGCAAAATAAATAACAAAATATTGCTCTAAACATAGATACTGAAACCAATTCGCACTATTCCTGAAAAGGTGTTAGTTTTGCTGAAAATAGTATTAAAACTTCGGCAATTAGGAGTTTGACAAATAAGTGGTAGACCTGAATCTGTTGCGGTACAAGCCCAAACCTTATAACGTAGTGGTGCGTCGCTTTTATGCCGACCTCCCAAGGGTGGTACGTGAATATCTAAGTTTGGGTAACACTGATCTATGGCTTCGGCATTTGGCAAATTAATGTTATTCTTCTGCTACATGAACAATAGTATGGCCTAGAAGTAGCACTACTTTTTTAAACCAGGGCTCTTAAATTGTTAATCGAATGTTTGTTAAATTAATCGATCTATCCTGTAGGTACCTATTAATTATTATTGCCCATTTACGCCTAAATTCAGCACATTGAGATGTATAGGGAATGAATCTCTTTGTCCAAGATTTATCCCATATGAAACCCTTCCTTCCCGCTGAAACTGCTATTGAATCCAATCTATCCGTGTGCACTATTCAATTCGCTAATAACATTATCCGTGTATACACGGCCTGGACTCAAGACGGACTTGTACTACTCGTAATGCAAACAATTACCTGTCAAACAAATTCTTTACAGTTTCATATACAAAATCAATAGATAATATGTATACAACGAGTCAGCTAACAAATTGATAAAGTATACAAACATTAGTGCATGCAACAGCACTGCCAGCCTGTGATGGTAAACTATTATAATACAGAAATATTTTATTTGTATTTATATATGTATGTATGTACGTACATACATACATACCTATATAAAATTTCCACAATTATACCATCTATACCAGCAGTTTTATCACATATTATTCTTAACAGTGATCTTCTTCACTAATAAAGCATTTATCAACTTCCGTTTCAACATCTGACGCGCAAATAGATCCATTTGAGCCACCATATAAACTATTCTATAAAATATTCTCGCCATTTCGCTCTTATATCTGCTTCATTCCAAATTAATTCACCATAATGCTTTTATGCAACCGGCATCGCTGCCACCTTTCAATTTCTTTAAACTCGATTGTTTAAACTAAGACATCAACTTTTCATGCAATGCCTTCTCCATGTTTACCTTGCTTTTACTCACAATCTTTTTCGTGTCTCTTTTCATCAATTTATATTCAATCAAGCAAGCATCATGAACATGACCCGGCATATCCTTGACATTCAAATAACTGAGGTATGCTCAAATAACTAAGGTATATTAAATTTATTATTATATATATATATACACTAGAATTTGTTGAATACCTTGTTTCTGTTTATATTGTGCAAATAATTAATAGTCAATTAATGAACACTGATAGTTTTTCCAGTACATCTGCCAAACAATAATGAAAATGAAATTTTCAGAACACAAAATCGTATTGAAGCCAACGTCACTAGTAGAGCCGTTGCTGCAATTTCCTGTTGTCACCGCAAATTGACTTTAAATTTAAACCGAATAGAATACACATACCAACTCATATATGTAGATAGATGCATGTATGTAGGTATATATAAAAAATCGATAGTGCCTAATGGAATTATGCCATTACTATCGACATATTTGCATAATATAGACCGTCACATTAACATATTAAATCTATATCTGACTCACTCTGATACGCAAATGTATAATTTGACTTGTTTCATTTCACTACTAGTTAAACTTCATCAGCCGTACAAGAGATGACCAATAAAACAAGTTTCATATTCATCTCAGTAAGTATATAGTACATACATACATACATACATACGATACATGAGAATCATGTATTCCTGGTTTTAAAATTTATTTATATCCTATGAATTGAGTAAAGATCGGTGAGCGATATAGAAATGGCTTTCTGAAACTTGCTATACAATATTTAAGTATTACATTACAAAACCATTTTATTATTGCCATATAGTGAGGATCATAAAATGTTAGTGCCAGATTTACATATTTAAATATTTAAATACTTTCTTCGTCTCAGTATAAGGTCATATTTACAAGTAGCTAATATAATTCTACATTTATACATATTATGAATGTACCTGTAAGAAAAAAAGTTCGGTTCAATTCTCAACTAACAACTACCTATTCCAAATATTATATTCTCGAGTAACTTGAATGGATCTTTTATTATCTTTGAGAGTAGTTTTTTAAAGAAATTGTAAATTATAACTATAAAAGCTAGTTATTTATTATTCATAAATGTCATTTTCAGCGAAAATTGATTATTATTGAAATTTTAGATGATAAAAATAATAATCTTTATAAGTGCATATAAGCTACATAAATCTTTAGCTGTGGCATAATGCATATACTTACATTTAAAATGTTCATCAAATATATAATAAAGTCATAAGTATCAATTGATTAACCAGCATCATTCTGAAAGCCAGAAGAAAGGGAAATATATATTTACAGCTTTTTACTTTCTTTTACGAAGTAATAAGTAAGTATTGTAATCACGAAAAAAAAAATCTCGAAATTTTAACGGAAATACACCTTTTGACCTTCCCTGAATCGAGTCTGACTATTTCTGGAATGACGTCTGTGTGTGTGTGTGTGTGTGGCTGTAAGCGCTATACAGCTTACACTGTTGAAGATAAAATGATGAAGCTTTAAACTTAAGATTTGTATATGTTTGGGAGGAAAACCTCCTATTTTTGAAAGCATATTCAAACCGGAAGTGCATGTTTACTTAAGACTTTTTTGCAATTTCTGCAATATCTCCGAAACGGCTATACTTGCAGTAAAAATAGTTAGAATAACATTGAAAGATATTAGTATTTTGCACAACTTTTGTTTGAAACATTTCTTCAAAAAGTACCAGTTACAAGATCTTATCTTATTGATATTGCCATAGTTACGTAGGTATGGGAAATTATATATAATAAATCGCATCTACTATGCATGTCAATTGTTTTAAATATTCAAATATTTTGACATTTAACATTTATTGTCAGTGTCACAAATAAGTTTAGTGAAAAAACGTTACAAAGGTTAGTAAATAATTTAAAATATTATATGAAAATATTTTGTAAGTTTTAAAGTTCATTTGAAAACTGAAAAATGTCCGGCCATAATAATTTTTAATAATGTGTAATGAATAATTATATTTTCTTTATACTACTATAAAATCCAACATTTAAAATCTAAAATAGATATGTTTTCTTTGGAAATCTGACAATAATCTAACTTTACAATTTTACTGGACATAATGAATGAAAATATTTTCTTTTAAATTTAAACATTTTATATTTTAATTTATATACTATCAAATCAAAATATACTGACTACGTAAAAGAAAGATTAGGGCCAAACACATGGCTGAAGTTTCTGTTTATGATACAGATTTGCTTCAAATCGACTAAAAATCAAATTAGTACAATTTTTCAAAATACCAACATTGTCTTCTGACAAAATGTTAAAAATATTAGGTACCTATACATGCCAACATATGTATATATATATATATACATATATGTATATATAAAACTTTAGATCATAAAATTGAATAGCCATAAATTCAAATCAGCACGTTATAAATTCATAGTTTGATTCAATATATACCATATACCTCCTACTCCTGTTTATTAAACATTTCATACTATTTACTTACAATATCATAAACTGTATTAACTTTTTAATAGTCAAGTTTTGTTTAACTTTGTTGAACTATAAAATCTTTCGATTTGCTTATTTATACGAGTTGTAAGTAGTATCATCAGATTTCTTTTTAATCATCCGATGCGATTTATCGTTGCGAATAGTACCATTATAGACATTATTATTTTATCATCAAGTTAAAGAAATAGCTACTGAATTCATGCATTTATACTTTCTGATGATGAATTGTTTATTTACATTCACTAAATGTATTGAGATTTGTGAAGAATTGAAAACCAGAATGTATATCGTTACACAATAATAATTCGATTGCACAACTAGGAAAATAATAATTTGTTATATATATATATATATAGTATATATATATATATATATATATATATATATAAATATATATATATATATATATATATATATATATATATATATATATATATATATATATATATATATATATATATATATATATATATATATATATATATATATATATATATATATATATATATATATATATATATATATATATATATATATATATATATATATATATATATATATATATATATATATATATATATATATATATATATATATATATATACATATATACTCATAATATCAATTACCTATGGAGCAACTGTGATTACTTATATTTGAAAATAATTACCTAATAATATGAATAGTTAAATAAATAAATTACGTGTCACATTTAAAACATTTATATTGTCAACAATTTCTACTCTTATAACTTATTTTACGATTTTTAATCCACTATAGGCAAAAAATTAAAACTCTACAGATATTCGTTTTCTTTAAGAAATACTAGCCCCCGAATTCGGAATTTGATATTCTATTAAAAAGTATACAGACAAGGAGTAGAATATGTATTTTGCAAGTTACTTATGTTTCATACTCTGCTTACAGACATGTTCATTGTTCATGGTTGCTCGATAATTTGAAATATGTTAGGGTTAAATGGGCCACAATTGATGCGTTGCAAATTTGTAATCCGAGCCCGAATGACATGAATAAATCAATCAAAAAGCAGCTGCTTGATTTCCTACCTATATATGTAGGTATGCATAAGATAATGACCATATCACAAATATGTGTTAACAATAATGTGTGATTGTGCTGAGGGATGTTGATGGTAATGTGTGATTGGTTGGAGGGCGGGTCCGACGCCGACGCCTCCACCGCCGTCGCCTATAAAACTTGGTCGACATCTGGCTGTTGACTGCACATTCGCGTTCACATCACACTACCCGACACATCGCATAACTACGTAAAGGAAATCATTTCGCGGACTCTTCGGTCAACAGGTGATTCGATTCAAGCCAAACGTCTCCGCGCCCATCTGATCCACCGCTCCAATCTGACGATTTTTGAAGGGTGAGTTCCGTTTTACAAGTTATATTAGATGTGGTTTAAAAAAAAGTGATGCACATTTACCGGTCATTTTCGGCGAAAATACTAAATTATTCGTCAAAAATATTTTTAATGCCAACATAAAAATTGCTCGTTATAAAAATTATATTAAATTTTGATCGATAAAATAAGTTATCAAAAAGATTATCAACATTTTTATAGATGAATATTACACTTTTATAGTGTTATTTTGTCATATATAAAGTTGTTTAAACTACGCGAAAAGTAATAACAACACCAGTATACCAAATGCAGATCGGCAAACCAGATGGACTTTATATGTAATTACAATCTATAATCATGATATTTAAAGCCACAAAAATCAGAATAGAATTCAATTTTCAGTAACCAAATACTTATTAATCAAAATCTTAGTAATTTCATTTCATTTCATTTACGGAACATGCAATAATTTAAATAATGTATAAATACATTTTTCGGTTACAGTAACCGCGTTATTATTCTTTTACTCTGCGTGTTCGACTGTTTCTGTATTTATCCTGTATACAGGATATTTACTAAAGCAACCATGTCAATGATTGTAGATCGCCTGCGGCGAGCTTGTTCTTCTGTAAACAATCAAAACACCAAATATATATGTATCAACAACCAATTTCGGAATTATATTTATTTATGTTATGGAGAAAACGTATTTAGAACAACTATTGTTTCAAGAACAAAAAGTTACAATGTTTCACCTTCACTACGAAACAATAATTATAGTATGGTTATTTAATTCTACAATGATTCGTATGTACATATATGTATAGTCACTAGCGTTTATAAACAAGTCAAATGACATGTGTACAAAAAGCTACACGTGCTAATAATTGCATAATTATACTAATAATTATCGCCATAAATACTTAGTAAAGTCCGGTGACTAGAACCGGAACAAAACCGTCACCAAAAGCCGTACAAAAATCGATTTATTTTTCTGCACCGTAATTAGTATTAAAACATCGGCCATGTATTGGCCCTAAACTTTCTTTTACGTAGTCAGTATATTTTGATTTGATAGTAAATAAATTAAAATATAAAATGTTTAAATTTAAAAGAAAATATTTTCATCCATTATGTCCAGTAAAATTGTGGTAAAGTTAGATTATTGTCAGATTTCTAAAAAAAACATATGTATTTTAGATTTAAAATGTTCGATTCTATAGTATAATATAAAGAAAATATAATTATTCATTACACATTATTAAAATTATTATGGCCGGACATTTATATTTATATATAATATTTTAAATTATTTACTAACCTTTGTAACGTTTTCTCACTAACTAATTTGTAACACTAACAATAAATGTTAAATGTCAAAATATTTGAATATTTAAAAACAATTGACATGCATAGTAGATGCGATTTATTATATATAATTTCCCATACCTACGTAACTATGGCAATATCAATAAGATAAGATCTTGTAACTGGTACTTTTGAAGAAATGTTTCAAACAAAAGTTGTGCAGAATACTAATATCTTTCAATTTTATTCTAACTATATTTACTGCAAGTATAGCCGTTTCGGAGATATTGCAGAAATTGCAAAAAAAGTCTTGAGTAAACATGCACTTCCAGTTTGAATATGCTTTTCAAAAATAAGAGGTTTTCCTCCCAAGCATATACAAATCTTAAGTTTAAAGTTTCATAATTTTATCTTCAACAGTGGTAGCGTGGTAGAGCGCACACAGCCACACACACACACACACAGACGTCATTCCAAAAATAGTCAGACTCGATTCAGGGAAGTCAAAAGATGTATTTCCGTTAAAATTTCGAGAATTTTTACTTTCTTTTACGAAGTATAAGTAAGTATTGTAATCACGAAAAAAAAAATTCTCGAAATTTTTACGGAGATACACCTTTTGACCTTCCCTGAATCGAGTCTGACTATTCTTGGAATGACGTCTGTGTATGTGTGTGTGTGTGTGTGGCTGTGTGTGCTGTACAGCCTACACGGTTGAAGATAAAATTATGAAACTTTAAACTTAAGATTTGTATATGCCTGGAGGAAAACCTCCTATTTTTGAAAAGCATATTCAAACTGGAAAGGCATGTTTACTCAAGACTTTTTTTGCAATTTCTGCAATATTTCCGAAACGGCTATACTTGCAGTAAATATAGTTAGAATAAAATTGAAAGATATTAGTATTCTGCACAACTTTTGTTTGAAACATTTCTTCAAAAAGTACCAGTTACAAGATCTTATCTTATTGATACTGCCATGGTTACGTAGGTATGGGAAATATATAAAATAAATAAATCGCATCTACTATGCATGTCAATTGTTTTAAATATTCAAATATTTTTACATTTAGCATTTATTGTTAGTGTTACAATTTAGTTTAGTGAGAAAACGTTACAAAGGTTAGTAAATAATTTAAAATATTATATATAAATATAAATGTCCGGCCATAATAATTTTTAATAATGTGTAATGAATAATTATATTTTCTTTATATTACTATAGAATCGAACATTTTAAATCTAAAATACATATGTTTTTTTAGAAATCTGACAATAATCTAACTTTACCACAATTTTACTGGACATAATGAATGAAAATATTTTCTTTAAATTAAACATTTTATATTTTAATTTATATACTATCAAATCAAAATATACTGCTACGTAAAAGAAAGTATAGGGCCAATACATGGCCGATGTTTTATTTTTTTCGTGATTACAATACTTACTTATACTTCGTAAAAGAAAGTAAATATAGTTATCACATCCACACAGATATTAACAGCTATCATATTTATAGCTGTGGTGAACATAATCTGTGTAGTTATCCCTTTTCTAAGTAGAACTACGACGATACATGTTTCTCATTTATTATTATATATGAGTTCTAGTGTTACATAGAGACATAAAATAGCAATTCAATTACATCTCTTCCTTCCTATCGCATGAAACTGAAGCATATAGCGGTTAGAAACAATTTTTTTTGCTGCTGTATAAAGATAATAAGAAATTAAGTGAACTGACGCTTTGTATACTGAGACTGAGCATAATTTGAAAAATAGCATCAAATATGTGTCGCATCGTCAATTGTAATTTAAAATGTAATCAGATCGCGACGTTCGATGAAAGTGGACCGTTTTATTAGATGGTTCCAATTTGTTCTGCGTCTATTTCGACACTTCACACGCACCATATAAAACGTGTGTTTCCCAAGATACGTAACTGCAGGGCGCTCTTGATTACGATTGACTTTCTGAAATGTGCGGAAACAACTGTCAAAGAGAACACATTTCTATGTGAACAAATGAAAACTTAAAACAGAGAGAATCAGCAATCTTGTACCGTAAAATTCATTGCTTGACAAATACATAGCATCAATGCTTCCAGCTTACCGGAACTCAATTTAAAATGACTTGAATGTGTACTTTTTCCATTGAGTCGCAAATCCGCATAAATTCATTTTAATAACCAATAATAAGTTTTAAAAAAAAAAAAGAACTTCATTTGAGTGCAAGAAGCAAGTTCTTGTAACCATGATGTTCTTCAAGCCAACAAATTCGGAATCACAGTACCATAAGTTATATAAACTTTGTTACATGACTTCAGAACAATAATGTCACATACCGGCACACCACTAAACATAACGTAATATAAACTCATATCGCATAATCGTATTTTAAAATATGAATTTCATGTCCAAAGTTTAGATATATAAGGTAATTAAATATTACAAACTAAAAATCTTTTCGTAATCTACGCCAATAACCATGCACATTAAAAAGTTGATTGAATTGCACCAGTTCTATTTTCTTACGCCTAAGGAACTTATTTTATTGATTTATTAACATAATATTTACGCAAAGTAGACATAATATGATAATTTTTAATAATATTTTGTCAATTAAATATAAAAGCATCATAAGAAACGCTACAGAATTCAATGATTTGCCCAGAGGTAATTGTCAAACAAAGTACCGTTCACGGTGGCACTTTCTGACTCAAGATTAAACGCAGCGTCTTGTAAATCAATTGGGAGCAATTTTGTAATTACATTTTTGATTTTATACAAACGCTCGAATTATTTTATAATTTATATTACATAATATCTAAAACACGTATCTATTTCTATTGATATTTTGTATTTTCTCAAACATACTGCGAGAAAAAGCGATGCAAATAAAAACTAAACATATTTAACTTTTCTATATTAAATGTAGTAAATATATGCATGGATATAAGAATATATTTAAATGTAAATAGCGAAATTGTATCGTACTAAAGTCAATATACCTACTATAATAGCTTTACTCCTACGATATTCTAGATAAAGTTTGTCTATTACATAACAACAATTATTAACTGTCTTGTTGAATCTATTAACTAACGCGAATCCATTTATGAAATCGTTCGATTGTACCATATAGTCAAATCTTCACAAAATACAATCATCATCATCATTTATTTATCTATATTCATCAAACTATTTATGCATGATTTATTCTGTTCACTCATAACTATCACCTATATGGACCCTTTGTCATCCTTTCATTATACATTCTTTCAACATGGCCAAGCCATCTCATTTGACCATCACTTACTTGTACATTTCTTTCACTGTAACATTCACGTACTCTTCTTTCTGTCTTTCCTTGCTACATCACAAATTCTTGTCGCAAATTCTAAAGCCGTAACCCTTTTTGTAGTTTCGTCTTCCTTACCCAGCATTCACTCCCATATATCACGTAGGCGGGAACACGCAACAATTCATGCATAGCTTCACATCCTCTGTCAATTCGTCTTGGCAAAAATTCCTAACAGGCTCTAGTTTCACAAAGTAATGAATACCAAAAATATCATATTTGTTAAGTATAATATGTAATTAAAATCAAATCAATTAAAATTGCAGTAAATCCTATATGGAATGATCGCGATTGCGAAACATACACACATACTCTTGAAAATATTATCAATCAGGTTTACAAATGAAGTAAAGCGTAATCCTCATTTCAGTTTTATTCAATTCGTTAATAAAATATGAAAAATTGTGTTTTTTATTCAATGAGGAGTATTACATATTTTTAATTGCGTTATATGTTACTACGTATACACGATATTTTTGAATATCATACCTCATTTTATTTTTGATGTTATTATTATTCCGAGTTTACATCATTTGTTTCCGTCGCCTATTCGAAATATGAATAATAGTGCGAGTGCAATGCATACAAAACAATATGTACCCAATATTGAGTAGTCCAGAAATATAACCAACATTTTTATAAAGACATATTGATTAGTCTAGTTCGGGCGTAGATAATTCAATTTTCGATTTCTCGAGATTCATTTTTAATTTTTGTGACGTCTACTCTGATTTTATTATTGAAATAATTTAATTATTTATTTGTAATTTTCACAAAGATAAAAGATTTATCATTTCACTGAATGTTGGTATTAAAAAAATAATGTATTAGTAACACTGTCAATTTAAATACTAACGCTAGTATCGAGCCTAAGGGCTGTAGAAGGTATTCTTATCACCATTTTCACATAGAATGTGGTTTATAAGTTTTCACGGAAGTTTTAGATATATATTCAAATCCTATCTCAAACTTTCTGGTGTTACTTTTGAATGACTTCAAAATGAGTTGTGTTAACAATAGCTTCATTCGTTTATTCACAATTCAAATTTACTTTTCATACGCTAATGTGTAAATGTGACATTACAGTTGCTTTTCATAAAACCGTAATGAGTGTTATAATCATGCCATATACACGTATGTATGAACTACATACATACATATATATGTGTATATCACTGTATTATTAATAATAAAAGTTCCATCTTTTATAATATTATATAAATACATAAATAATGCGCATAATAAACATATGTATATATGTATAGTATACATCAATATGTATATTCTGTTATTCCATAAATTATACATAAATCGAATTTAATTAGCCTTTTAAATATTTTTTAAATAATAATATTGCCACAATAAACCGTAAACAGATGGATTTTCAAACTTTTAATGGGTAGAACAAGAGACTAGTTATGACGTTATAATCGTATTTATAGTTTAGGCCATAAAATCGTGTATTAATCACTAAAAGGACGTTTCTAGCATTGTCGATATGCGCTTTCCAAATTCACAACTCAGTGAAATCATATAATTTTCTTGCAATTGAAAATAATTGTGTTAGCATTTAATTGTAATAAAAAACATCGGCCATGTATTGGCCCTAAACTTTCTTTTACGTAGTCAGTATATTTTAATTTGATAGTATATAAATTAAAATATAAAATGATTAAATTTAAAAGAGAATATTTTCATTCATTATGTCGAGTAAAATTGTAAAGTTAGATTATTGTCAGATTTCTAAAAAAACATATGTATTTTAGATTTAAAATGTTCGATTCTATAGTAATATACAGAAAATATAATTATTCATTACACATTATTAAAAATTATTATGGCTGGACATTTTTTAGTTTTCAAATGAACTTTAAACCTTACAAATATTTTCATATATTATTTTAAAATATTTACTAACCTTTGTAACGCTTTTTTCACTAAACTTATTTGTGACACTGACAATAAATGTTAGCTGTCAACATATTTGAATATTTAAAACAATTGACATGCATAGTAGATGCGATTTATTATATATAATTTCCCATACCTACGTAACTATGGCAATATCAATAAGATAATATCTTGTAACTGATACTTTTTGAAGAAATGTTTCAAACAAAAGTTGTGCAGAATTCTAATATCTTTCAATGTTATTCTAACTATTTTTACTGCAAGTATAGCCGTTTTGGAGATATTGCAGAAATTGGAAAAAAAGTCTTGAGTAAACATGCACTTCCGGTTTGAATATGCTTTCAAAAATAGGAGGTTTTCACCCGAGGCATATACAAATCTGAAGTTTAAAGTTTCATAATTTTATCTTCAACAGTGTAGGCTGTAGAGCGCATACACACACAGACGTCATTCGAAAAATAGTCAGACTCGATTCAGGGAAGGTCAAAAGGTGTTTTCCGTAAAAAATTTTTTTTTTTCTTTTACGAAGTAATAAGTAAGTATTGTAATCACGAAAAAAAAATTTCTCGAAATTTTTACGGAAATACAACTTTTGACCTTCCCTGAATCGAGCCTGACTATTTTTGGAATGACGTCTGTGTGTGTGTGTGTGTGTGTGTGTCTGTGTGTCTGTGTGTATGCGCTCTACAGCCTATACCATTCAAGATAAAATTATGAAACTTTAAACTTAAGATTTGTATATGCCTGGGGCGAAAACCTCCTATTTTTGAAAAGCATATTCAAACCGGAAGTGCATGTTTACTTAAGACTTTTTTGCAATTTCTGCAATATCTCTGAAACGGATATACTTGCAGTAAAATAGTTAGAATAACATTGAAAGAAATTAGTATTCTGCACAACTTTTGTTTGAAACATTTCTTCAAAAAGTGTACCAGTTACGAGAAAATGGCTATTATCCTATTTATATTGCCATAGTTACATGGGTATGGAAAATTATATATAATAAATCGCATCTACTATGCATGTCAATTGTCTTAAATATTCCAATATTTTGACATTTAGCATTTATTGTTAGTGTTACAAATTAGTTTAGTGAAAAAGCGTTACAAAGGTTAGTAAATAATTTAAAATATTATATATAAATATTTTCTCTGGTTTAAAGTTAATTTGAAAACTAAAAAATGTCCGGCGATAATAATTTTTAATAATATGTAATGAATAATAATATTTTCTTTATACTACTATAAAATCCAACATTTAAAATCTGAATTACATATCGTATGTTTTCTTTGGAATCTGACAATAAACTAACTTTACACTTTTATTGGACATTGAATAAAAATATTTTCTTGAAATTTTAACATTTTATATTTTTATTTATATACTATCAAATCTAAATATACTGACTACGTAAAAGAAAGTTTAGGGCCAATACATGGCCGATGTTTTTTTTCGTGATTAGAATACTTACTTATTACTTCGTAAAAGAAAGTAAATATTGCTTCAAGAAATACGAACTGGTGAGACATGCATGTAAAACACAAAAATGAAATATTAAATATTGGAAGTATGATATGGCTATGTGGTCTTTGAAATGATCTTAGGCATACATCGTAAAGAATTGTTATTGTTGCTGTTATTGAAAATTTTAATGTCAAAAAAGTAATAAACGAACGAACGCTATTGTATTCATCTCTTTAATTCGAAAACCTCGTAAGTTCGTTTTTACTTACCAACGATGGCCACCATTATACACGCATAATCTTGCATCCTTAGAAATGTCAAAACATTCCCAAAGCCTCTAAAATCTTACAACTTTTCTCGCAATCACATTTTCCATCGCTAGAGAATAGACTATCTACCACAATATTACACACTGTCCTGTATTTATCCTTTTCGAACACCACAAGCTTTGATTTACTTACATTCAGTTCAAGATTCATATTTTTTCCGTTCGGGCGAGCTAAAAATGCTTCGTATATGAGAATGGCACAAACACGTAACATATCATTTGATCTCTTTGTGCTTACGTACCAATATATTCATAAAACTAAGAATTTGACAAGCAGTAACCATAACCATTTTATTGTCACCCACTTCATTCCACATTACATTTAATTTTAAATTATTAATACCTATGCATAGAAAACTTTTAATGATATGACCTCAAACTTTGATTGTAGGTTGAAGTAGGTATGAAATATTCATATATGGAATTCTATATACCTAGTACGCATTTATAAATATGCAAATTAACTGCATTTATTGATATGTAAAACATTTGGGTAAATTAATATTTAGAACTTCCTATGTATGAGTGATAGGGTAAAAATATTGTATGTACTAATTCATACGCTAATGTGTGGGCAATACACATTATTATTTATTTTACTTCCTATAGATATACTAATTAATAGACAATACCTAAATATATTCCATTATCATATTAATTCTACACAAGAATTATGAGTGATATGCAATTTAATTAATATTTTTGTATAGGATCAACATTTTACTCTTACCTATTTATTAGTAAAATGAATATGTTTGAAAAACACATTGCTAAATCATTTACTCAGTCGTTTTTAATGACGTATCTTCAAAATGAGGTTTATAAATTTATCAGCAAAAATATATTCGTAAACGTTCTAGCAAATTCGTATGCATAGTAAGAAGAAAACAGAGAAACACCTCAATAAAGGTCAGAAGCACTTTTCAGTGAAAACCATTCAAATCGAATTCGCTGCTTCAAACCTTGGATAAGTTTTTTTATTGCACAAACACATAGGTGACTGCTAGTCAAATTAATCCAGTTGCCAATAGAGTCCCAGTGGCGAACAAACAAAGCTGTCAAATATATTTTGGCTTGTTTGCATAGCAAACAGTTTGAAAATATAACGACATTTAAATTTAAAGGATCCTGTTTTTTTATTCATTCATATATATATATATGTTCCATTTAAGGATCCTATACAAGCGTTTGTGATCGTTTCCAAGCATTAATGATGGATGCCATGTCAAAAAAGGCAAAAAATCGAGATTATACCCAATCTTTTTGAGGCCTGGACATGACTTTGACCGAGTTCTTTATCTATTTTTAACATAAAGCACTTCTTAGATATGTGAATTCAACATATATGGAAGTTTTTTTAATGTGTAGATATAATTTTATTTATTTATGCCTAGTTGCACCACCATCTATTAACTGCTTGTTGCTATAAAGTCTTTTTACGGGTTGTATTCAAAATAAAATTTGCATTAAATTAAAATATGTTTTAACTTATAATTTGATGGATTTTAGAATTAATCTAATCTTGTTTTGATGCCGAACTTGTTTCAAAATTATAATTTTTTTTCTATTTCCTGTTACAATTGAAGCTAGACAATGAAATAAAGAAGAATCTAGTGATACTGATACAAATTCAAGTATCTCGTGTAAAGTTTACCATAGTGAATACTAAATAAAATATTACAGTTTGCACATCACAACTAGATAACTTTTACGAATAAGTAACTTGACTGTTGATTAATTGCGTCTCTAGAGACTAAACTTAAAAGATGAATGAGATCAGAAATAAAGCACTAAGTCTAAAAGAATGGGTAGTTGCGAAGTTTTTAATTAATTTAATATATTAAATTACGTGAGTCGACAAAGAAGAATATACAGTGCGTATTATGTAGGTACGTACACAAGAAACACTCGCCAACTACTTGTCTACATGGCTCTGTGTTTCTCACATTGTTTATATGTGTAAAGAAAATATTTCTGTTTAAAATTTGAAAGATGTTCATACAAAATCGCTGTTGTTTTTCTTTGAAGCTGCGTGTTCTGTTCTCTTGTTACAAAGTTCTAGCTTTTTTCTAACTTTATTTTGGTCTTTCTCTTTAGCTGAGATATTTAACCACAAGAGATATTTATTTGAACATTATCCTCCTTCATACAATGCTGTGAATAATCACGTTCTCGAATTTAGAAAGTCCAAATCTAGAAAGCTTTGTAGATTATTGATGCATGAAATTGATTGAAAATACGTTGAAATTAAAATTTGACCAAATTCGAAAAATTCATATCGTAAATTTCACGTCTTGCCATCTAAAGAAATTTTACAGAATGAGGTACAACATTTTATAATTAGAAATAGGCATAAGAAACATTTACGGATAATGCGATATCCAGATTGCCATCAGCAACCAAGTTGCGCAACTTAACTGATTGTTAAGTTAAGTTGGAAAACAAAAAACAGATGTTTAAATTTGTTTAATAATATTTATATGTTTTTATGTAATTTTATTTTTCCCATTTAACACTTATATACTATCCGAAGAAGGCTTAATTGCTATTCTTCCAAATGTATGTATACACAGAGAATGATTTACTGCATTCTGCATAGGCAAAAAGTTGCTATATAGTAGCACTTATACTAATAGTTTCAAGTCAGATGGAATGCAGAAGAGGGTAAAACAATTTTAATGTGGTAATGTAAAAGAGAATACTTAACTCATAGTCAGTAATGCGGCTGGGGAATTAGGACATACACTTATGAAAATTATTGTTAGGAACATATTTTCCATGCAGTACGTAGTTGCAAAAGAATATAACGCAATCAAATATTGTCTGCTTGTGTTTGAACTTATAGCTTCAAATTTATTGAACATACAAGTATAAAATTTTAAATTTGTATACTCTCGAAAGAAAAGCTTTTATTTTTTAAATATTAAAATCGAAAGTCCATGTTTACTCTTATCCTACAGAGAAAGAGATTAATATTTTGAACAACTTTTGTTTGATAAATTTCCCCAAAAAGTATACCATTTGCACGAAAATCGCGTTAATTCATTTCCATATTCGTTACCATATGTATTTACTTCTATAGAATATTTAAAAATTCTTCCTATCCAAACAAAATATACCTACTATGCCTGGGAAGAAAACCTCCTATTTTTGAAAATCATATTCAAACCGAAAGTGCATGTTTAACACTTGAGACACTTTTTGCATATCTTTGAAACGGCTGCACTTACAGTAAAATAGTTATAATTAAAGTTAAAGATATTAATGATTTAAACAACTTTTGTTTGAAACATTTCTTCAAAAAGGGTATCAGTTACGAGAAAGTTGCTATTATCCTATTTATATTGCCATAGTTACATAGGCATGGAAAATTATATATAATAAATCGTATCTACTATGCATGTCAACTGTTTCAAATATTTTGACATTTAACATTTATTGTCAGTGTCACAAATAAGTTTAGTGAAAAACCGTTACAAAGGTTAGTAAATGTGCTTCTTAGACCGATCGAAAAAAAATGACGTGCACGTTGCTGGCCTAAGGTGCTAACTTTGGGTGAGTATTTTCATCTGTGCAATACTGTACGTAAATGAAAGTCCAGTGCACCCACTTAAGTTGAAAATAACATTGTCATTTATAGTATCAAATGTGGTAAAGTGAATTATTACAGTCTCATTATCTGCGAAGTACTTGAAACAAAGCATTGGTTCCATTGTACTAACGAAGTTTCTTAAGCTTTGTTCAAAATGGACAGATAAGACGGCAAGTAGGTATACAATACAACAATCAACTGATTTTCGTAAACTATGTACATAACTTATGCATGATACAAAGTCCTAATTGGGAAATAAGATTGTTGAAAATGTTAAGCTTAGTAAAACGAAATAAGAAATACACAATTTTAATCATGTCGGAGAATGTTCTTTTGTGCCTTTTAGCTAAAATACGGCTTTAATATTCTTAAAAGATTGCGATCAGCTTGCTTTTTTTTTACAGGAACACATTCCTTCAGTCCTCTGAAAGTGAAAGATAAAGCACACACAGTCAACAAGTGATGGACTAAAATATTATAAAAGACGAGTATCTTTATTATAATTTCTTTCATGAAAATGTGAAAAGATATACTAGTGCAGCCATGTTCAGGTTGGGCACGTATTATCTCTTCCGTTTATTTATTTTTTGCCTATTTCTGATACTTCCATGCATCTCATATATGCAATATTCAAAGCCCTATAACTTTTTACTTTCTTATACGAGCTAATGAAACCAGTACAAGACACTACAGATATTTGTAATTAAATTAGCTTAATATGTTAGATCACTTGAGATAATGACAAATTTTAATTTACAAATTTGTGTATCTACATTTTCTTACTTAAATACTTTGATGCGAATTTAATTTCTAACTTTAAAAAGTCATTCTGTCTGTGTAAAGAAATAAAAGAGTTAAACTGACTACCCCAATCTTTAAATATCCTATCGTATCTGTTGTGTTTGATATCCTTTATCCTATGTTATATGTATGTAGTATAGTATAGATATACTACGTAGTTGTTTAATAATATTGCGCCCTTGTGTGTAGTAAAGTTTGCTAAAGATCCGAAGAAAAAGTGCCGGTGGCGCGGAACTTCTCTAATTCTGAACTTACCCATATAGGCATTTGAAGATTGATTGTAAAGAAGTCATGTAGAAAATGGGCAACCTCACCTATAAGAAACACTACAATCTGGCATAGCGTTCTTTTTTTCTTTCTTTCTTTCTTTTTGTTAATCGCAATGTACGCTTGAGTGATTCTAAACCGATTGGACAAGTTACTAAAGTCTGTATTTTCTCAACAAAAATGACAGTGGTTCATTTTGATAGATGTCAGTCAGTGGTATAAACTATTGAATTATTGTTATTACTTTAAAGGAAAAATACGAATGAATGTTTTGTACCTGAGAATATTACGTTCTTAATAATATAGGTATACATATATTTTAAGATCGGATACTGGTGAAGTCAGCGTTGACATTATTCTAAATCCAAGATTATGCTTGTAAGTAGATGCCTCATCCTTTGCTCGAGGGCGCACGAACTGCTTTGTATACGTGTTCAACATGTAAATACTTATTTTTCTTGGGATAAGTGCTGGAATAATGTGGTGTATATACATGAGGATATTCACAAGTTTACATTTGCTGGCCACAAATGAACTGCGACATCTATCTTTATTTAGTATATGGTGGAAAGTTTTTAACGAAGAGATAGTATAGACGAGATCACTTAGCTTATCAAAACTTTTATCATCTTATATGAGTTATTGTATTTGTAATTTGTAGATTTCCCTCGAGAATTTAGAGGGCAGATGGTTCAGAAGATTGTCCTATGAATTAAAAATTCATACGATTAATAGATAGATAAGTTTCAATTTTTATTATGATGATTAAGTTAACCTTAATAATTTGTCACATACAATTTTCGTTTTTAAAATATAAACATTAGTTTCTTCATTGCATTACCTACTTCAATGCATTTCGTTCGTAATACATCGTATCGTATATAAAATCGACGGGAATTTAATATTAAATTCGAACTGCTTAAAATGCAGTATCAAATATGTTAAAACATCCACTTAAATAAATAACTGTGCAACATCATAGTAACAAACCCTCCAACTGATGTTCATTATAGAAATGGTAAAGCCCGTCTATTAGTCACTAATGAGAAACCCAATGGAACGAATGTGCAGGTGCAACTTCATTCGATATTATAATTAGTTTATTAAAATATTGAAGCCTTTTTTTCTACAAAATATATTGCTAGTTATACTTTCTTATACGAAGTAATAAATAATTATTGTAATGGTAACCTTTTAATGAAGTTAATTTCTAAAATGTGTAGTGCGTAGTAGGTAATATAAATAGTTAATAAAATCACAACTTAATAAACCTTGGAAATGTATGTACAGCATAATAAAAACTTACGAAGCATAACCGTGTGTCAATATATTTTCGCAAATCAGTAATATAAAAATACAAATTACTTTTGCACAGTCGATAAAAATAGCTAAATACGTTCATCCTAACAGATAGCGTTTATATATTGTTGAAGTAATATTTATTTGGTGCAAATACCATTGCACAATAAACGTTATTATACTAACTCGAGTAAATTAAGTGTATGCTGTTGAGTGCTGATGGTAATAAAATGAGCTCGCACGACCCGATCAATTCCTGCGCTAACTTCCGCGAAAGTTACTTCTTCAATGTTACCTATAGCACCGAGAAAGTTTACCGGGCTTTTTGTTTTTAAACTTCTGCACACAAACATTATAATGGTTTGTCTAATTATATTGTATAACAACATGGCGGAGTTTTTGTTGAAAAGTGCAGCTTTATGTGGCAAAATTTCTCAGCTGCAATTTTTGTCCATGAAAGTTTTTAAAATTGAAATTCAACTGATAGCTTCTGGAAATTTAATCAAACTTTTGGCGTAATGCAAACATTGATGTTGAATCTATTTGTCGCAAATGCTTGCAAATTACTTTTCCGTGTGTAAACGAATCAGAAACGTTCAACATTTTTAAATAGAATATTCGCACATTTTCGGCTTTATCAAGTCAAATTACGTTCTGATCTTGAATCCAATCTCAAAATAGGTTATTTGCATTCATTTTAAATTTTCTGTAAAACTCGAAAAATCTCTACGAAATTTGGATTCTCAACCTTCGAAACACCTCCTCCACCAATTAATGTGCATATAAACATTTTTACATTTACAATATAATTAAATAAACTCTTGTTTTGTACAAGAATGTTTGTTGTAATCTTCCAATTCCAAGGGGTATTTTTATTTGATATTAAAACAAATATGAGCCAGCCCTAATACTACATACCTAAATTTTTCAGAAAAACAAATAATTTCCAAACTGTTCTAAAAATCACCTCTTTACAACATATATTTGGATCGCTTTAGGCATTGACCTCTTTTTCTTGTTGCCAGTTTATTTTAGCGTTTTGTTTTACCTAGGTATATGAAATTTATTTTCCTGTATTTATTATCGAAACAAAATCATTCTACTCGTTTGAGCGTGATGTAATAAAATGAATAAAACTTTGGTGAAAATTAAAATCTGAGTCTCATGTGGGATGCGCCAAAAGTCAATAAGTGTGTAAGAGTTATCACTTTACCTTGTAATCAAGACAATCTCGTTTGGCAGTGTTCCAATGCCCAAAATGGCAAGCTTCATTACCTTCTATATACTTATACGTTCGCTGTCCTACGGAACACAAATTTATGTTATAGTGCGCTGTGTGAGCATACAATGTTTCCTATCACATACGAGATGACATTAGGTACGGCGAATTTATGTAAATCTGGTTCAAACTGTATCTTATGACACAGTAGGTAGCATCCAGTGTCATCTCTCTCCTTTGAGATTGTACATGATTACTTTCGATATTATTGTTCAATAATTATTCTATAACTACACGGCATAATAACGTAGTAAACGGACCCCTACTGATGCTATTTGTAATTGGATATCATAGACTACGTTACCTATTTGACGTCATTTGAACTTAATCGAATTCTATTAAATGTGTGCTTCTCGTTTGAATCATAGTATACGATACAAGCTCGGGTCTAGATTAAACCACTATTTTTATTATTTTATACGAAGTAAGTATTGTAATCCTGAAAAAATCGATCTCGATATTTTAACGAAAATACACCTTTTCACCTAAGCCCATTGCGGGACACTGCAGATATTTTTTAAATCACTTGTTTTTCTGGTTTTTACTTAAAAATATTCATATAAAATGTTATACTTTGAAATTGGATGCATATTTGCATCTGCGGGAATGATGTAGCATTATTTACACCATAGAATTAAAAAATAACTATTATTTGCAATTTAACCAAAAAATGTTATAATAAAGTGCTTGTCTTCACTGATACATAGAGGATGATAATTTGCAGTATAAAAAAGAAAACGATTTTTTTTGTTATATTGCAACTTGATATCCGTTGGTTTCAGTAGTAATTAATATGAAAATGAATCAACCATATATAACTGGTCTTATGACTTAAATTTTAATTAAATACTTTTTGTAATACTCTCTTGTTAGAAAATTGTAGAAGTATACATGCAATAACTTAAGCACAGTAAACAATTTATATTATTTTTTATTCAGCATTAATGTTTAAATATTTTATTTATTAGACACACATATTAAATAGTTAAATAAATTATAAAAAATGTATAAATAATTAAAGAAGATATACTCCTCTGTTAATTAAAAGCAGAGTAGGTATCATCTTTCACTTACCCTTCTTTCCACTTTTAAAAAATTAAAAATTCAGCTCGGTGTATAGGTACTATGCATTCTAAAATACGTTTTATTGATCATAGGTCTGCAAACGACCCGTTTTCAAGATGATTGTATAAACTAGTTATTTATTTATTTATCATGGTTAGGTGTTAAAAATAGTTTAAAAATAAATTTTCAGTTAATATTAGACAAATCTGTAAATAGTGTGTTTCAGTTAATAATGAGTGAACTATGCCCTTAAATAATATTAAAATATAAGTTACACAATAAATAAAATGTTATTTGAATAGTTGCATATCAGAAATGTTTTGATGTAGTACATACTACATACATACATACATATTATATTGCACACATATCGTATTCAATCATCTGTGTATACGCACATTCCATAGTATGTGCATGTTCAATATTTGCGCATTTCTCTGAACTAGGATCCGCTTCTTCTTTTCAGGCATTGTTACGCATTCTGCAAATAGATTTATAAAAATCCTTTGACAAATTCATTTCAGTAACAAATATCGTTTTCATCTTACAATATCTGAACATAACAATTTATATATTTTAATCAGAATTCAGATCAATATTTCGTTTTTGTAATTTATGAAATGGATATGATTACATACGTGTCTTATATCTACCTCATAAAATATAGTCTTGTTTTCCACAAAATAAATTTACTCTACATAATCGATTTTGCCGCTTCAATGGATAAAATATATTTTATAAATTCTTTGGCATAAATTATACGCTTATCTTTCAAAAGATAAATCATATTGACAGTAAAATTATTTTAAATGAAACACGTTTACGCCTTTTAACGTATAGCACTTTTGAGTGGTACAATTAACCTAAGCAACGCATAAAAATTTCAGAATCTATAAAATTTTAAAAAACCTGTAATTTTATAATGAATATATTTTTAAGGATAATTCATTGTTAAGAAGAAGAATTACATTTGATATTCCATAAATATTTAATTAGCATTTTCTGGAATATAAGTGATTTATTTAGGATATTCTTAATTAATGGGTTTGCATTAATTAACGGGTAATGCGACGCAATGAAAACAATACTTTTTGAACGTATATTATTGTTTACTAATCCAAAACCGAATGATCTATCCTTAACTGTTGAACAATAATATGAAATGTAACAAAATGAAAGCCTCACAGCACAAACATCCACTATTTCGGATTCATCAAAATATAGGCGGGTGCGCTGTGTTATCTATTAATTAGTGGTGACTTTGACATTTCACCGTGGCAGAGTGCTGGCGTTGCATTATACATCGACGAGATTTATTTAACCATCTCTCCCACTCAAAACAACAGAGAAAATATAATATACCTACATGCACAAACGCGCAAGCCACATCAACCAACAACGAAGATGTTTCTATGCAAAATTAGATAATTGGCAGACTGTTAATTAATTTTCACACGGGTGTATAGCTATTTATAATCATCTTGAACTTCAGATTCAAATAGTGCTTACGTAAGATGAAACATACTCAAGAATTATTATCGATTACTGTATTTTCGATACTTAATTAAATAACTTTCCTTTTAACCATCCTTCTAACTCATTTTTATTTTATTTGATCTATGTACACCAAATTATGAAATACAATAGAATGTTGGGTGCGCTGACGCCTATGTGTCTTTGGTGTGGCAATTATCAGGTTATCAAACTGGATAATTAGTGAAGTAGATCCACCACCACCAACGTATTAAAAAGCATTTTTAATTACATTGTAAATCGATTTTATTTTTTTGTGTCCATATTTTCGAGCAAAATATCTTTAGATACAGTAACGTGTTTATAGATGGATAATCTGCACAAAAAACGTGCTTCGTACAAAGCTATGACACAAGAAATTGAAGAATAATATTATGCATGGTACTCTCGTTTTCGCTCTGGGTTCTTTGACGTCACTAGATTAGAGGATCCATACGTATATTGTCGTGCAAACTATCAATATGTCATAAATATAACATTTATGTTTGCTTTTCATAATACGAAGTATATATATATATATATATATATATATATATATATATATATATATATATATATATATATATATATATATATATATATATATATATATATATATATATATATATATATATATATATATATATATATATATATATATATATATATATATATATATATATATATATATACTATATATATAATAAATTGTAACTTGCAACAGTTAAATAATTACTATCGTTTTAACTGGTACAATTTTTACAGAAAAATAACAATTATCAGCCTTACATTTTAATTTCCCTGGTTGTCTCACTCTCGTTTATAACTGTAGGAGGCACTCTTTGTTTCGACCTACTGTTTGATTCAATTATACGGAATCGTGTGTGACGTTGTGTTGAATTTTAATTTGGTTAAATACAATTTCGCCCCATTACGCCAGTAGGTACTATCCTTGGCTGAGCAGTATAGCAACATTTCTGACTCTCACGCATTTTGAGTGCTTGGTGCCTAACCATAATGGCGTAATTGTATACCTCCGAAAAACAGACTCGTCACTGGTGCTATAAATTTCCTTTTCTTTCAACAGAACTTTCCCTTCCTACGTTACATTATCACGCAACAATAACGAAATGTTTAAATCATACCAACAACTACAGAGAGTTTCAGTTGATAACATTCTCTTGTATGTAGCACTCGTTGCATATTATAATTTGAACATTTCATATTCACACTCTAGCCTAGCGCGATAACACACATATTTCAGTTAGTTTATCACCAATGTAGTCCTGTAATACACAAAAACAAAACGAGCATATATGTATGTATATACGTGCTTCTGTCTTCAAATAATTCGTAATCTCTGAATAATTTAAACCGACATACTGACAGATGAAAATATACCGAGAGAAAAACCAAGGGAATTGTGTAACAAAATGTATTCAGGAGTAAATAAAAAATGTTGGCTCAACGGCTTTTTTCATTTTTTATTTTTTTTTATGTTTATGTTATTATGTGTATTACATAATGGTCGAATAGCGTGAGTGTAAATATTTAATTTGGATATATCTACCATGATACGCACAGAAGTCTTGATCGGAACTGAAACTGTTTTATATTGGTTTTTGTCTTGTAGATAGCAAAAAGTATATTTATTCTTTCTCTTTCGTTTACTGCTAACGTAATGAAACAAGAAAACGATTCACCAAATACAAAATGATAATTCAGTGGTATGATAGCAGCTAACATATTTATACTTAGAAACTATACAAATTATAAAATCAATTGTTTGTGTGTTTGGCACTTGGTGAAACTTATAGACAGGTGGAGGGGTTACCGATGGGATCCCCAATGTCAGAAATTTTCATGAACCATTTCGAACAGAAACGAATTAACGCATCCATCCCTTTGACGAATAAGATTAAATGTTGGACTCGTTATGTAGACGACATTTTTTCAATATAGACAGGTACATTCAGAGAACTAGACCAACTATTAACTTACATGAACAAAATCAACAAGAACATACAATTTACGCTTGAAAAAGAAGAAAACAAAAAATTAAACTTCCTTGATATAACGATTATTATCAACAATAATATTATAGAACATAGAACATATATAGGAAACCCACGTTCACAGACACAATTATATCAGCATGTTCCAACCAGTCAGAAACAATAAAATTATCAGCCTTTCACAGTATGATTCACCGACTAGTAACAATCCCATTAAATAAAACTAACTTTTGTAGTGAATTAAGAACAATTAAACAAATAGCAACAAACAATGGTTACCAAACTAATGTCATTCGTAAAATATTGAGAAATAAGAATAGAAAACACATGTTACAAACAATTTATACACCGCCTGAAATTAATACAAGCAAAAAATTGATATACTTAAACTACATTCCTAAAACAACACAAATCATTTCATCATTACTCAGAAAACTTAATATAAATACCATTTCTACCAACAAAATCACGTTAGGTCAACTATTAACTAATACAAAACCCAAAACTGACAATAAAGAATTATCTGGAGTGTACGAAATTCAGTGCAAAGATTGTGATGCCCTATATATAGGACAGAGCGGTAGAAATTTTAGAACAAGGTTAAAAGAACATTCAAAATCCATAGAATCTAAGATTATCACAACAGGATTTTCCCAACATTGTATAGAACTGAAACATTTATTAAAAGATTTTAAGATACTCCACATTGAACCGAAAGGACTTTGACTAAATTTATTAGAAAACATAGAAAACCGAAAAGCCGTTAATTCCAAGAAAAACATAGCCAATGAACAACTTGATGTGAGCAACTCCCCACTCTTAAACATAAAATTTTAGTATTTAAGTGATGTAAATTTAAAAAACCATTATGTGTCCTGATGACTAAAAAGTCTAAACGCGTCGATTAATATTTTTTTTGTGAAAACTACCAAGTGTTATAATTATTTACACAAATTATGCTTACCACAGCTATAAATATGTTAGCGGTCAATATCTTTGTAGTGGTTGTTTAATAGAAAAACAAAATACTCAAATAATTTAGGATTTGACGTCTATTGTTACAAATAGATTTAGTGAAAAAGCAATTCAAAGGTCATAATTTGCCGATGTAAAGCTATGACAGAATAACAGTTTTTTGCTTTATTATCCTTAATAACATCAAACAAACATTTCAACTGCAAAACAACACCGCAACTATAACTATAGGAAAATAATATAGTCGAACATCACATATCGTATACGGAGATCTAGCAACACAAGGCATAAACGGAACAAAAAAAAAAAAGTTTTTGCGCTAGTTTACGTCATGCTTTTCCATTGTACTAAACTATTATTATCTTACTGACAGAAAACAGAGCTGAGTTAAAAAACATATAGCTATACATGTAAAGTTAGTTTGTAACACAAAAATAGTTATTTATGTACCAAGGGCGTTTGGAAGTTCTTTTACCCGATTCATGAAAATTGTAGTATGACCCGCAGGCTTTTCTTTTAATTATTTTCAGTGATAATTTATAATTAATGGTGTGAATCATATTTTCGTCATTATATATGATTTAAAATGAAATTGTGAATAAAAGAAAATAATTACTTTTTTATTACCTATTATTGCATGAATATAAATGCCGCATGACAGGTATGCATAGATAAATTTGAATGGCGAAAGATAGTGAGATGTGAATATTTGAAAAGAGTTGTCTCATGTATTCGAAAAGGTATTATGATGTGTTTGTAAGCACGTAATACTACTATTTATACGTTTCCTTTAAATTCAGTACGTCATTTATATGAAAATATCGTACATTATCTTTATCATATAGGTACCTAATATGTGATAGAACAATATTGCCTTTCTCTTTATTCGGTTTCGCTTGGTTCACCCTTATAAGTTGCCATAGAGATGACCAACATGTTTATCCATTCGGCTACGACAATAGACATAGAAAAATAACTAAATTCTGTAATATTTGTACTGGCAGTACTCGTATTTGTGTGCTGCAGTTTTTAACCTTCAACTTACGGTGAAGTAGGTACATACACTTGACTAGAAATAATATAATACTTAGCATAAATTACCAACGCTTCAACTAACAATAAATATACCTACCGGAAAAAGGAAACGTATTATATTTTTATACTAAAAATGTTCTAAAACGAAAACTGTATTCATCTCAAATGATATTTGAATATACTTTGATATTAATAATACATTATTATTTTATTCCCGATGGAATGGTGCGCGTGCTGAGTTTGCAATAATTAAAGCTAGCTGTGCAATTATAAATTCCGTCTGATAATATAGAAGTTTCGATTTGTCGCTTCCTTAGAGTCCACGCAGAATTCAGGATCTGATTAATTTCATTACAAAATGGACATTGAGTTATAACTTTAATACAATTTAGAAGCGAGTAACGTTTTTGCTTGCGTTTACGAATTGAACATTTCAATACAATTAGAAAATATTTTAACATATAAGATTTTAATTTATAATTATTTAGGTCATTGTTAATGTTATTTATGGTAATTCAAACTAACTTATTTATTACAAAGCTAATTCGTGTAGGCAATTTTAATTTATTCCAAATAAATTTCAGCTGATTCAGAGAAAATTCAACTAATCCAATTTATCGGTAATTAAGCTAATTTATTTAAAGTTGTACAGCTAATTCAAAAAATCCGTTCCCTTTAGTAGGCTCAACACATGGAAGTTAACAGTAATTATTCTTGTAAAAATTGAGTAGCCATTGTTGCCATCTCATTGTTGAAATTCAAATTTGGCATATTCTGTTGTTTTAATTTGGTCTCTTTGTAACCGTATTCTCACTCTTCTGAATGCTTTGTTCATTAATTCTAGTGTAGATGTACAGTGTGGAATGACAGGTCATAAAAAAAACACAAATGGTTTCATGAACCGAGAAAACAACAAACAGATGTCCCTGCATAATACAGTAATACGTAACAGGTACCAAGTACCAACCTACAACCAACGAATTTTTATGAACTAATAACAACTCTTTTTACTTTTTTTTACGAAGTAATAAGTATGTATTGTAATCACGAAAAAAACATGGGCCATGTATTGGTCCTAAACTTTCTTTTACGTAGTCAGTATATTTTGATTTGATAGTATATAAATTAAAATATAAAATGTTTAAATTTAAAAGCAAATATATTCATTCGTTATGTCCAGTAAAATTGTAAAGTTAGATTATTGTCAGATTTCTAAAAAAACATATGTATTTTAGATTTAAAATGTTCGATTCTATAGTAATATACAGAAATATAATTATTCATTACACATTATTAAAAACTATTATGGATGGACATTTTTTAGTTTTCAAATGAACTTTAAACCTTACAAAATATTTTCATATAATATTTTAAATTATTTACTAACCTTTGTAACGTTTTTTCACTAAACTTATTTGTGACACTGACAATAAATGTTAAATGTCAAAATATTTGAATATTTAAAACATTGACATGCATAGTAGATGCGATTTATTATATATAATTTCCCATACCTACGTAACTATGGCAATATCAATAAGATAAGATCTTGTAACTGGTACTTTTTGAAGAAATGTTTCAAACAAAGGTTTTGCAGAATACTAATATCTTTCAATGTTATTCTAACTATTTTTACTGCAAGTATAGCCGTTTCGGAAATATTGCAGAAATTGCAAAAAAAAGTCTTAAGTCAGACTCGATTCAGGGAAGGTCAAAAGGTATATTTCCGTTAAAATTTCGAGTTTTTTTTTCGTGATTACAATACTTACTTATTACTTCGTAAAAGAAAGTAAAAATCTCGAAATATTAACGGAAATACACCTTTTGACCTTCCCTGAATCGAGTCTGACTATTTTTGGAATGACGTGTGTGTGTGTGTGTGTGAGAGAGAGAGTGTGTGTGTGTGTGTATGTGTGTGTGTGTGTGTGTGTGTGTGTGTGTATGCGCTCTACAGCTTACACTGTTGAAGATAAAATTATGAAACTTTAAAAAAGATTTGTATATGCCTGGGGAAAAAACCTCCTATTTTTGAATAGCATATTCAAACCGGAAGTGCATGTTTACTTGAGACACTTTTTGTATATCTTCGAAACGGCTGCACTTACAGTAAAATAGTTATAATTAAAGTTAAAGATATTAATGATTTGGACAACTTTTGTTTGAAACATTTCTTCAAAAATTGTACAAGTTACGAGAAAATTGCTATTATCCTATTTATATTGCCATAGTTACATAGGTATGGAAAATTATATATAATAAATCGTATCTACTATGCATGCCAACTGTTTTAAATATTTAAATATTTTGACAATTAACTTTAACATTTATTGTCAGTGTCACAAATAAGTTAAGTGAAAAAAGCGTTACAAAGGTTAGTAAATAATTTAAAATATTATATATAAATATTTTCTCTGGTTTAAAGTTAATTTGAAAACTAAAAAATGTCCGCCCATAATAATTTTTAATAATATGTAATAAATAATGATATTTTCTTTATATTACTATAAAATCCAACATTTAAAATCTAAAATACATGTTTTCTTTGGAAATCTGACAATAAACTAACTTTACAATTTCATTGGACATGAAAATATTTTCTTGAAATTTAAACATTTTATATTTTTATTTATATACTATCAAATCTAAATATACTGACTACGTAAAAGAAAGTTTAGGGCTAACACATGGCCGATGTTTTTCATTACTTTGCACGGAATTCAACCTGATTCTTT
Organism: Nebria ingens riversi; assembly: GCA_018344505.1. NCBI lineage: Eukaryota > Metazoa > Arthropoda > Insecta > Coleoptera > Carabidae > Nebria > Nebria ingens. Next base: position 320,144 of record JADQWA010000157.1, on the reverse strand, counting down.
AAAGAATATTAGGTGTAACTACTTATTTTAGTTAATTATTTCACCGTTGCTTTTAGGTAAAGAATCCATCAATGAAACACTCAAATTCAATCAAATTGTATTTTGTTCCATCGTTATTTGTTTAAAAATGTATGTATGAAAGTTTAGTGGAGGAGGCCACGGACAATTTGTTTTATCTCTCAAATATCAAATTAATCAATGTATCCCTTACACATACTTCATATATTAGCGTGATCACGAACTGATCACATTTGTTCTGCTGTTATTTACTAAATATAAAGAGTGTTCTTTTTAGGTAAACATATTTACCTGGCAGTTTCCTAAATGAAACAAGACAATTACTGTTCAGCTCGATGTTTATTAGAACTCTCCGACTGTACTATGTAAGTTAGTGTCCCGCAGCAAGAATACTTCAAATATCTATTACAGCAACTTAATTGCATTATAGTTGAAGAAAAAAGCACAGCTATCGATCTGATCCTCACATATACCTTTGTGTCTCTAGGGGAATATTACTTTATCCTAGGGTGGAAATTAACATCGTCGCCACACACACACACAAACAAACCCGAGATTTTTTTCTTGTTTCTTTTTGCCTTTTTTATTTATTGTGTGGCTCAAACGAAACGATCCTTTTGAGAGAATTGCGCGCTGAAATAGATAGGCTATCGGTAGTCTATAAATTGATTAGTTTTTATTTCTGCCTCGTGATAGACTTTAACATGAGAGGATTAATGGATAATTGTTCAAGCCTTCGCTTTCGTAATGTCTAATTGTTAAATGTCTAGTGTAGTAAATATTTATTGTTTATTAATTTTATTCTTATTTATTATGATGTTTCATCATTATTTCACGTAAGTATATGTTAAAGCTCTATTATTACGCTGGTATAGAAAGGATTTACTTTAATATATACGCATCATATTCCTGTTTGCACTCTGTTTTTTGTGACGTCATTGAATGTTTCGATGCAGTTTGTCTTGCATGCTTTAATAACAGGTTGCACAACAGGAATGTTCTAAACATTTTCAGTACTTGTTTCCTAACAACTATGACGCAACCGGGTGCATGCGTAAAGTGGACTGGACAGGCTTTTGTCCACAAGAATGACATACCTTGTCTCTAGTTGCGAGAATGCAGATCTAAGTAGATTTATGAAAAAATCAAAATACATTTTTACCGATTACCTCGAATAGGTTTAATAACTTTTATGAGACATATTTCATTCAATGAATCGGTGAAATATCGTGCGAAAGAAACACTCTGAGATAACAAAGAAATATTATTTGAGTGCCCGATTAACATATATTTTTTAGCTTCCGACGAGCTTATCTGAGCCGTCACCTTTCTTTCTTTAATATGATAATGAGCTAATTATACTAAACCGCATCCAATATCCTGGTAACACGAAAGTGCAACTAGAAAATCCATCTATGGTATTGTGTTACCCACGAGTACATCACTCGATAAGTGCACCTTCCATAAAATGTTATTTACCCGACTTTTCTACTTGATTGCATTACAAATAACGTCCTTATTTATACCTTTACAAAGAATATAGAGCATGATGTTTGATGTATTTTTAACCCAACCAAATTTACAATCCCCATACTTGATTGCTAGTACTACCTACTCTATCTATGTATGTACATACATACATACATACCACAATATTAGTTCATCAAAGTATTATATCGGGAGCAAATTCAAAAAAAGTTTTTTTGTTCCGAGAAGAAGAAACATTTAGTTCATTTCACTTTCAATGATCGTTCAAAATGCAAACAAAGTTTTAATTTCCCAGGGCGCTTACGTGGAACACTTTTACAAAACAAATAAGTAGGCAAAAATTTGTTCCCACCATGTAATCTATTGCCATATCATTTTTAAGGTTGTTCTTCTTTAAGTAGGTACTACTGGCGGTTTGAGTCAAATATATAATTACAACGTGTACATTTTTATATTACCATCATAGATACCTTTGATCTGAAATGTTTACTTTTCTCAAGATGGTCTCATTCATCTTGTCTTTCAACGTTTAAAACAAGAGTATTATGTACATAGATATTTCTGAAAATTATTTTGTAAAATTGTTTCTATAAAAGAAATGTTTCTTCATACAAAAATTGCAAACAAAAATGTTCGAAATGGAGCAAAGGATTTATTAAAATAAGAGCATGTTGCTTGCATAATAAGCAACATTCATGCTTTTGTTATTGTAAGAAAAAAACATTTACATCATTATTTTGTAATATTGATATACAGTAGAACCTCGATTATGCGGGCCAGCCGGGACCGAGCCTTCGTCGGATAATCGAAAACACGGATAATCCAAAGACCCCATTTTTATTTTTTTAATAATTTATTCAGAAAAATACATGTGTCAGGCGGAGAAAAGAAACGTGACATGTAACATAAAATAACAGTTTTAATATTTATACATAATGTAACATTGAACAATATACATATGTATATGTATGTATGTATGTACATGCATACCACGTAAAAAATCACTTAAAAAAATCACTAATTTTTGTTTGTTTTTGGGCTTCGTAACTTCTACACTTTATAATTTCCTTCATTTTTCTAAGCTGAAGCACATGAATGTCATCAGTTCCAGGCTGTTCTTCAAAATATTGGATAAGTACATTTACTGCATCCCCTGCTTCTCGATGACTTGTTTTTATGACGCAATTATTCTCATCGTCATCACTACTTTTGTCAGAACTTTCTGTAGAGGTCTAGTTATCTAAATAATCGTCATCCATAATCTGATACCCTTTTTCTTCGTGATCACATTCTATCCATTCCTGTATTTTTTCGTTGTCCATTTCTTCCAAACTTTGATTTGCGAGGCTATAGACGCTATGTTTCCGATCGATAACTCACCTTCATTTAAGTGATTATCGTCATCAGTACCTTCTCCATCTGATGTATCTTCTAAGGTCATTATTTTATAAAATGCTTTTTTAATGTTAGTCGCTTTCACATCACTCCAAGTGCGAGCTACAGCATAAATTGCTTCTTTCAAATTTAGGCGTTTCCAAAACCCCATAAAGTCACATTCTCCCAGCAGTTGAAGCATAAGGTCTTTTTTATAAAGCCTCTTCATGGCCTCTATAACACCTTGGTTCATTGGCTGGGCAATAGATGTTACATTCGGAGGAAAATATGCTACGAATATGTTCCCATCTGCTGACTTTAGTAGCTCAACATCAGTATGTGATGGCGCATTATCCAGTAACAGTACAGCCTTGGGTGGAAGATTATTTTCTTGCAGATAAGCTCTAACTTGGGGTATACATTTTTCGAAAAACCACTTTTTAAAAATTACCCGATCCATCCAAGCTGGCTTTTGATTATAATAATCAACGGGCAGTGTTTTTTACATTTTTAAAGCCCTAGGATTTTTGGGTTTTCCAATGACGGCTAACCTAAGCTTATGGGTTCCTGATGCATTAGCACAGCATAACACTGTTAAACGGTCTTTGCTTACTTTGAAACCTAAAAAAAAAATACTTTAAAAAAACACTGTACATACAACGTAAAAATATGTATGTAAATCTAACCTGGTGCACTAGTTTCTGAGCCTGCAGCAAGTGTTATTTTCGGCATTGCTTTCCAATAAAGTCCAGTTTCGTCACCATTATACACTTGCTCAGGTTTTAGGTCGTTCTCCTTTATAAGATTTTCCAAATCATAGCAAAATTCTACCATACCTACATCATCAGCACTTAATTTCTCCCCTTGAACAGCTAATTTTCGTATTCCATGACGTTTTTTAAACCTGTAAAGCCAACCAGAAGATGCCAAGAAGTTTCCTTTGATTTTCATTTGCTCGTGAAACTTTTGTGCTTGCCTAGCACACATAGGTCCTGATATTGGAACACCTTCCGATCTTTTCTGTAAGAACCACCTGGTCATAGCATCATCAAGCTCTCCAAAAGTAGACCCTTTTAGAGATTTCCTGTCAGAAATAGCTTTTGCACTGTCAGCTTTAGCTACAAAGCTCTGTAATTCGGCTTTCTTCTTCACAATGTCACGAATCGTTTGTTTTCCAATGTTATATGCTTTAGCCAACACAGCAACACTTATGTTATTTTCAAATTGTTTTAAAATTTCCATTTTTGTTCAATAGTTAAAAACATTGCGTTTACGCTTTTCATTAGCCCCGGTACGCTGCATTTTTTGCGTCTGTTTACGTTTAACTAACGAGTCGGTCGGCAGTTGGCGAAAATAATAAGTAAACACATAAATTAAATAGGGGTTTTCCCGAGCCGAACCTCTGGCCGTCAGCCACGGATAATCCGCGCACGGATGATCAATTTAAAATGCCGCACGGAAAATCCGCCGCCCGGATAAAGCGCGCACGGATAATCGGGGTTCTACTGTATATATATATATATATATAATATATATATATACGAGGGTGTCTGAAAAGTTTCGACCTCAACATGAAGATAGCAGCACTCGTAAATAAAAGCTAGGGAATTTCGTTGTTCATCTGTTGACAGTTACTCACCAAAGTTTCAGCCATTTTGGACGCGCAGTTGTTATGTAACAGTCGTTTGAGTGAGTTGATGTGAGTGTTTTTATGAAAATGGACAAAATCGAGTATCGAGCTGTCATCAAATATTTGTTTTTGAAAGACAATACGCCTACGCAAATCAAAGATGAGTTGGATTCTGTGTATGGGGACTCTGCACCATCATTTACCACAGTGAAATTTTGGGCAGCTGAATTTAAACGTGGCCGTAAGAGCTTGGGAGACGATGAACGTTCGGGACGTCCAAAAACTGCAACTACTTCACGAAATGGTGCTAGACGACCGCCGAATTAAAGTGAGAGAGATAGCAGAGGTTATGAACATGTCAAAAGAACGTGTTTGTCACATATTAAATAAACATTTAGACATGAGAAAGCTGTCCGCGCGTTGGATGCCGCGTTTTGCTCACGTTAGACCAAAAACGTGTCTCACACCTCAGCGGTTGCCATGGCGAAAATCCACGAATTACGGTTTGAACTGCTTGACCATCCGCCTTACTCACCAGATCTAGCCCAAGCGACTTATTTTTGTTCCCTCATCTAAAAATTGCGCTCGGAGGACAGAGATTTTAGTCAAATGAAGAGGCAATCACCTTCGTGAACAATTATTTTGCAGAGAAAAACGCCGAGTACTATTTGGACGGGTTACAGAGATGGGAGCATCGCTGGGAGAAGTGTGTAGAGTTACAAGGAGACTATGTTGAAAAATAAACAAAAAATTCTGAAAAAATGTCTTGTATCTTTGTTAGGTCGGAAACTTTTCAGCCCACCTCGTATATATATATATATATATATATATATATATATATATATATATATATATATATATATATATATATATATATATATATATATATATATATATATATGTATATATATATATATGTGACGCCCTTACGCGCCCAACGTGGTTATGCACACACGTTTCTTGCACCACTTTACCTGGTTCGGTGTTCGGGCGCCAATTTCGGTTACGGTGCGGGTTTGATGCACCTGAAACGTGTGCGGCTGGATAGCTCGGTGGAGAAAGTACAATGCCTAGGATACGAAGAAATAAATAATTCCACCGATGTTTTAATAAATAATATTTAATAAATTAAACTGATAAACATGGGTACAGAGAATGTAATATGGCAAATGTTACAACTGAACTAAGAAACACTGGCTGCCTATTTACTTTGCTGCGATTAAATTTATGTACGGATAATGCGCAGTCGTATGGCAAAAAAAAATGGCAACTCGGGTGGAACGGTATTTTTTTTATCGACGGATTTCGACGTTCTAATTTCAGGAAGACGCAGTTAGGCAGAACGACGCAACGAACGGGCGGACCACACTAGGAAGACGCTAGTACGGGGATGGATAGCTTCGGGGATGGATTCTAAATATCAGGAAGACGCAGTTATTCAGAACGAAGCAACAATGGATAGCTTCGTTCTAAATATCAGGACAGTTATTCCACACTAGGAAGCCGCTAGTTTGGGGATGTATAATAAATCAGATTGACTAACCTAGTGATTTCGACGGAGATGGTGTCGGTGATACCACGGCAAATAATACTGAACTCAGCTCAATAGAAACAAGCTGTATTTATAGTCGGCAGGGCCCATAAGCGCAATGTAAAAATAAAAATTTCCTGTTCAAACCAAAATGATTGGGAACTTTAACGTGTTTTACGAGGCAGTCAGTATTTTAACAAATAAATAATATTGAAATGCTGGTCACATGTACTTTTAACACAGAGATTTTGTTGCTCTGTAAACTTCGTCACAATATATATATATATATATATATATATATATATATATATATATATATATATATATATATATATATATATATATATATATACTACATAACGCATACTTTTATGTTAATTTTTACGATAATTCACAGAACGTCAATTTCTAATATTAAAATTTTTCTATTTTGTATCCGCTCTAAATTTGACGTCACGATCTTTAATCTTTTTAGTTTTTTTTATCGTTTTATCTAAGCATTATTGCAAGCTTTTAAATAAAGCGTATTATTATATATAGCAAAATATTTTTCAATTTATGGTAGTTTACATCGGTAACGTAGCCTTCAATATATAACACACAAATTAATTGAATATCTTTAATTGTAAAACAAGTCAATAGACTTCTATTTTAAAATTCATAAAACTTCGTAAATTGTTCAACTTTTCTTAAATATGTTTGTCGTTAACAGAATATCTTCCTTTTTATGATTTTTTTAATCTACTGAACATATTTTTAATTGATTTAAGTGCTTCTCATTAGAATTTTGTTTTCAATAACTTTTAGCGAAAAAAAGTGAAGAAGTTCATTCAAAACTTTACTAATTATAAAAATGTTGTTCAAACATATTTATCTCTTTTAAGATTATTTTGTAAAATTTTAATTGTAATTTTCTATATCGGAAATATGTTCAACATTAATTACTATGGTACAGATTAAAATTTTATTTCTTTGAAATACTTGCAGTTTTGCTAAAAATAGATGATTAAATATTATATGCCTCGTCTTAACTAGAAAATAATTAGTCTACATAGATAAGTTATTTTGACTTGTTTATATGCACCAGTGAATATGATCAAAACTAGTAATCTAGTCCGTCGAAAAATTCAAAATGTATGCATTTATTAGAAAATCACGAATTTGAAATTACATTTAATTTCGTTGTATTTCTTAATATGACAAAAATCAACAAAACGTAAAATTGAAATATATTTTCAAGCACACCTGAAACCCTCAGGCGGTAAGTTAAATAATAATTTTTCACGTGGTTGCTAAATACGATTACATTCCATTAAATTTATACCATTACATTTCTTCAGCACGGTTCGTTAACTACTGAGAGGAAAATTCTACAACGAGATACAGAAAAATGCTGAAAAACAGCATCAAATCAGTAGACAGACGTTTCTACTGGAAAACAACTATCAAACATATAGATTTACAAAATAGAATTTTCTATAAAATATTACGTTACTACCATAAGTATCTAGTTACAATTATACGTGGAATGGCAAAAGAATATTGTTGGTAATACTGAAGATGTGATATCTTCAGTATTACCAACCACATTCTTTTCCAAAACTATAAATGAAAACACTTTTAACACCTAAAAAAAAATTCAATTAAAGATTATTGGCAGAAAATTGACAATCACGGGTTCGGGTTCGATTTTTTATTAGTTTCTATGAGTAACTCATGTTGTTGTTTGTTATATGAGAATATGTGCACATTTCTCTACTACGTGCATTTTCGTAACTCATACGTTATTTATTTACCCCTACAATTCATTTTAACTAAATTATGATCAAAACGATTTAAATTTAAATAAAGTTTACATGAGATTATATAGTAATGTATGTACGAGCTTAAACTAAAAAAGAAAAAGAAATTTAAATGACGCAGTCATAAATAAACACAATAAATAAAAAAACAAGAATGTAACATAAATATACAAACAAATTGCAAACTCTCACAATAGAATCGAATAAAATTTCATTATTTCACTACAGGAGATATTTTATGGAGTTGTTAATGTTTCAGTGGCTTCAACCTTTGTTATTTGTTTATTATATTCCTTTTTGCTTCATTTTTGTCAAGAGGTATGTTTTTCGCGTGACTAGTTACTCCCACTAGGGTTATATTATTAAAACTTTATTCATCATATTTATTAACAGTTCGAATTATACCAGAAATTTTTTGTTCGCGCTTACTATGCTATTAAAATGAACTTTGTGTGACAAATATAAAAATTATGTGATGATATGCATCCAACTGAAATATGTTTTAATTAAATTAAATCACTTTGTTAAATGTTCATGGAGGTCTAAACTAAAGAAGGTTCGTATAATTCTTAAATATGTTATATATTTATTATAAGAAAATTGCTGTTATTCCGTCGTCAGAATATTTGAATATAATTCCTCAACTGTCGAAAATGACACACTGATCTGAATATTTATTTAAAATATGAAAGAAGACAAAACAATAAAACAAAATAAAATCACACTACAGTGGAATTCATCAATCACTACACGTTGCGTTCATATATGTATGTACGTACGTGTATGACATATATGGAAATTGATTTTTGTCAGATAAAATTGACGTAGACGAAATGAATGAAATTATAGATTTATATAGCATTGAAATACTGTGTATTGTTGGGATTTCAAGGCAGAGTATTATTTCTCTTTGATTTATTTACACACATAGGTATGTGTGTAGTACATACATAAGTAATTCTTCCTCAAAGGTTCTAAATGATAATTTACCCCTAACATAATTACAGATTTTGAAACCACACCATTGGTTTCTCTATAATTGTATATAATGTTAAGTAACTAAAATAAATGTGTTTGTCATTTACGTCTGAATTAAATGGACTAATGGTTGTATGAATGTTTACGTAATACTGTTGGCGTCTATAGATATAATACTAATTAGAACTTGTGTTCTTTTTGTTGACAGGTCCTGTAACTTGCTGTGCTATTAGAACATAACCATGCGGAAAATGTGCGGTGCAGTAAGAACGACTTCGTTTGTAGTCGGTGTTCTTTTGCTCGTTATCGCTACGCTTGACGCCGCCCCATCACCCAGGTTGTTGTATTTTATCTTTTTTATTCTTATTCTTTCAGTGGTAAACCTAATTTACAGTTGTCAATATCATCATGTAAATCAACACCCGTTGCACCCCTTTTAAGTTAATGCTGTTGTTTAAAACTACTACTACACTATACTTATAATTTATTATATTATTTTGGTTTTCTTTGCTAGTAAATTTAACACATCTATTAAAAATATGGATTAAATAACTTACAAACAGTAGCTAAACATACTTAGTTCAATATAGGTATCGACAAACTTATTGCCGTGTCGTGATAGAATTGCTATAAAACACGAATTCGTTTTGCATTTATAGTTGAAAAAGTTTAAAGTGTATTGCCTGATGTCAATTTGTTAGTGGTTTTCTAATTGTGTAAAAAATTGCAATTAAAATTATTTACAAATGCATTTTGTATACCTATTGTATATTATTTTATTTTCTATGGAAGCTCAAGTAATCGTGGTTTGATATATTTTAGACGCCAGGAGCTTATTTCAGTTAATCTGATTAGAGAAATACGCACATGTTGTACCGGCGAGAATTGTACCTCTGGTACCGTAGCGTATAATTGTACAATGCACAGAACCTTCGGGACGTTCCACAGAACTCGGCAATCACGTCACCAAACATAGATACGATTAACGTACATTATTTATTACATGTTTCGTATATAGCTCACTTACGCCGTTACCGGATTTACTTGCTGGTATGAAAATTACGTTTTTAAAATCTAAGTTATTACCTTCATTCACTATACCTACGATAAAACACCGCCGTTTAGCATCATGAAAATTAAATCGTAAATCTTCAGTAGCTATTTTCTTTATTTAATCCAGAAATGGCCAATCCACGACGACACGCATATAAACAAAGCATTTTAGGAGCATGCACCGTTGTCAGCAAACCTTTAGTTCTGAAAGCATAATATTTTATTAAAACAATTGATTAATTGATAATTTTGTTTGTATTAGTATGCCCCCCAATTTTTACTCTGAACTGGCAGATGAAGGTCCACATCAACAATTAGAAATATTGGAGATGCTTGCTCGATTAGGACAAAATATGATCAGAGACGACTTAGAAAAGTAAGTTACATTTTTAAGCATGCTTTTACAAAAAAAATAACAAATATGCATGAACATTTGAATGAACTATGCCATTGTCTATTATTTATTGATTATGAAAGTTATATTTCTGTTTTCAATATTACTTTATAAATGTATCTACTTAAATCTATTGTATGTGTCTTTTAATCTAAATATCAAAACCATGACTATGTTTTAACATAGGTCAGAAACGTCTCAGTAAATATTGAGAAAGCTTTCTTCGTCCATATAAATCATCAGAAATACGAATACACCAATACACACAAAAGAAAAAAACATGTGCTATGCTCACGTGTTGCTATTGAATAAATTTTAAAATAAATGTATAATAATAGTGCGTTATTTCGAAAATTTAATGCAATACAACAAGGTTCTAGATAATCCTTACCTACAAAATACATTTTTGGTCTCAGGCGAATTATAAATTAGAATGATATATATTCTGTTGATAATGTATATGTTTTGAAATTAAAAGTGTAGGTTTCTGCGTGAATAATTGTTATATATAAAATACCAGTCACAAATAACGAAAACTATTGCACATTCCAAAAATAGTCAGACTCGATACAGGGAAGGTGGAGAAATGTAATTCCGTTAAAATCTCGAGGTCAATTTTTTTCATGATTACTTACTTATTACTTCGTATAGGAAAGTAAACGGCATCTTATATAATATCGTAAGAAATTGTTTAAGAATAAATGAGCTGTTTAAAATAAATAAATTTTAAATTGAAATTTTTTATTTCGTAAAAGATATTTTATAATCTAGCCAATGACAATTTTTTATATGATTAGCAAGTTGCATTATCAGCCCACTCGCATCTGCAAAGATCTGCATTCCATTTCAGGAAGCTCTCAGCGCAGTTGCGTACCATAGGTTTACCATGGACACATTGGTAGAAAGTGTTACATTTTTCGTTGTTTTGAAGAAGTACATCAACAGTGGCTGGCACACCACTGCAACATTCTGCAGCCGATTTTCTACCATGACGACAGTCTTCAGATACTCCCACCGCACATTCACTTCCGGAAGGAAGTGTTGACGTTGGTGGTGCAAGAGATGTTGAACGAATGGTTGTTGAAAAACTTGTAGTTGAAACTGGAGTTGTTGTTGATGGAGTTGTTGTTGACGGAGTTGTTGTTGATAGAGTTGTTGTTGATGGAGTTGTTGTTGATGGAGTTGTGGTTGATGGAGTTGTTGTGGATGGTGGAGTAGTAGTTGGAGGAGCGTTTGAACATTTGGCAATATTTGGCCATTCACAACGATCTCCTGCGTCACTCCAATGAAGTCCAGCTGGACAAGATTTGCTTTCTGCTTTACCAGAATTGCACTGGTAGTACGAGCTACAATCTTTAGGGTTTTTCCAGTATATTTTGTAGTAATATGGAATTGTGGAGCAGCAGATATCTGGATCAAATTCTCCTTTACGACAATTATCACAAATAGCAACTTTGCATTCATCTACGGGTGGATGAATCGGAGAAGGTGTTGTTGGTCTTGGCGTGGTTGGTTCAGGTCCAGGTTTTGAAACGCATCCAGCATCATCAGCCCAGTCACAAACTTCTAATGTTGGATTAAAGTGAAGTGGGTTTGAACATACTTTCAAAGTCGGTTTGTTGTGCTCGCATTGATAGAAATTGTTGCAGTTAGTCTCGTGAGGAAGATGCAAGTTGCAGGTGGTGCCTGAGTAGTTTTCACAACATTCTGCGGCACTTATTGCTCCGGTTCGGCAGCCAGTTGGTACATTACTACACCTTGGGATAGTTGCGGCATCGATTTGCACACAAGCAATTGCGAGTAAGATCAAAGTTGGATGAACTGCAAATAATTATGTAATAAATGTATATTTCATTGAAGCTCAATTTCACCAATGCAGTAGAAGCAACCTTACTAAATCTCTAAATAGTAATTGTGTGTAGATTTTCAAAATATAGAAAATAATATGTCCTCTATTTAATTTCAAACGGTAGCAATTAACAAAATAACAATAATAATAAAAAAAGTAAGAATAAAAATAATGAATTATAGACAAGCTGTTAATTGAATTTACAAGAAAATATGTGTATTTTATTTCTTGTAATATCAATCAGCTAAAGACATGGGATTTTCAATAATAAAATATAAAATAAACCTTATAACTTACCCTTCATTTTGAATAAACCCGTTATATCTGTCAGCCTCGGCACTTTAACAAGTTATCTTCAACAACGAAATGCCACCTATATATACTTAAAATTCTATCAAAAATGTTATACTAATCATATGCATAATCTTTTCTGATTACAAAATATTAATATTTTTGTCCTATTAATTGATTATTCATTCTTATCTTGTACGTATTTTTCTTTGGATTAGCAATACTTTTGTACTAATCTATTTATCGGGATTTAACTTGTCACAGATTAAAATATTTATAATTTCCTGCATTATATGCAATTGTCGCAATTAGATTTAGTAAAAATTTAAATATTTTGTTAGGTTTTATGTTTATTTGAAAACTAAACAACGTCCGGCCATAATCATTTCTAATATAGTGTGTAATAAATAATTATATTTTCTTGAATGTTTAAAATTTTGCCTTCTTATCTAAACAAAATATACCTAATACGTATAAAAAAGGCCAGTGCAAGTTCTATATATAATTTATATTAATATGTTTATCTTTTTGCAAATATTTTTTTTAATGCATAAGTATATTGATATTAGCATTTAAGTGTATTCATATCTTTTTATATATCCAGCAGTTAAAATAGATTAAGATAAAAGATTAAAATAACTACAAAAATGTACTAATGCATATGATTATTTCGAAATATTGATAAAGTTATTTAGTATATAATGGTGACACTTATTTAGTTGAACCAACTCTGTTGATTGCCAAAGTAGTAACAGTGTGCTGTATCATATCAACATGAATGGTAAGTTATCCTTATTTAATTCAAATTTATATACATAAACCAATATCTAAACTTATTTTTCTTATCATGTATTAGTCCAAGCAACTCTGATCGTTTTATTCATTGCTTGCATGCAAATTTACGCTGAAGACTCCCGTTTGAGCAACGACTGTCTTACTGGTGCCAGAGATGCAGATAATTGCTGTGCTGAAGTACCAGATGCATTTTACGCTCATTTGAGAAATCCAGCCAACTGTGGCACCTTCTTCCATTGCGACCATGGAGCACCTGTTTTGAAAGACTGTCCGGCTGGCTTACATTGGAGCGTTGCAGCTGACAAGTGCGATTGGCCAGCAAATGCCCAGTGCACTGGTGGTGATTCTAGTTCAACTGTCGCCCCAACTGCGGCACCTACTGCAGCCCCAACTGTATCACCAACTTCTGCTCCAACCAACTGTAATGTTCCCGATGGTTGCCGATCAGGTTCAATCAGTGCGGCAGAATGTTGTGCTAAGTACTCAGGGCTTCATTGCAATTTACATCTGGCTCACGAGCGTGAATGTGGTCTTTTCTATCAGTGCGAACACGGTGAACCAACTTTGAAAACTTGTCCATCGCCGTTGCATTTCAACCCAATATTAGAAGTTTGCGATTGGGCTGACAAAGCTGGATGTGAAAAATGGACAACTGCAAAACCAGATCCAACAACTACAGGGAAACCAGATCCTACAACTACATCACCACCAGTTACTACTCCACCGGCGCCAGCACCAGTACCAAAGTGTCATATTGACATCTGTGATCAATGCTTGTCTGGGTTGTTCCCAGCAGGTGAATGTTGTAATCATGCTCATGACTATGAGAAAATACGATTGGTCAATGCACATGACAGCACCAAATATTATCAATGTATTGGTAATGCAGCTGTCAGTATTGATTGTCCTGCAGATCTTCACTTTTCGAAGAATACTGACCGATGCGAACATCCTTAATTCAATTATTGTTTTTTTTGTATATTTAATATATCATACAAAATAAAATAAAATTTGTTAATCAACTTAATGTTTTAATATCAAATATTTATCAGCATATATTAATTATATCGTCAAATAATATTCTTAAAAACCGATTATATACATTCACAAACATTTATCAAGAAAATGTCATGTTTTCAAAACAATATACCTATTATTTAATGAAATTACATTTCCTTTGTTGAACATTTGTTTTGGTATTCGTAATATTAAGGATTTAAAATACTTATATCAACTCATTTTACCTTATACATTAAAAATTAAAATAACACTTAAAATTCTTGAATGAAGCTGTTTGTAAAGGATAACAAAGAGTTCGATTATAGGGTGTTTCCATAGCAGTTTATGACGAAGATTCTACTTTCGTTATACGTTTAGTATACATACATACATAACGTCATGCCTATTCCCATCATATGGGGTGGCAAAAAACACCTTTACATTCATCAGACTCAATATAACTTTCTTAAAAACACAAATATCTCTCCACATTACATATGTATGTATGTATGTAGTACATCAACTTTCAGCTATTAATACATTGCATTTGTAATGAAATAATTGTTGAATCAACAAAGACGTTATAATGAATTTGATTTTTTTATAATCTCTGAATAAAGAGACAGAATAATGATAATTGAGGCAGACAGAAATCAATGAACAAAATATTTTTCTTTGTTTTATATTCACCACAAACCAAAACCATATGGTGTTACATAAATTCATATAGGTATATGCATCTGTAATCTATGTATATTTTCTAGGTTTTAATAAATCTGTGAAAAATAGAAGAGTGTCTACTAAGAGAAGTTCGTGTATGTATGTCACGTCATAACGTTTTTCAGTCTCAGATGGTGTGATATTTTTTTCAAGGCATCACAATAGCTTTTGCAGACCGTGTGGGCTATAGAATTGGTGACGGTAACTGACACTTTATGAAGGTGAAGAGAGGCACACTTTGTGCAAGCTGTTCAGAGAAACTGTGATCGATTAGTTTTAGAGTTGAACACTTGTGGCTCTTTGCCATTCTCTCTCGCATGCGTGTCCTGCGACAGCAAGAATGTGCAGTGCAGACCACATACATATAAAGTGCAATATTTCTGCTCACAGGGTAACGTAAGGTATGTTGACGATTATCAAAATATATCACGTAATGCTGTGAGAGGAAATATTGGAATTGTTTTTGTATGTAATTATAGATTTATGATTATTTTATATAATTGCCAAATCATCTTTTTATAATGAATTCGCAAATTTTAAGCAAGCTAATATTGTAATTTGAATAATTAATGCAGGAAAGTAATCTTCTAATATTAATCTCTAGTCGACATATATTAGATTTTCAATATTATCTTTCAATTTCATAAAAACAATATATTTACGAAAAATAGCAAAATTAAATAACGTGACAGCCTTAAATGTGCTGAAGATAGATGAAATAACTTGGAATTAATAAATGCTGAACCGGGTGTAATATTATCAATTTAGTAAATTAGAGCTCGACAAGTATTTGATTTATAGTCTAACGAGTTGTTTTTTTTTGTAAAGAAAAAAATGGTGACGATTCAGAAGACTGCTGTACTAAAGCTACATTTGTAATTCAATCACGTTACTGTGTTGCTAACTTCGCAACCGTGTCACCTGATAATCTTACTTACGTAATTGCGACCTGAACTTTGCTAACAAATCACACACCATTTACCAACCCAGATGCATCATGTGTTATTTCTTATTTTCTCGTACGTAATATAAAAAAAACTAAATATAATGGCGTAATCAGTATTAACTTAAGGTGCTGGCAACACAGTCAACCGCCTAGGGTAACATTTTCAGAACATAGCAAATTTTAATCTATGAAACAAATACTGTTTATTTAAATTGATTTAACAGCTTGCTAAATTCATATAATGGTGCAATTTTTAATAAAAAACACGGTTCTATTATTTCCTAAAAGTTCATCATATAATAAAATATGCAATGAGCAACTACGAAGTTTTAGAAAGAACGCAAACATACTATGTATCATAAAATACTTCAACACGAGTAAAGACTAGCCACAGAAATAATTCATTAGTCTTCCATTCCACACGAGTGTTTGTAATAAATTTCTTATGTCGTATTATTTTACCAGATAGCTTGCTGTTCTCTCTATGTGTACTTTTCTCTTCGTTAAATACTTTTTTCAACTTGATAGTGGATAGATGGATGACTGGTGGCACTACGGCGTTAATTGAAGTAGCCTTTCATGTTTGTTTTTCCTTTCAAAGTCATGGTTTTGTGGTTAAAACGACACGCTGTTGAATCCACCATTTACTAATACAGCTGATGTGCAAACATTATTCTTTTTTTCGTTTCAGTTTTTGTCTATTTTAATTTAAAACAATCATTTCAACGCCAAAAGGAAATTTCTTTTATTTACGAACGTCTGCAAACATATGTAAAGGTATTCTTATGTGAATATAATTATTGTATAACGCATAATACATGTGAAAACATTGCATAACGCTGATTTATTTTTCTATTCTTGTATCTCTGTTATTCACATCTTCCAATTATTTGATGATATTTTCTCTCCCCTGTTCTGTTTTTATACAATTAAATAGCTTAAAAAAAACTGTAGAAATATCTAAATAATTTTTTTTGATGATATTTTATTTTTATGTCTATATTTCTGAAAGAGAGTCTGAAAGCTTTTTAAAAGCTAGCTGTTCATTAATGATTTGCTTATCTTTGCTCGACATATTTAGTAAGTTTAAACGATGTTTGATTTGTAATTCAACTAATGTAATTTAAAGCTTTTAAAAATGATACTGATTCTCGTTGTAGAATTGCACCATAAATCTGTCATTTATAATTTAGGTTTGGATGTCGGTAAGAGTAATAATAATTGACCAAAACGATTAATATGAATTCTGGATAGTAAGTTCTAATTTATTAACATTTATTGTGTAGTTAGTAGCACAAAATGTCCCTAAAAAGCGAATAATTTTCTCTTTGAGACATTTAAATGGGACAGACGGGTGTTTTGAAAGTGTATGAGATCGACAGCAAAATGGTCTATTCAACAAAGAATTGATCTGATGGTATATAAGAAGTATCCGCTTATAAAACCGCGTGAGTACAAATGTTATCAATCGGCTCAGAAATCGGCGAACTTTACGAATTGAGAACGTCGCGACGTGCAGTCAAGTGGAACAATTGCAAAGATAGCGATCAAATAAACCTTAAATTGATTTCATTCTTCTTTCTTACATTTTCTAGATTTCATAAAGCGAATAAATATTCATATGGCCGAGTAACTAAATATCTCTCTTTGGATTTTTATTAGATTGTGGGTTTATAGAAATGCAGATTGTATACGATTGGATTTTATTCAAAAGTTGATAAGCTAGCACTTAAATAATATATCCATTTTTCATAATCGATACAAACATTAGGTATATGAAGCCATCCATATAAGCCAGCGGGATATCAATGTTTTGTAACATGAGTGGCAAAAGTCGTATAACCAACTTTCTTTTTATACACTGGTCCTGTCAAAAAACACCATCAAATAAAATGTTAATGGAATCGTTTCATGGGCACCTCTTTAAAAGACAGCATTAAATTGGCTTGTGATGGCAAAATTTTTGCTTTTTACCACGTATACTATCAGTGAGTGTTTTACCGCAACTTTTTAGCTCGCTGTCGATAAGAACAAAGCGCTTCAATTGATCGGTTATCGGAAACCCAACAAATTTTATCCAATTTGGTACTAATAATATATAAGCACCACTAACAAATTTAATCCGAGCGATTTTTTACTTCACAAGATATTGCGCTCCAATCCAATCCTTCAATACAGTTTTGAAATTTATTTAAAATTATGTATATACAACGGATTATAAATATTTGCTTTATATATATTAAATTCAAAAATCGTAGGAAAAGTAATTCAAGAATATTTGGAATCTAAACAAACATTGGCTTCACCGATGCTCAGAGCTCGTCTTCGGCGAACTGTTTAGGCAATTTATTGTAGAGTTTTTTTGATATTTTCAAAAAAATTATAACGTTGCTTTTTTTGCGGCTCAATAATTCATGGTGTGCATAATAAGACCAACACAGTAAAATGGCAAGTTTCATAGTAAAACAAATTAAGAAATACAAGCGGTTAAAATAGCAAAATTTTAGAATCTAATTTGCGGTCGTAAAGTGTCACTTTGTAAAGTACTTTTTGGTCCTAGGACAATAAAGGGATTTGATTTATTAGTTCTTCAATTGACATCATTTATTTTTCAGAAACATCTTGATTATATTTCTGTATTAGAATTATTTTTATTTTCGTAATTTTAATTAAAAGTAAACGCTTGCACAAAAAATTGTGTATGCACCTCAGGCGTAAAGTTCGTGCTTTGCCCTTGTCATGATTGTATTTCATGACTCGGGCAAAAATATCCACTTTACGCTCTTGGTAGATAAATAACAATTAAACACTTAAAACAATAAGTTCAATTTCTATGATTAATATATAGTAATAAAAACAAAATGCAAGGTTATTTTATGTGGTCTTATTAAGAGCACCATGACTACGTAATAGACAACAAGCCTTAAACAAATGCACACGGTGATCAACGCATCCAATTATAAGTTGCTTTTGAATCACAGTCTAAGGTTTCTGTAATTGCTTGTGTGCTTTGACGAAAATATATAAATAGTGATAGAAAGTCCACTTGTTACCGAATGACACCGCAAGGAAGATTATACACCTAGAACAGGCTTTTGATGCTATTTCACAAAACATCAAGAACCCCAAAATTTTACGATGCACCACTGACCTTAAAACTATTTTTATCCCTGAAACAAGATTTTTAATGAATAATTATAACATCAATTTTTTGAATGCGGCCTTTGTTCGTCTTTAATTTATTTTATTTTTTACGCCGTTTGACAGTAAATAACAATCAATTATCGTTTTCTTTCTTTGCTGCTAATAAAATTCAATCAATCATACAAATATTGTTGACGGAACCATATCGATAAATATTTATGAATTTCGAATGGTACACAATAAAATTTAAAAAATACTGACAAAATACAAACTGAAACGTTCAAAGCTCTGTTATAAACAGTCGTTAACATTTTGCTGTTGTTACTGTCATTGATACTAGCATTAATGTTATGTGCTATTTCCAATTGGCACGACTATTAACAGCATTTTTTCAAAATAAAAATCTTATTTTAGAAACATCTGTCTAGACAAATCATACTTATAAACGATACATTATATTTATAGTTTGTATACATATATTCAGTAGCTATTATAAAAGAGCGTCTGAATATTCATGACATAATTTTAATATTCAAAGATCTCTCCAATTACAAAGGAAAACTTTCTTATATCAGTAGGTGTATTTTATTTAGATAGGAAGGATATTTATAAATGAAAATATAGCCTGCAGTCTATCAAGAAAAGTTTGTGTTGTTATTTTGACACCAAATGAATTTACGCATAAAAATAGTATTACAGAATACTACAGTTGATAATATTCTGTATTACAATTATTTCTCCGTACAGAGTTAGTTCTACTTGTTGTATCATTAACATTCAATGCATCACAATGATTTTGTCAATTTAAATTTCGGACGTTGCTAGGTCGCCACCACTGACTGGTTAATTTTTGAATACGCGATTACCAGTGAACGGTCACAACCGCAATGACCGTATCTTCATTGCGGTTATGGTAGTCGTCCACGGTCGACCATCACATACCATCCAAAAGCATTCAATAGATTTGATAGGAAAAGATATAGAATTGTGTACCATGTCGCTGTAGTTTCGTAATTATAATCGAAACCTCAAACATAGATATCTAATAAAATATAATACCATTATCAGATACTATTATTATAATAAATTACAACCAAAATATATATATTCATGCTTAAATTTATTTTGCTAATGACTACCCACTGGTTACGCATAGTTTAGCTCGTTATTTAGACATAAATACGGTAGGGATGGAAATTCTTGATTAACATACTAGGTATATATAAATTGCGTCCTTTAACACGTTCTTGTATTATCGTTCATACATACATATGTATATAAACTAGAGATAACGAACGTACAGGCCTCGTCAAAAACTGCTATGAAAACACTCTATAAACTAACTCTTTTTATCTTATTCTTTACGTTTGTTTAGCTATACAACAATGACATACATAAGTCTCTTGGAAAAACATCTGCACCATATTAAATGATTGAACTACAGTGCAAAGAGGTTGAGCATTCGTTACTATGGTAACAATTATTTGAATAGTAGAAAAGTTAAATAATAATTCTTCGTCTTTTTCTAACTCATCTCCCGTATATTGTGTTCGCCTTTGCAGTTCAAACGCTGCAATATAGTTCTGTCATATTATTGCGAAGTCAGCAAAGCATTTTGTGATATCATTTGGCTTTTATAAATTCGCTTCGAGATCACTTGATCAAAAATATATAGGTATTGTCATTTTTCTTCGAATAACGTTCATTTATATTCTATAGATAAGAATAAATGATGTATCATTTTCAGTACTGATAAAATACTCCTATATATAATCATAGTAGCAATAGACAATAGTTTTACTAAGTTTCTCCAGAAAAATATCACATTCTACTTTTAAAAAGTCATCGCAGATAGACGTGATATTATATACATATTTAACGATTTAAAAATAATCCTTCAAAATTAAATAATTCGTTATATTTTATTGGGCACATTTTTATTCCTTCCTTCGAGTTTTTTTTTTTTTTTTTTCTGGTAACACAAAATGATTTAATTTCTGGCAACAATACATGAAGTTTTAACAAATTTGCATTCAAATAAACAGCATATTTAGTTTATCAACAATGTTTCGTTGCGGTTATAGATATGTAGATAAATAACAAAATATTAATTTTCCAGCGCTAAACGATCTCGGAGAACACTATTAGATTTTGGTACACGACGGGGTGATTCGGGTCGTATAGAAGCCAACCACAGACTAGGCATAGACATGGCCCAAGATCCTCAAGGACCCGGCAAAAAGTGAAAAATTACAACGTTGTTAATACTTTATAAATCCCAATATTGTGTCTTACTAAAAACTAAACTTCATTCAATTTGTTGACGTATACAGTTTTGGCTTTATTTTGATTTTTCTAGATATGTATAATAGAGTGCATGTCTAAAGTGATCAATGTTGCATGTAAATGTAATAAATTAATTAATTTAATGTAATTGTTCTTATTATGTATTTTTAAGTATTTTTATTTTAGAACATACATACATATGTGCATACATACATACATACATGGGTGTTTTAGGAACGTTCTTGTGCATGACTGTTCTACATGTTATTAAGGTAAATTTTTATTCTTTATAATAAATACATAATTGCACAAACACAAGCATATTTCTTCTTTGTGTCATTTACATCAATAAACACGAAGCTCACATAGGCATTGTGTTTGAAAATATTATCAAACACTACTCTATCAATTTCCATTCCCATAAAAACAAAAATTAAGCATTTTGTATTATATATATAATTATCGTTAATTTTGTATCAAAATGTGTTCTTAAAATTGTATAAAACACTCGTAAATTCTATTTTTCCCTATCGTCATGTTTATTTGACGTTTTATGGCATGAATAAATCTGCTGTTCACTTTATTTAATGAAGCATTTAAGTTTTTTGTTGATTATATATAGATATATGTACATACATACAAATAAAATACACTGGTTGTGGCAGGTACTCACATTATGGTTAGATTGATCCAAAAAATAATCAACAATGTTGAAGAATTTTGTTTGTAATACATTGTGACGTAAACATCTTCATATCGTCCACCGTACTGTATAGGAGGCGATAGGACTTTATTATTAATTAATATGACGAATATAAACTATACAATACTATACCAATTGAAACTATAGATATCTGTTTTCATATGCCACAAACTATACGATTTTATTTTACACATTTTATTCAACCTCATACGTACATACAACATATCAAACATTCTTTTCTTTCAAAAACTATTTTAAATTACGTATGTATATACCTAATATACAACAAATTCTCAATTGGTTGTACCTACTAAATATATTTCTGACATTTTGCAGTTCTAAAAGAGGTCTTGGTTTCGGTATGGACCGTGGATTCTCAGGACAACAAGCGGCAAAACATTTAATGGGACTTCACGCTGCTACATGGGCTGGAGGACCAGGCAGACGACGACGAAGCGAATCTGAAGAGTAAGCATCTTCTCCTTGTTTTGATTGTGGCAGTTTGTCAAATAAATCATGAAGTAATCGTATACTTTAGTTTGGATATACTTGAAAGTTTATATTGGTTGCATGAACTATTTTAAGTGGATATGCTTTTCTAATCAAGTTTTAAATTAAGTTTCACTAAACCTTCAAAAGTGTTTGTATTATTTGAATAAATTCAATTTTCATTTTGATAAAGAATGTTTCACATCAATTATATTAAAAACTGGTAGTCATATTTAAACTAATTAGATTTTTATTATTATTAATTTAATAAATTCAAGAAAGACCAAGTTACCATTTAAATGACCTCTACAGTTTCTTAAGGTAAACTATAGGTCAAAGTTACAAAGTTTCGTCAGCGCAGCGCATAAAATAAAAATATAAATTCCCAACAAAAACATATACCTAATAATTTTCCTCCGTGAAGTTTGTGTTTCTTTTGACAAAATTTGATTCTTTTTTCCTAGGGCCAAACGAAATAAAATGGATTTAGGTCTAAGCCGTGGTTACTCAGGAGAACAGACAGCCCGGTATTTGTTGGGAGCCCAACTAGCAAGCCAGATCGGCAAACGAGAGCCAAGTGGTGAACCCGAAGAGTAGGCGCGCCTGAATAGCAGCCAAATGCAATGAAGATTGAACGACAGAAGAGCCTAAACAACGCCATTTATTGTGTATAGTTCGTATTTCGTTCGTCTATATACGTTTTTATCTAGAGAAAAAATAACCTATTAGATGAATTAAAAAAAAAACAACAATATTATTCGATAAATACGCAGCTTACAATATACGTCTCATTTTTGCTGTAGAGAAATCATTGTAGAAAATGAATAAAAATAACTATACCTATCTGTGTAAATAATTATATGCTTGATTTGGCGTTTCATTGCGATTCTGTACCAAATACGCATATCATATGTGATTTTTATTGATATTTATTGTATTAGTTATTGAATAATTATGTTGAGAATAAAATGTGTATATAATTTAGTTATATTTTAGTGTTTTCTTGCCACAAAAGAAAATCCCCAAAGGAGCAATTTTACTTTTGTATGGGACTTCCAAAAGATCTTTAAGTTTGTAGAAACATTTGAAGAATAAATACAATATTTGTAAAACAAAAGAAATGATTGTTAAGCATTTATAAAAGGTGGTGCATGAAACTTTCTTATTTTGTTCGATTGCGAAAATTGTAATTAATAATATAACCCTATAACGTCTGTTTGTTTGCCTATCTATGTGTAGGTATGTGATCACTCTAAAGCCAAAACTATTGCAGATAATGAAACTTTAAACTTAAGACTTGTATATAGTTCAGTCGTGCACCTCCAATTTTTGTTTCTTGACTGTTATAGAATTTGAAAATAATCAAACTGGATGTGCATGATTACTCTAAACATTTTTTGTTGTTTCTACAATATCTCCGAAACGGCTGAACATAAAATATAGTTATATTCAAAATGAAACATATTAATATTTCGCACAACTTTTGTTTGAAAAGTTTCCCCTTTAAAATGTGTACCAATTATAAGGAAATTACTACTAAAATTTCTTATTTGTGTTGTCATGGATACGTAGGTATGGAAACTATGCCCGTCAATATTTTAATAGGTGTGAGTGTGAAAGGTAGTAAAATATTCAAAATATTGTAACATTGGAGAATATATTTAATTTACTTGAAAACAAACAAATTACTAATATAGTTTTTCAAAATTATTATTTTAGTATCTTTCCTATTTAAACTATTACGTATAAGAAAGATTAATGTGGAACACTGCAGATATGTTACAAATACGATGATTAACCTTTAATCTCCGTATTATTAAAATATAAGAATTATCTTTTCTCTTTAATTTAAAACAATAACTTAGATATTATTTAATATTTGTTAATAAAACAACCATACATCTCGAGATCGATTACTTCGATTAAAATAATAAATCGCGAGTACAGGTAATATTATATAGATAAAGGATTCAATCCTAGTAGTGAAGAATATTTTTTATTATCCCTTTCTGTATTAGCTTTTGATTATATATTTACAGCAAACATTCCCATGAAGTAATATAATGGAAGCAACAAGTTGTAGGTATAAATAATCTCCATCATCGCATATCATATTGGCTATAGCAGTATTTTTTATGCAGAAATTATTCATATTACAATTTAAATAGCAAGAGATATTTCAGTGATATTTAAATTTTAAATTTTCCGGTGCTGTTTTACATATTTTCTTTTTATTTTTATAAATAAATTTAATGGAAGCATTCTTTAAAATGGAAATGAGTATAAAAAAGTACAAAAAAAAAAATGTTTAACTGAAGAATAACAGTAATTAGAATGAGTGAAATTGGCTGTTATATTTTTAAATTAATTATTTTCTTATATGACGTATGTACATTTTTAGTAACTCTGTATAAGGAAGTCGAGTGCAGGACACTGCAGTTGTGTTTCTAAAGAAATCAATGTAACCGCGCATCCAATAATGCATTGTCACTCTATCCATTAATTCAGGTTAGCCCGTGAAACTCATTAATTTTACAGTCTCATTATCGACAATATAAGTTTAACTCCATCTACTCTAGCAAACTCACATTAATTTAAGTTCATGTGTTTCGCCTGAAAATAACTTTGGTAAACTCAATTTACGATACAAGTATGTACCTATACCCAAGGTACAGGTAGTATTGTACATACATACATACATACATACGTGAGCGATCTCGTCCATACGACAACGCAGCGTTAAACGTAACACGGCAAAACTCATTGTAACTGCGCAAACCAATTTGCATATATTATTATTGTCGACCAATTAGTCGGAGAACCGCT
This sequence comes from Nebria ingens riversi, assembly GCA_018344505.1. Taxonomy (NCBI): domain Eukaryota; kingdom Metazoa; phylum Arthropoda; class Insecta; order Coleoptera; family Carabidae; genus Nebria; species Nebria ingens. The sequence continues at coordinate 294,828 of JADQWA010000157.1, read as the reverse complement.
GAAATGTTGTGTAAATAAGCCCATAACAATTCATTACCATCCCAATCAAAAGCATTATTGTATATATATGTGGTATGTGATTTTATTTTCACAGTAAATGAAAACTTCCACTAGCTCATCGTTCTGAAGAAAATTCTATAATTCACGATTCAAGCCACGGAAAACATGGATTTTTTCATGTATAAATACTCTCAATCACCTGATATATAAAAATAACTATATGCACAAAAAATAACATTTCATGAAACTTAATTATTCATGTAGGGACCAAAACAAGCAAAAAATATAATAGGTAGTAATCAGTTCATGTTAATTACGTAATTAACCGAATCATCATCCATCGCCAATGTCGCTTCCATTTGACGCAATTTTAATGTACATACATATATTATACATAACATCATAATATACAAGTTCCTATAGCGCTCAAATATGTATTTATTTATAGCCCTAATCCGAAAATAGTTTGGCACCCATGACGGGGCAGATACATAGTAAATTTAACATTTTACTGGTTTCCAAAACAACTTCAAAACTGATGATAAAAATCCAGTGATGTATTCTCGTAATGTTTTATCGATCATTTTATAATAGGTATAATGTTAATTTGTATTTAATGCTTTTTTCTGCATTTATAAGATAAAGTGTAATCAAAATAAGTGCCCAATAGAATATATTATAATATAAAAATCAATCAATTTTATCATTTAAAATTACTTATGCAGAACCTGTATACATTGCATACTCATAAGATTAACAAGTGAAATATAGTAGTGCATACATACATAACTTCATGCCTATTCCCAGTAAATAGGGTGGCAGAAAACCCTTTACATCCATTCGCAATATGGTAGTACTAAACCTATTGTTTTCTATAAAACAATTTTATAATTAGAAAATATTGTCATACATCTTCATTATCAATTAATTATAGCATATTTATATCATTTTAAAATAATTAACGTATATGATGGTGTATGTATACTTATTGGTGCGTATATAAAATGTATCGCGTTTAGATTAGTATATGTAAGTCACTTTGACTTGTGTATATTATAAACAAGTCAAAATGACTTATATACTCTAATCTACATGTGTTAAACATTGCTAAGTTTACATAAATATGCTAATACTTATTATTAATTAATTATTAGTTAGTCAAGATTTAGCATTAATGGTCATCTTCAATTTTACGGAAAGTCATGCATTTTAAAGTAAAGGTAATCTTGTATCGTCATTTGATGTTTATTTTAAATGCCTTAAAGCAGTAACGTCATAATTAACGAATGCGTTTTTAGGAATTAATGTAGGTGGCAATGGTTAAATTTGAGTTGCTATTTGCCTAATCTTTCATCAAAAAGTCTGGAAATAATTTAACCTTGGTGAGTCAATAACATATACAATATACAATACAAATATAAACAAGTTCAACTATTATAAGTTTCTACTGTGCTAATGGATATAGAAAATAAATACTTAAACAGTACCACTTACCTTTATTTTGTATCTCTATACTGGGAAACTCGTTCTAAACAACATTCACTAAAGACTTTTTAGAGGAGTTTACTAAATATATATACGTATATATATATATATATAATATATATATATATATATATATATATATAATATATATATATATATATATATATATATATATATATATATATAGATATATATATATATATATATATATATATATATATATATATATATATATATATATATATATATATATATATATATATATATATATTCATATATATATATATATATATATATATATATATATATATATAAATATATATATATATATATATATATATATGATATATATATATATATATATATATATATATATATATATATATATATATGAATATATATATATATATATATATATATATATATATATATATATATATATATAACTGCAAAAATAGTAGTAACAACTATTTTATTTATACATATGCATTATCATTCAGGTAAATCATGTTTTTCTTTTTCTTTTGATGATGTTACAAAGCAAATAAAATAGGCTTGTGCTTTATGTAAATCGTACACAAATCACCCATAGGTAAATAAAGACAAACTCAACTTCGACAAGTTTTTTTTAGCTAAGATAGTGAAACCAAATTGTCTACACAACAAAACAAATTCTTGGTCATAGAATCACGAAAACGTCAGCTGAGGGATAATCCTGAAAATGTTTAAACAATGATTAATGAAAGCTTATATTTTAACAACACCACATTTAATATATAAAGAAAAAAAATTCACATTGCAAAAACGAAAGAATTTCAAATATTAAAGTCGGTATCGGCTGCGGCAAACTATAAATAAATTTAATAAAGAAGAAAATCAATAAATTTTAAACATTTCACGCCACGGTCTTATCCCATTATATCACTCACAAAAATTTAATATATTTAACTGTTTGAAATGGAATTGAGATCTCAACTACATGTTCATATAAGTTGTGGTCAAGTAATTACGGAACGTTCTAAATATTAAGTTGGGAACATTTTTTTATATATATAAGTTACGGTACAACAGTCAATTTAAGTGAATAGTCGTGTGTCGGAAATATAATCAGAATCAATAACTTTTTATAGGTAGAGACACTACATATGTTGCACATCGGCCTCATTCCGAATACTTGAATGTATCTCGGTTGCTCGCTCACTCGTAAGACCTAATTGGCTACCTTTTCTCCTCTGAAGTAATTCAACCAATTTCAACCAAATTTGATATACATATGAGTATACCCAATTCGTTCTGCTTACAACTTAAATTCAACAGGCTTTCGCTTAAAATATTGATTATTTATATTTTGCATTTAAAATAATTGAATATGCCCAATTTTATATCAATAGTTGACAACAAAAGTGTTTAATAATTTAAATTAGACATTTATAAATAATGAATACTCAAAGTATTGCATACTTCATATTATTTGTATGCAACCTTTAAAAATATTTGAATCCGACACTGGGCTCATAATTTCATACATGATGCGCTGTTCCACAATTTGCCAATAAAAATAACGACTGACCATTAGAATCAAAATCAAGTTATTATCTTATCTAGTATGCAAAGTACCTAACAGTGATATCCAAACTAGATGTTTTAACATGTTTTGTTGATCTTACACGACTATTTCATCTCCACCAATTCCATCCATTTATCGCCCAATTCAAATAACCTTTCAATAAACCTTTCCTATCACAAAATTCTTAACTTGCTAACGCATAACATTATTTTTGAAAATTCGACGGAGAAATATCATTATTATGAAATAAATGTAACCGCAAAAATATAACATTGAATTTATTAATGTGAAATGCAATTAACGCGGAAATGGCATTTCTTCTTGAAATTCTCCACTAATATTATTTTACAGAAAAAAAATCGAGGGGACATGAAAATTGCGAACAAAAAAACCTTTTCTTCACGAAAGACTTAATATTATTTACAACCTAGTCAGTTTTAATTTGTCTGGTTTTCCCGTTTAGAATTTAGCGTTCACTGACACCTGGAATTACCATGCTCTGCGTACAATCATTTTTTACTTGAGCTAACAGTATTTAAATTAATAATAAATAAAAATCAAGTATGCCGACATTTCCTGTTTAGATGTTCACAAATAGCATTTCTTCCTCAAGCTATTCCGAGTAGCCTATCTATAAAGCTGTAAGAAATAAGAATTAAAGAAGAGTTTTGTATACTATAATAATACTCTTTTACTTGGAAGCGTCAATAATTTTAGTTCATTCCCGTAACAATATGGATTATAACTGCGGTTTGATATATTTAACGTTGTTCTATATTCGTATTAGCGTGCTAATCTACAGTACCCTATGGACGCACACAATTTATGCAAATTAATTAGTACCTTATTCTATTATTGAAATTATCGCAGATAATTGATTAATATTCGCATGGGAGTAAAGCATTACTCAATTTCTTCCATATTAATTACTATTTATAGATTAAACTAATTTCCAACAAAATCCATAATTTATTGTTCATAAACAAAATTCACCGAGCGACGAATCAAACAAGATATTAACTAGATATAAATTAAAATATGAGATTGTTAGATAACAATTGAATTTTAATTGGCCCAAGTCGTGAGAGTAATTTTATTTTAAGTGTATATTTTTGTGTTTAATATAACAGTAAATAAAGTTCTTCGAATTATAAAACTGCCTCAGTCAGAAAAAAAACTATACTTTTTCTTAACACGAACTGACAGAAATGTCAAAGGTTCGAACGGTTTAGGGGAATGGTGAGATTTGCCATCCTGTCACATGCTTTCTTTTTTTAGCTCGCCGTACTTAGTACAGAAGAGCTTAAGTGTTTGTCTGTAACATTCTCGGATTGAAAAATCTAGTTGAACGATTTTTGAGAAATCTGTAACGAAAGAAGGTCAGGGTCCAAGCTATTCCGAGTAGCCATACTTATGAAGCAATCAGTCGGCTAGCAACATACTCACAACCCTAGTCGTTGGCCACATATCAACCCTCTCATCGAATCACGTTCTAAAAATAAACATGTCAATATGCGTACGTGAGTGGGGCGCTGTCTGTAGGTGTTTTTTTTTTAGTAAACATGCCCACCGATGCGTTACATTGTTAGCCTACAGCAACCCAACTTTGATATTCGCTCACAAGTGATTGCCTAAAATGTGGAAATTTGTCAAATCGGTATGTGGTCTGAAAAACAACACAGGTTCACTAACGTTATTGATGAGACGACCTCATTTTCGCTTAGTTTGCAGACAAAAGCAGACCTGCTTTTATTTATACCCATACACACAAGTACGTATGAATATATGCGCTGAAACTTAAATCTTTTGTTATTTTATTTAAAATACAGACTGCTACATTTATTAGTATTTAGACTCTAGGAACAATGACAATCGGATTAACTGATATCCGGCTTTGAGCAAAATATGTTGTTTTACTTCTTGTCCAGGCAAAATATTATGAAATATCGGAGTGGTACTTACTAGTACGTATAAGAAAGTAAAAAAGTCAATTTGCCTCCACAAGTTAAGTAGTAATATTTTCTTATATTTATTAATTTGCGAGCTGTATAATATGCAGTATTCCTATCTAAATAAACAAAATATACCTGCTTCATACGTATAAGAGTGAGTCAAAACTCAGGGCAACCAATAGTACAACAGTATTTTCATTAGTTGACGCATAATATATCCTTTAGGTATATCTTGTATCATGCGGCATACGGATGTGTTCCAAATGCTTACTTTCAAGTTTAACCCCGGAGTTTTGGAACCTTGCCAAGGAGTTCAGGTATTCAAACTATATCTTATATTAATACTTATAATAATTGTTGTATATACCTACGTATATTATAAAACACAAAATAAATTAATACTGTAAATACGGATCATCATATAAACATCACTACAACTTGGTAACCTTCCTGTGGCAAAACTAAAGATTATTTTAAGTTACGGCTTAAGATATATTAAAATTTGAATAAGCCAAATTATTCAAGATTAACACAAGTTAGATATGCTGTGGTTATTATACCATATTAAATCTTACCTTTTTCTCGAATGTTGAATGAAATATTGACGAGGAAGATTTATGTAGGAGTGACGAATGGTGCAGAATGCGGAGTCGTCTTCGGAATTAGTGAATAAATAAAATAGTGAATGAATTGTGCCAAAGAAAAGTTGAGAGCAAGCAGAATAGGAGAGTATGCATGAAGAATTTAATAAATGTGAATGAAGCAAAAGAAGTTTGTAGCGATAAAGTTGAATGACTAAAGATTGTCAAGATGTAAAGGATTTTCTGCCATCTTATTTGATGAGAATAGGCATGATGTTATTTATGAATGTAATCAATCAACTTGAGGGTAACCGGGATGGTTATATTTGTACTCACAATTTCTACTTATCTAGCCGAGATGTGTTTCTTATAGTAAAGTTTAGCCGAGTTTAACGACGACGATTTGCTTCACATATATAGCAATCGATTTCTACGTGGCAAGAAGTAGTTCGGCCACCAAATACACTTTATGTAATATGAAAAGCTATAAACACAATCAATTACCTAAGGGAGTCAACATACATTGATTTCGGTATTGTTTGGTAAGGTAGTATAATAGAATAAAATGATCATACTAGATAGTATAGTCTTTAGTTTTTATTATTTTTTTGTTTAATTTTCAAAACAACATTTGTAAATAATATATCCTCCCTTATCTTACAAGGAGAGCAATAGAGAAAAGACTAATATATTTCACTAATAAAACACAGACATTTAAGGTAATCTTTTTCTCTATTTTTGTATAATAGTAATTTTGGATTCATAAATGAGTCCTACCACATGTACAAAAAAAAAACCTTTTTTATATCCGTACGTTAAATAAAAAGTGAAACATACTCAATTGTTTTTATCGAAAAACAAGATTACATAAAGATTACATTGTTGATTTTTTTTTGTTTTTATGCAAAGCCCGTATCACAACACTACGAACGAATAATCACAATAAAGCAATTAAGGACGGGGAGGAGAGGTTTATGATATATATAATGGTGCAAAAGGGTCAATGCCCCTTAGAAAAGGGAGGTCTTAATACTTTAGAATATATTATTATTATGACACGCAATATCGAGTCTTTTGATTATGCGATACAGGCTTCGCACGTTTGACAGGTGACTACGACTGCCGATATTCTTCTAGATTATAGAACTATATTTGTTTTTTTTTCTTAATTCAGCGAGATACAATAAAGATTCTCTTTTAAAGCACAGACAATTTTTGACAAATGTTTTTTTTTTTAATAAAGTTTTTTCAATTTTTTTATATATCAACAGATAAAAGGGGTGATTTTTCATAATATAGAATAGGGACTATCTTTTTTTTTCATATATATTATATATAACCTTATTACATACATTCTAAAAATGAGATACAATCCTCCCATTTTTGTTTAATATATTTCTTTATTTCACTTAAAACATAGATAATATTAATATATATATATATATATATATATATATATATATATATATATAATCTCAGAAAACCTAAATCGGCAAAGCTCTGTCCGACATCTGTTTACACCTAGCTTCACATATGTTCTGCGTTCCCAAAACAGCCATGAAGCTAGATGCAAAGGCCCGCAATTAGAACTTGTTATTCAACTCAAAATGTATGATTTCAATATCTGTTCTTTTTTACCTTGAACGTAAAATAGCTTGAGTTAAAAAGGCGATGTAAAAACGGGCCTAAGTTGTCTTGCGAAGCCACAAGAATTTGTTTGTTTTTGGATAGGCTACTAGGTAGGTAATTTGTGGTATATGAATGTTAATTACAGATGATTTTTTTAATGGATATACCTACTTGCCAAATCGTCTTTTGTCTCACAAACATATAATAATCAAAAAAAATTATGACGTCACTTTGCAAACATATAAATCAACTGAGCTAGGGTTTAAACGCGTTGGACCCTATTTATTAAATAAATACGTTCAAATATATATATATATATATATATATATATATATATATATATATATATATATATATATATATATATATATATATCTGATAGGTTCGTATTTTCATGATAATTATAATGCAAATGCATCATCAATCACCGCACGTATTTATTAAGCGATGTGTTCGATTAATTGCCGCATGTAGTACACTTACGTGCACTTCAACCCTATTACAACATATAATCTTTTTTCAATGCTAACCCAAGGACTTATCATCAAACATACACCTTAGTGGACTACCCAAAAAATAAAAATATATTGCGTAAATAACAATACGTTTATCTAAATTAATAATTTCACATTGGCAAGGTTACCAATCAAATATGTACGTCATAAAATCAATAAATGACAACAAACAACTTCAAAACTGCTTATTTTGGTCACCGGCAAATTTCTGATGACTGAACCTTTTCTGCTTACCAGCTTACATCGCCAACGAACTCTCATTTTGAATTTAAGTTCTATTAGCTTTGATGTATATAACTTTACAATTTTACCCTGTTTTTACACATTTTAAGGCAAATTTATACACATTATTTAAAAAACTAATGCTTAAATGTACTGTCGTTGCAAAATAGTTTTCTTTTTCTTTAGTTTTGAGAACAGTTCAGCTGGAGTGAAACAATTACCATAACATTCTGTGTGTTTAACTTTTTAATTTAAATAATAAAAAATATATATATTTTTTATTAAAAAGTTAAGTAATCTTCTTGTATCGGATATAGTGCACGCCTCTACCAATCGTTTGTAATCGTTGTGATATTGAATGATAGACCCTTGTAAGTTTGCATTTGTTTCTGTGACGATTTGGCAAATAGAGAAAAAGTACGACATTTTTTTTTACACTAAATTTGACATTACACTGTATAAAATGGCATATGACACAAAATACATCTTACACTAATGAAAAACTGAAAACAATGCAGTTTTCAAAATGGCGTATTTATGCAATAAAATATCGGTTTTGAATCCTCCAAATCCATGCTTATTTAATAATTATTTATCTATATATATAATATGATTGATGGTGTTGATAAAAGCGATTTTTTTTATTTATCTATCTTTATTTATTATTTAATAAATAATAGTAACTATAAACTATTAAAACATGATATACATACGTATACACTGATTGTATTTTGAACCAAACTGCATATTTTCATTATTTAGAAACAAATTAATTGCACATCAAATAAGTATATTAATCAAAATTCTTCACGCGTTTGTTTTGAAAAATGTGGGTCACACTTTCGATTTCTCGTCAGAGTTTTTCCAACCAGATCTTGCCATATCTAGAATTCATTAACAGTTGATTTCTTTTACATAACTCTCATCGAACCAAATAGTATTTTGAATATCGTGTGTAGGACACTTAAAAATGTGTTCCTAAATGTCAAATTGTCAAAATAACTTTATTCAGTAGCGTAGTCATAAAAATCTACTTATTTTAGTTATTTTACATTTAAACAACGATGAAACTCCAACAAGGACCAATTTACATAACTATCAAAATTTGTTTAGTTACGCAAATAGACATAGATGTTAATATAGGTATATTAGTTTGAAAATAATACTTATCATATTTTTAAAAGCTATTATTTGTTACTGGCTCCTAAATAATAATTAGACTACGCCACTGACCTAGCATTATTTATTGAGGACATTTTCAAATAATATATAACTTTTCTACGTTCGAATAGGTTTTAGATTTGGACAAATATATATGTATTTCAATAGTTATTTTATAAACGTAATTTTATTACTATAATTATAACTTCATCATTAAAATAAGTATATACACAATTCATATCTAATCACGCATGTGTACATCCCGGTTGTACAAAAAAAAGTACTTGCTTTAAAATCTAGAATATTTTTGTATCTATTCACTACCTTAAGGTTTGAACAGATTTGAATTTAATATATTTGACTACATTTATCTTCTTACTCAAGTTGACACTGTAAGCGGCTTCAATTTCAAATTATTACCTATCTTATCTTAAACGCTCACTAATAAATGCTAAGCCTAATTCAAACATTGCAATCGAAAAGAAAGAAACAGTCAAAGTGCATTTATATTCGAATATTTTATGTACGTTTTATCTCGAAATATCAATATTTAACAAGCTATACAGAAATCGCAATTTCGTTATATAAAGTACCTTGAGAAAAAATGTGTGGTACGATCGGGAATAAGATGCAACGTCCGTAGCAATAGAATAAAATAAGGTAAAAGTGAGTCTTTCGTTGGCAATCTGACGTTTAGTAAAAAAAACATATAATCGCTGATAGATATTTCCAGATAATTCATCGAATGTGTTTTCTTGATCTGCTCCCCCCTCCCCCCAAACCTAAACTTTGCCCTGGCTTAAGGGGCAAATCCCTTCGTAGGGTATGCTTTCTATGTATTTTGTTGCAACTGTCAGATTGCCAACGAAAGACTCACTTTAACCTAAAATAATAATAGTATACAGTAGAACCTAGATTATCGGAGCTATTTTGGACCAACCCAATCTCGGCTGATAATACGGATTCAATTGTAATTAAACACAAGTGCGAATGTGTCACTGAGCACACATCTTGATTGGTTCGGATATGGACCCGTCGTGACTCGGATTAGACGAGTAAATCTAATGTGATCTCGAATGTTCGCGAATAAAGCGGGCTCGGATAATCAAGACTCTAGTGTATACTGAATTATTGATTTGTCTTTTGATATCGTAATTGAAAATCAACTGAGTGTCAATAACATTTCTTGAAATACTAAATTAAGATATAAAACATTCAAACCGGAAATGAAAACACAAATCTGACATATGGCAGGATATCAAATATACCAGTCATTTATACCACCAAATCTGGCGATAAAGATGAACTCGTGGTATATCTTATTGAACAAGGTAGCAGAAGCTTAAAGATAAATGTAGTCAGTTATACAAGTGTATATGAGCGGCAACGTGTTTGACTTTTTCGTTAGTGATAATTATGTATCTAGTTATGATAGATAAATATACGTTTAATAAATCCACCAGAAAAAAACCATACATTTTTTGCTCTTACGTTAAATATTATATATAAATTCTCGAAACGAACAAAAAAATGCAATTTTCCAAATTTAAATACACTTATTTTCTATAATTCTTGTAGCAGTAAAGTTAAAGTGATTTGTGTGCATTTTTCACGAATCTTCAAATTATACTTATTGTACATTTAATTAAACACAAAGAATATCCAATCGAAAATGAGGCTTATAAAGTTATTTTAATACCATTACAGTAATGGTTGCAAAAATATCCAATTAAAAATATTTAAATAATAGGGTATTTTAATAGGGTTTTGTATAAATAAGTCGCAATTTAAATAAATCTTTGCAACCCTGACTAACGGTAAATGGTAATAATGCCTGCATAAACAAAAAAAAATCATTATTCAATTGAGAAGAATTTTGTTGTATATGTTATGAGTAGATACATAGAACGTCTAGTCATCATTAAAAATGAAAAATAAATAACAATTTACTTACCCAGTTTAGGTAAAACTATAATAGTTATTCAAAACTAAAAATCGATATTACATGACGTTACAACATTTTCAAACGTAATCCAAAGTATGGCCCACAAATTACAGATAACAAAATACCAAAATCTTATTCATTAAAAAGACACAGTTCATGCAACGATATGTATAACATCCACAACAAATCATTAGGAAAAATAAATCAGTTTATATAGAATAAAACAGCCAACAAAAATGTTTGAGTCAACAATAAACAAAATAAAGTTCACAACAACCACAATTCAATACTAAAACCCTACTATACACTCAATGAAAATATTATAATAGCTACACAATCATTTAATAAATTGTATTAAACAGGTCTACTCTCAATATGTACAACAAAATAAAAATTAAACGTATTTACGTTCGCAATATGACCGGGTGTATAAATTAAAAAAGACAAACTCAATTTGCAAACATGAAATGTAGTCAAATTTGAAATTTACAATATTGTGAGAAAACATCTAGAAATTAAGAACTTGTTAAATGACGTCACATGTTAAGCTATATCATATTATATTCCCATGAAGAGTTGGATCATCTGTTTGTTGGACAAATAATGAACTTTTATTTAAATAAATAATATTGTACAGATAAATGTCAAATATATATATATATATATATATATATATATATATATATATATATATATATATATATATATAAATATATATATATGTATATATATATATATATATATATATATATATATATATATATATATATATATATATATATATATATATATATATATATATATATTCGTTTACAATTAGTGTCCTCGTAAAGGAGGCAAATTTATTGTTTGATCGTTTTGAACTGTATTTATTTGAAATCTTTCGATTTATCTTAATCCAATTCCTGGAGCCTTCCAAAATGTTAAACGCATATACTCCTTGTGTATTCTGCAAAATAACATGGTATCGAATTAGAGTATACACCATGGCACTTGAGTAAGATTTGGAAACGCAGCCCAGAAACAAAATATTTGTGATTATACAAACAGTATTACTTGTAGATGGAAAATTTAGTAACTTTTATTTTAATTTTCTGAAAACTATAGCGTGACGTCATTTTTGGGTATATTAATAATATATGTTGCAATGTTATTGCAACTATTCCTTTGTTCTATAGAAAATTGTAAATGAAAATATTGAATAGGACAAAAGCTCCTTTAATTATTCAAGTATTTGACCAACAATCAGTTTCTATAAACATTAGAGACTCAACCTGTAAACTTCATTTATAATTTGAGTCGAATTGAAAATACAGATCTCTAAATTCAGAACTCTTCATCAATTATTATGTAAATTACATAACCAACTTACATCACTGTTTGTTACAACATAACGAATGTTTCGATAGTCAATTATTTATAAAAACAATTTCTGTGTTTAAGTGGAGATGTGAATCTTTCTCATGACATCACAGTTGTTTCATATTCTGAGAAAAACCATCTATAATTTGGTAACGATTTTAAGAATCGGGTACATATTTAAATTTAAAAAAAAAACTTAAAGGTTCTAGTATAATATTTTTAATAACCGAATAAAATATGTACAAATAATAAGGAGCAGTGTTCCAATCTGTAAATTTAGGTAGTATGAAGTGAAACTTGACTATATTGATTCAAATGAGATTAACGTTTAAGGACATTTTTAGTAAATAAATTCGCTTTACGTATATTATATAAATTCTCTATTACAACACTACGAGCTCCTATCATACAAGTTTGACGTCATACTTACATAAAACGATTAGAACACCAGCAAAAATCTCTACATCTTAAAATAAGCATTTTAAAATACCTAACTATACATGTGACTGATATACCATTTAGTATTCGAGATTACCAAGCAAAATACTGTAGACAGAAAATCATAATAATAATAATAATAAAAACACAAACACTAAATAAAAACTTAACCAGGCAACAACAAAAAATGTGGTTTCTCCGCATCACTTACGCGCGTGCAATCCGACAACATTTAACCGGACATTATTGTCAACTGACTAAAAAAAGTGGAGACGTAACACGAATGAGATACCATGCCATATTTCGGCTCGTATAATTTGGACCGATCTACAAAATGTCGATCTGAGAAGTTGGTTAGGAAAAATGCCATGGTATCTAAAGTTGTGTGCGTGCGTGCGTGTGTGTGTGTGTGTGTAATGACACACTTTGTTCGTCAATGATTTGATTGGCAAAACTGAGGGCTAAACGATACAATGTTTCTGCAAAAAAGAAAAATAAGAATACGGACAGCTGTTACATATAAATATTATTTCTGGGTGCCAGAGAATTGTTCATTACTTCATCTGTGGAAGACTTTAGCACAATAATAAAAACAAGGCAGGTGGCAATAGAGCAATAAAATATTTGATTATGATTTCAAACACGACGCGCTGTGAGCTGTGATCAGAGAACGAACTAAGATTGGATAGTTTGGTTTGTTCAGTTTTTGAAGCCATTCAAGGTATTTACAGTTTGTGCAACGTAATTATATGCTTTATTTCGAATATGTACAAACTGATTTACTATTTTCACCCAGTGGAACTTACACTGAAAAACCTATTTATTTCAAAACATATTTACTTCAAGTATTTTGTCGCCAATATTCTAATAGACGTATGTTTTAAACTAATACTTAGTAGGGACTACTACTAATTATTAGTATAATTAAGCAAACCTAACAGTGATTTTCGAGCGTAGCTTAGGGTAAATATGTCATTTATACATGTTTACACACGTTCATGAGTATGCTCTAATTATTACTGGATTAGATAATCATACTATAATTATAAGGTAGAACTGAGTGAGTTGCGCATGGTACATTAAAATGTATGTGCGCTACTAACTCAATCACTAATTACGTTAAATCAAATACTTTTTTAGTTGTAAAAATAGTGCAATTCGTTTTTGATCAATTTAAAATGTTTTTCTTTGAATTAATAAAAAATATATTTATATATATTGTTTATCATAAACTTTTTTCTTGAGCATACCACTTTATAAACTAATAGGCGAAAGCAAAATGGCTGTGTCATTTTTTAAATGATAATTCAGTTATCATTAAAATACATATAGCAAATTTATAATAAATTGTTTACTATGCAAGCGTTTATTTTCAATTTGTGATACAAAATTTCTAGACAGCTGTCAATTGGACGTTGTTGTACACCTCGTAAAATAACGGCTATGACGTCAACAGGCTTATTTCCATAGTAACACATATTCGTTTACTATGCTTTGTTGTTGTTTATTTTCAAATTAGCAATATGTATGTATGTATGTAGTGTGTAAATTTCATTTTTACACATATTTAAAAAAACTCGTAAGATATTTTAACTGAATATTTTCGACGATTTTTATTCGATTAGTTATAATTACAAAGTAAATAATGATATATTATTGAGACATTAACGACGTCATCAAAGTTATTTATAATTTGTTGGATTAAGCAACGTTTAGATTATTAGTTTCTTAGTTCGTTTTATCTTGGATTATTCCATATAACGTGCAATATTCATAGAAATGGAACATTAAACAAACAATTAATTTTGAAAAGCTAAAGAAAATATGTTTTACGTAAAGCCGCACGCTACATTGAAAACAAACACCTACAACTATGTATACACTTTATTTGAGTAACAAAGGAGTGACGTCAAACTGAATAAAAATCGTCGATGATTTAATATTTTTTGCTATTCTGACAGCTGTCTATTTAAATTAGTTCATAACTTCAACATGAACATGAAAAAAAAAATAGTTTTACCAATTACCATGGCAACACCTCCGTTCGTTATGCTTTGTTTCTGTTTAATAGCAAAAATGAATAAGAACGCGAAGAAATTGATTTGAGAAATGTGTTTGTTATTAAGTGTAAAATAGTGTGTGTGTGTGTAGTTTCAATATGAAATAAATAGTTTTTATCAGTGTAATCAGTGGGAGGTAAAATAAAAATTAAAGTATCCAACCTTAGTTTTTCGTATCCAATGTGAGAAGGGACGATTCGATGATGGTAGGTGGATGATAAATATATGCACTAAGAAGCTACACAGAGCTCGACCGGGATAGTTCAATATTACTTACTTACTTACTTACTTACTTACACACATCTTTAACCATGCACAATGTATTAGATTGCTTTGCTTTGCTTTTGTAATAGATGTGTAAATGTAATGTGTTGTTGTGTGTATTTGTGTGCCAATGTAGAAGGCTGAAGAGCTCTTCTGCTCTTCCACAGCCGCGGAACTTAGAACTCGGCGAATTCCTTGGCACATTTCTCCGTGGACGAGATTCTCAACGCTTCTTCTTCGTAGTCATCAAAGTTGCTGGTATCCCCAGGTCCTTTGCATCGCGGAATAAACGGAGCTTCAATCTTCTTCTGGAACACCGCGATCCAATCCGTCGATGCGAACCATTTATGACCTTTTATATCGTTGACCCCCGCTTTCAGATTGCCATAACGCTTAGTCAGATCAACTTGTAGTAAATTACGTAATAAATCTTTTAAATCAGATCCAAAATGGGATGGAAACCGCACTTTTCCAGAGACAATCTTTTCGTAGATTTGGATGGGTTGATCGGCGAAGAACGGAGGATACCCAGCGGCCATTTCGTAGACGAGGACTCCAAGCGCCCACCAATCGACGGCTTTGTTGTACCCCTTGCTGAGAATAATCTCGGGCGCAAGGTACTCGGGAGTGCCGCAAAGGGTCCAGGTGCGACCTTTCACTCGTTTGGCGAACCCGAAATCGGTGACTTTTAAATAGCCTTGCGAGTCGATTAACAAATTCTCCGGTTTCAGATCTCTGTAGATGAGGTCCAGGTAGTGCAGGTACTCGAACGCCAGGACGATTTGTGCCGCATAGAAACGCGAATGAGGCTCGGAGAACCGGCCCACTTTACGCAAATGTGAAAACATTTCACCACCCGGTACATATTCGAGCACCATGTACAAATTCGAATTGTCTTTGAAATGAAATTTGAGACTCACAAGAAACGGAAAGCTGATCGCTTGCAAAATTCGTTTTTCGTTCAGCGTGTGCTCCACTTGTTTCAATTTCACTACTTTCTGCTTGTCCAAGATCTTCATTGCATAATACTCTTTGGTCGGTTTATGCTGGACGATCATCACCCGTCCGAACGACCCCGTGCCCAGTGTCTTTATTCGCTCGAAGTCATCCAAGCCAGCTGTGTTTGTCGGGTTTTTCTTCCATTTCTCTTCGAATTCCTCCTTGGCTTGATCAAGGAATTCCTTGACACTCTCCGCAGAATCAACTTTTTTGTTCGCCGTAGCGGCATTATTGCCCATGGTTTTAACTTTTAAACCTTCCAGGGCTTTCGGTGAATACTTGCGACACCTCCTATACCACTAGTTTGTACTATTATGCAGTCGCCACAAACAGAAAATCAAAATGGCACAAAAGGCTGTCAACACAAATTGATTATGTTGAAAAGCAACATTTCGCCCGTCAGTCCTTCACCACACGCTCCTATAATCACAGCCAACTTAATTTGCAGAGTTTCAAACACAAAAACACAACCAATATTTATTCTGAAGCCCGACAAACAGAAAACGATAAAATGGCTTCCAACGACCCGGATTTTACCATGGAAAGTACTGACAAGTACTAAGTACAGAGCCGTTCTTTCAAGCAAAAACACAATATTGTTCAGTTCACACAACCAATCAAATGTCTAAAATTATAGTCACGTGACTAGCGTATACTCTACAATTGGCTATATAAAGTGAACGCTTGTAGCTTAAAGATCGTGTGTCAGACAAGGCAATGACGTACTTCCCGAAACTTACGCAAGATGTCTTTGCCGCTAACAAATGTTGCCAACTAAAGTAAAACTTATAAATAACAGAAAATTAAAAGGATTCTTTTCTAGAAAATGCAAACTAAATGTCTTTAGTGCGCATTTTCTTTTTGAGACCTTTTTTTTTCTTAAATAAAATTTGAATGTGCAAAAATTATAGTGAAACATTGGATTTGATTACATAGTTTTGAGTTTCTTTTTCATTAAAGTTGCTGACAACACTGGTCGCTGAATCTGATACTGTAACATGCAAGCTAGTTTACACTCGAAATGAAAATATATTTAATTTTGATCAATGCTCAATTAATCTCATATAGCTCATACTCATAAATGCAAATAAAATAATCTGTTATTTTCAAAAGTAAACATATAGAGACATCTAGCATCTAAATGCAGCACCACTCGTTCTTTAAAGTTCAAATAGATAATATAAAACTTCTATTTTGTTAGAATCAAAAATAATTATGCTTTTTATTTTGTTAAAAAGAACTATTTAGCTTAAATATATGAGAGAAAAATATATAAATTGCTTTCAATTAATATGTATTCAAATAATTAAATACTTTAACAAGTAGAGGCGTCTACTTTCGGGAAGCAAGAATAAAATTTTCATTCAAGTTCAATGAAAATCGTGTAGATGTATCTAGGAAATCTGTAAAACTTAAATATTATCTCATCTAAAAAGTCCATAAAATACTGAGATAAACGAATGAAAAATGCAGTACCTAAACCAGTATTGTTTGTACAGTGTCGAACTAAATATCTACTCCTGTGACCTACAACATGCATTTTATCGATAACTTGTCCTCTGACATTAATTTCAAGTACAATAAATTATCGAAAACTACTTAAAATAATCAATAATTTGCAAATGGTTTTCAACTGTTTCCGATATTCTAGTATTGACTACAGAAATAATCATTGTTTTTCTGAATTATTTAATAATAAAAATAGAAAAACATTTTATTGATTATCAATGTAAAACATAACAACAATTCATTAAATATTCTGCCTTGTTATGGACTATTCTATCTATATTACCTATTATTTACAATATACTTTTACTTTCGATGAAAGCACTATAGCGTAATGAAATTCTCTATAAGGTAAAGCTAATGTATATACGCACATACAAGAGACAAGTAGTTGAAGTAGTTTTATTTAGAACGGAATTTTCCATTACGTATTTCCGTTAGGATGCCCATTTAAAATTAAAATCAACGTATGTACATACATACATATGTTCTAAATTTAAAGGTTTCGCTAATTGGCAAACGTAAGTCCAAAATGTATTTCCTATTTTAGCATGGTTTTATTGTTACATTTTTTAAACTTCTCTTTTAATATCACTCTGTTGCATGACCTGTTTTCACATTTAAAGGCCATCCACAAGTTTTGTACGGTTTATCCGTTATTAAGGGCAAACGATATGACATAAGAATAAAATGTAGTAAACGCGCTAAAATACGTATAGTTCCAGTTTTACACTATTGCATTTTAAAAGTAGAATTTTACATACATATATATACGTTATAATTTACCGGTATACATTAGGTGGATAGTTTCGATTCAATGCGGGTGAAGAGGGGCATGACAAGTACACGAGCGTCGTTCATGTTTTCTTTACAAGAGGCATCAGAAAAGTTACAAAAATAGTCATACTCGATTCAGGAAATGTCAAAAGTTGTATTTTCGTTAAATTCTCCAAATCGAATTGTTTCATCATTAGAATACTTATTTTTTTAATAAATACAATGACATATAATAATTTAAAAGCGTATAACAGGTGTTTATGCATTAATATATCCGAACTGTGAACACCAGCGTTTGTTTTTATTACATCCATATTCATAGAAATGTAAGGCTGATTATAAATTAAACTCTAATAGCATCCATAAAAACAAATGGCGATAGAGATCAGCCATCTCTGTTTATCTAATATCAATTGACATAAGTTCATCTTTCTCACCATTTTAAAGTAATTTTACAGCTGTATAGTTATATATAAAAAAACTTAAAAGGTGCTTTTACGTGAAATTCATTAACTATTACGAAATTTGAACAACTTAAAAAGAGCTATTTAACTTCAAACGAAGATTTAACTAATATGTTTTTACTATTTCATACGTAGTTGTTAAGGGTGTGAGGGTATACCCTCATAGATATCGATTTACTACTTACAATTAGTAGTATTTTGAATGTTTGTATAGACATATAAACGGCCTAATAAATTCTTTATTATATAGTGGCTGCGTTTGTGTGCTCAATGCTTATTTTGATAAAGAAAATATGCTTCCCTTTAAGATTGGAGGGTCGGAGTTAGTTTCTAGAATATTAATAATTTCTTGTAGCACGCCTATGTGAGGGGAGATGAGGAAACCAGGACGGACACGCGCAGCTATTTCCTCTTTCCTTTCCTTTTCTGTTCCACACACTTTACCCCGCACCACACATCTCTTTCATTTCAGCGCGTCAGTCGTATAGGAAGGTTGTGCTCTGTACTTGTGCTTGAAATTTATCGGTATTTACCGCGAAAATAACAACAATCAAACAATAACAATGGCAGATACCGTCTGTGAAAAGAAGTAAGTAAAAATCACATATGGTTTTGGGGTAAATACATTTGAATTTTGGGATTAAAATCGGTGATTATTTTGGCGGCATCTGTACCTTACAAGATGGCGCTTCGGTTAACGGCCACGCTAAATCGCTAAGGCGGCCAACCATGCCGGTTTCTTTGTTTTCTCCTACTACACTTTGCGTGAGCATACCTTATTTATGCTATTATCCCATTAAAACAAAATTTCTCTATTTAATTATAATATGTAACTAGAATAAGTTCTTTGTTTCCCTGTGTTTCTTTTTTTTTTTGAAAATCACGCAACATTTTACCGGCTTTCCATTGTTTTTTTTTTAAATCACTATTAACAATTGATTTTTCACATTAGTTAATAGACCATGATAGTGTTTATATTATCTACTATATTGTATTGATGTAAAATCGGAACAAATTTATTGTTTATCTCATATTTTTGAGAAAACGTACTTTTTTCCGTTACATGGTAAACAATCACTATTAACAATTTATTATTTACGTTAAAAATTAATAAATTATGCGATTTTTAATGATTTTTATCTATGTATATACTGATAATTTCCGTATTTACATATGTTGGCTGCGAGCCCGCCAAATAACGGATCAGGTTTTTTCCATTGAATCAAAATAAACTTGTACTTCTCGTCGCAATAAACAACTTTAAAATATCTAAACTGAAATTTCTATTCTAATTAAAAAACATATGGAATACATTTCATGGTAACTTGTTGCGCTGTAAAAATATTTGTAAATATAATTCGCAAGTCTAAAAATAATTTAATTATAAATTCATTTTATTGGAATCAAAATATACAAAATTTATTTATACGCAGTAGTTTAAAATTAAACTTTGCTTAAACGTCAATTTTAAAGATTTTACAATTTTTAAAAGTTCATAATATACTGAATATTTATTTGAATTTGTATATTTTTAACTGATTTTAACTTGAATTTAAGTTATTTCTATAAACAAATAAAAATTTGAATTTTTGTTCGTGATAAATCAATCAATTTGTATACAACATTTAATTTTTCAATCTTTGTAAACATCGTTAGGAAAGAATATCTAGTAGCGAGTTGCGATTGAAATCACAGTCACGTGATCCGTGATTGTGCATCTATCGTTCCGGTAGTGTTAGTTTCATAATAACTGCTCTATTTACTAATATATAATACAATGTTATCTGAACATGATGTGCCGCGTGCCATTTGTAAATAAAAAGAAATGCGAAGCGCGAAGGTTTGTCCTTGGGTGGAAATGTCCGCATTTCATAGTTGACAGCTTCGCCGCTAGGTATGATTTTGATTTTTATCGCTGAACCATTTTAAATAAAACATTTATTGTTATTTTTAATAATAATGCACACTTATTTTGTAAATTAAAAACCAAAGATAAAACTGAGTCTTTAGTTGGCGATCTGATGTTTAGTAAAAAAAACATATACACCGCTGACGGATATTTCCAGATAATTCATCGAATGTGTTTTCTTGATCTGCTCCCCCCCCCCCCCCCCCCCTCCCCAAACCTAAACTTTGCACTGGCTTAAAGGGCAAATCCCTTCGTAGGGTATGCTTTCTATGTATTTCGTTGCAACTGTCAGATTGCCAACTAAAGCTCAGTTTAACTAATATATATATATATATATATATATATATATATATATATATAATTTTCTAAATGTAATATTACTAATCATGATTATTGATAATATGCATATCTTTATGTTTCAAGGTATTGAAATTGTTGCAAAAACAATGCAATAAAAGTTCACAAGAAAAATGTGCATTTTTAATGTTTTTCGCCGTTTAAAACCTTTTTTTAAATTGTAACTATATTTATGGTTATTGCTAGATAAAAATAATGTGTTTCATTCTATGTAAATGTTAAAGTATTTATGTTTTATTACAACTGGTGGTATAAACAATGTGTAATTTGTTTAGAGAGACAGTTGCTGTCGCTGAAAAAGAAGTGATTGAGAAACCAGTCAGCAAGGAAGTTGATGCTGACGAGGATTCAAACTCAAAAACATCCGAAAATGGTGATGCCAAACTAAAGGAGAATGGTGATAAAGCGGAGGAAGACGAAGAGTCAAAAGATGGCGAAAACGGAGATTCTTCAGGTAAATATCACAAATTAAAATTGCTACTTTAACAACAAGGAAATTATAATATTTATTTAAAGATTCTTATTAGATTTTCTGTAGGTATATAATCAAAAAGATCGGCAGCGTCCTTCACTCGATTTTCTTATATTTGCAGTATATCTGGATACTAAAATACAAATATAAAAATACGAGGACGTAATTAATTATTTAATAAATTTAAAAAAATTAATGTGAAGTTATAACAATTTCAATCATTGTGATACTGATATATCATACATCACAAATAATTTATTCAATAGTTTTGTTTTTGTTCTGTACAAGGAAATACATTTAGTAGCTATAGTAACGAATATGGAAATTTTATATGTCAGTACACTTTTTATGGAAACATTTCAAATATATTCCTTAATTTGCAAAATATCTTCAATTACTGAAAAATCGACACTAAACCTTGAGGACTTGTACATTTCTTATTATTAGTTGAATGACAGTTATTATTTTTAAAAGATTAATTAATGAACTCTCTTCAAATTGAAAAAAGAAAAGAAAACACCGGATTAAAGATATTTGAATGATTTAGATGCCCATGATGCTTGTCCGGTAAAGAGGAAATCTGGGGGAGGAGATGCCCCTGATGCCCCAACCGAAGGGGCGTCGCCTGAGAAAAAGGCGAAACTCGATGAGAAGAGCACTGAGGCTGTCGAAGCCAATGGTGCTGATGCGAAAGCGGCTGCTTAAGACACCTCCTACCCCTGCAACATAAATCTCTTCAGCAAAAAAATGGCGAAAAATCAACAAACACACAACACACATACACCTATAAAACAAACAATTTAAACATACACGAGTGTTCTCTCTTTCGTTGTTGGTCATTTCGTCTATCTCTAATATCAAAATCTCCCGCCAATATTTTCGTATTCTTGACACAGCACCACACTAAATTTTTACGCATTTTACATCAAAAGAAAAAATGTTTTATTTTTATTGAATTTTGACATTCCTAGGTCCAATTAGACCTAATGCTCACTATACGTATTCTGCATGTCACACTATAATGAATCATTTCATGCTTTTACATATCTAGATATACGATATGTAACAGTCGTTTGAGTGAGTTGATGTGAGTGTTTTTATGAAAACGGACAAAATCGAGTATCGAGCTGTCATCAAATATTTGTTTTTGAAAGGCAATACGCCTACGCAAATCAAAGATGAGTTGGATTCTGTGTATGGGGACTCTGCACCATCATTTTTGAGTTGAAAAATAAAATTCTGAAAAAATATCGTGTATCTTTGTTAGGTCGGAAACTTTACAGACCACCCTCGTAAATTCGAAACTATGAAACGGCGCGTGCAGAAGAACCAACCAGTTAGTATCTCGAGATATAACAAATATACTCAAATCAATAACAATGACTTGAAACCGAATACAAATATGTTTAAACTTATTAAATCTAAACTATCAGAAAGTCATTTTAATCAAAGTAATTTTAATCAAAAAAAAATCCTTCTAGTTTATGGTACAGATTTATAAAGTAGGTTTGAATCGTATTACAATATTTGCCTTTATTTTGACATAATGGCACTAATGAACTGTCTACTAGGGTGACTTTTACTCAACGACTTATTTCCATGATTTAAAAGTATGAAATGTTTAATTCAATATAGTGATCAAACAGGACCGATAATAGAGCCTTGATAATAAACCTATACCTAACACAAAGTATTGAAAAGTTCAAATTTACTATTATATATTTAATCAATTGTATTAGGAAGGTTCTTTTTTTTTTTTAATAATTTAAGGGTGCCAATTCGTGTGGTGCTACGTGTATTAATAATAAACAATTTATTTTATTATCACTACTACTATACAGTGTTGTGTAAACTTAATAATAAATATTATATATTATTATTAAAAAGATAGTCTATAAAAAAGGAATTTTCAAAGTGAAAATAAACTACTTAATATTTCTATGTAAGATAGTTATAAAGTGGTCCACCATTTTTTTTAAAATGGAGGGCGCACTAATTTAGGAACGTTAAGATGTCTTTGTTAACTGTAAAACTGTGGTCAAGCATATTGTGGAGTCTTTCTCTGGCCATTTTTACTAGATTTTTTTACTTTTCAAAATACAACAATTAGGTGCTTACACCTACATCAGAATTTCACACATGCGCAATAAAGCAAAACAGCTAATTCTGAACCAAATTTCGTATATTGATATATCTGTAAATGTTGAAATATTTACAGAGAACTCACCGTACCATTAAATGAATTTTTTTCCTTGTGTGCGCATGTGTGAGAAGTAACATGAGCTGCCAGTACCTAACAAAATATCAAACTGTTAATCAATCATTATTGAGTGATGAAGGAACAAACAAACAATACCAGTTTGGCTCAGTGTGTTCATCCATATCAGAAATAATATCATGATATAGCGTATTTTAAATAATGCTTTCTTTTTTATACGATAGAAATAAAATAATATGTGCGTTGTATTTTTGTCTACTGCCAAGTAAATAACACAAATGGTTAACCAAGAATATATAATGTGTGTACTATTATCGTTAAAACAGTATTTTTAAGTACATTCTACCCGTTGTTAAACAAAATGAAAATACTAGCACATGTTTGTACAAAATATCACAAAAATATGGATAAAATAGTCATCTGTGTTCACGATAATTATTTCATCACTTGAGTGGAAAAATGGCAATAAAGAGTTAGTTTCCATAATTTTCGAATATCTTTTATTGTTTAAACACAAATTACCTAAATCTACGTTTATTGTTTTCTCGTAAAATGAAAAAGATACAATTTAATTCTACATCATTCTAGCAATATACAATCATTGGTAATGGAACAGTGTACAGTTTTTTATCATCACTTGTTTTGAAGCATACTTTTACTAGTATTCGTTTTAAAAATTAACCAAAAATATGGCGACAATTTTTATAATTCAAATTTTATTAAATGATATATAAAAAAAATTGTTTAAATCAATCACGTAATGAATTTAAAAGGATCTACTATCATAGTTTTTATATTAAATCAAGATATCAAATTGAAACATTAGAACTTGAAAACCAAGAATAATTATAAAAAATCTCTTTGTTTAACAGATAAAAATAAGTAAAGAAAGAACATAAAGTATGAAATTTTCCAATTTAGAAGTATCTTAAGATTTATATCAATCAATCAAAAAAAAAACGTTACTACGACACGTACAAGTACTTTATTTGCGATCTTATAGAAAAATCCGATAACTATCACCAAGTATAGAAATCTTCAAAGATAATCAATTTGTATTACGCGGGGGAAAATGGTTAAACATTTATATTAGCATGAAGTTAGTAATGAAACTAACTTTACTTTTAGAGCATTTTTACGATTTTTCAGTAAATAAATGTAATTTTAACATTGATATGAGAAAATAGATTGATTTTATGATCGAATAGTTAAAAAATTGTGGTGACTAATAGGCTATTTTTATAGTTTTAGTGTGTCGTTGATAATTTCATATCATACTTCACAAAAATTGAAGTGTCCCCCCACTGTAGTCGGTTAATGGCTATATAAAAAACAAATATCGCATGACTTTTCAACAAAGTGAATTTTCGTTTCGTCGTTCGTTGTTCAAATTTTGTCACAATAAATTATTGATACGGCAAAATGTTGCGTTTTACTTTGGCTTGCCTTTTATTGGCATTGACAGTCAATGCTAGCTTTGTTAGGTGAGTTTTACCCTAATTTTATTTGCTTAATTTAATAAACTATAACCTTTTTAACAATGAATATAATCGCCGATTCACCACATCGTTCTTTGTTGATGATTGTAGCTATCTTTGATCAAATACTTTTTATATGTGTAATCACTGATGAGCTTTATTTATTATATTAATGCGACGTTTACAATTATCTTTGGTAAATTTAAGGAAAATAAGATCATTAAATAATGATCAAAATACAGGACAACATTTCTGTAGCGGTTTTTGATCTAATAACAAGAATTTGACATTGGTGAACTTTGTTATTGTAGCTTTTACGATTTTCTTTCTTTATTTTTAAAAATAGCATTTTCAAACAATGAACATACTCGAATCATATAGAACCTAACGTTAACTGGTCAAATCTCACAAACAAATAACTTCGGATGAGTGTTCAGTTTTATTGTTTGTTAGATTAGAGCTATTATTTACGCCACTCTTAATTTTTTTTTATTAAAAAAATTGCTCTGTTTTGCTAGAAATATATTAACAAAAAAGTTTAATATTCTCAGTAAATATTTTAAAAATTGTTATAAAATTAACTAAATACAACTTAAAATTGGACATCCTCCATTTTTATTGAATTACTATTGTAGACAGTAAACGAAATGTAAGACGCGGACAAATATTTCTAGACATTTTTGGCACTAGAAAATATATGGTGTAACTCGGGCCTTTAAGAATATTATAATGTTTAAATACGCCCATAACAAAAAAACGGCTAATTGACTCTGTTTATTCCTTTTACAAAATTATCTATCTATTGAGATATCTGACTAATATCAGCTGAATTATATTTTTATGTATGGCAAATTTAAATGCTCTATCAAAAACTCAAACTACGATTTGTATCACGAAACAATTGAAATATAAAACAATTGTAATCGTAACGTAACGTGAACAAAATCTAGAGTGTCCTACGTTCAGATAGGCAAAATATTAAAATATAAATATAACTAATCAAAGAAATATACTTTTGCATTTTACATAATGTTATCATGTTATGAATTATTTCAATAATGATGAAATGATCAAATGTATACTGATAAGTCAAGTAGTCAATCACTACAAATAATATATTCAATTGTTTTACTTAAGTAAATACATAAGATAACAATAACACTGATTAAGGAAATGATTTCAAACTTCAAACGGTATCTTCAAATAAAAGTCGTTAATAAAATATTAATATCTTTTTTACTTTCTTTTACGAAGTAATAAGTAAAGAAAGTAAAAATTCTCGAAATTTTAACGGAAATAGATCTTTTGACCCTCCCTGAATCGAGTCTGACTATTTTTGGAATGACGTCTGTGTGTGTGTGTCTGTGTGTGTGGCTGTGAACGCTCTACAGGCTCTAAAGATAAAATGATGAAACTTTAGATTTGTATATGCCTGGGAGGAAAACCTCCTATTTTTGAAAAGCATATTCAAACCGGAAGTGCATGTTTACTTGAGTCACTTTTTGCATATCTCTGTAACGGCTGCACTTACAGTAAAAATAGTTAGAATAAAATTGAAAGATATTAATGATTTGAACACTTTTTGTTTGAAAAATATCTTCAAAAAGTGTACCAGTTACGAGAAAATTGCTATTATCTTATTTATATTGCCATAGTTACATAGGTATGGAAAATTATATATAATAAATCGCATCTACTATGCATGTCAACTGTTTTAAATATTCAAATATTTTGACATCTAACATTTATTGTCAGTGTCACATATAAGTTTAGTGAAAAACCGTTACAAAGGTTAGTAAATAATTTAAAATATTATATATAAATATTTTCTCTGGTTTAAAGTTAATTTGAAAACTAAAAAATGCCCGGCCATAATAATTTTTAATAATATGTAATGAATAATTATATTGTCTTTATACTACTATAAAATCCAACACTTAAAATCTAAAATACATATGTTTTCTTTGGAAATCTGACAATAAACTAACTTTACACTTTTACTGGACAATGAATGACAATATTTTCTTGAAATTATACTTTTTATATTTTTATTTATATACTATCAAATCTAAATATACTGACTACGTAAAAGAAAGTTTAGGGCCAATACATGGCCGATGTTTTATCTCACCTTTTTCTGTATTTTCGAGGTACTGAAAACCCCACCAGAGTAAACACACTTCCGGTTTAATATGATTCTGAGCCAGTCTAATTCTGTAAGGAGAACCTTTTACATTTTTAAGGCGTTTGTAGTAATTGACATGAATTTCATTTCTTAAAATTATTTAAATCTATCGAACATAATTCTTGATTTAAAACTCAACCAAAAAATTTATAGTCTAAAGATTGGTCCCAGTAAACATTTCGTCACATATAACGTTTATTACATTGCGGAGACGTAACACGGGCTTGTTACGTCTATAATATGTGGCATAGATGTTACATTCGACTAAATGTTTACTGGGTAGCTCTTTAAATCATTTAGATATCTATCTACAGAATCCATATTAAGCACTGTGCTTGTTTTTCAGATTCATATGTTGATCAATATAAATACAATAAGGTCAAATGTTAAGTGATGTACTTCGTTTTATGTATTGCGATGTTATAAACTGACAACTTGAATAGTCTTCCGCTTTACAAAAAAAATATAATTACGGGGATTTACGGGATAAAAACTTGAATAAGCGTAAACATGATCGAAATGACTAATTCGTTTAAGTTATATTTGTGAAGTATTCGCAACTAAAATTAATTCATTGATTTAGTTTTCTCAAAATAATAAACTTTTACAGCTGCCAAATCTCCGATTCTGATCTTTTTCGAAGTTATTATTTGTTAGTTAAAAATTAGTACAGTCTTAGCACAGGTGTGAGTTCTAGTTCTGAGAAAACTCTCAGTATTAACACATCTTACATATAACTTAATCGCATAAAGATTAGATTAAAAAAAAACGAAATTTTTTATAAATAGGTATTTAATGTTTGTTCAATCGAATATATTAAATTGCATGATTTTATTACATCGTAGATAATATCGCTTTCTTACAAATCAATTGTTTTTATACACCGCCTGACGTGGGACGTATTTTTTTGGTAATTTACGTACTGTATACCGGAATGAAATACATACAATGATCAAAACGATTGCTCAAATGAATGAACAAGCGTATCATTAGCAAGTAAAGCGCGTTTCAAATTCATGAATTGTCCTATTCGTCGCCATATGTATTTAATTATGTAGAACAACAACAAAAAACAATTCAATTTATTAGGTTTAGTAATTCATAGCTTGAATTTCGCATTGATTATACACACGTATAGCCCAAAGAAATACGTCCATAATCTATCATTAAACAGAATAATTTTCACATGTATAATGGTAACACATTAAACACTGGCGGTATTGATAGCTTAATTTGGACTACAAATACACCATTGTTGAATTGAATCTTCTTAAATGACTGCGTAGTAGTTATACTCTAACTCCCTCCAAAACAACAGAGGATCTGCATACTCTGTGCATCCTATTTATCAGGGTACGTTGAGTATTTGCGATCTCAGCTACCGATGGCGGCACTGAAAACACAAAAATATTAACTGAAGGGAGTACTGTCAAAATTAAATCACGATAAATTTAAATTAATTTTCAAATTAATTATCATAGTCATAGAACTTCTAGCTTAAAATTTATGTATTAAATATGTTTCGACTGTGATGTTCGTCAGGATATTTATTATAGAATGTTGTTAGCTCGCCGTACATAGTATCGAAGAACTAAAGCATTCGGCCGTGTGTCTGTAAATATCTCGGATTGAACATTATCTTTAACAATAAGTATTTCTTCGTCCTGAATCCAAAAATACATATATAACTCATATACTTGGTTGTTAGTTGTCGCTCGCTCGTAAGACCAAAATTTGTCGCTTTTCTGAAGATACATTGACACCAAATTTGATGTACACAATTCGTGCCGTTCGCATTTTAAATCCCCCAAATACTTTACTTCCGGAAGTATTAGGCCCCAAAAAAAGGCAACTTTTGATTTTTTTTTGAAAATACCAAAAGTTATTTTTGCAAAGGTGAACTACTGTAAATGAAATGGACAAAATTCTTTTCAATCGACAACTGACGAATCCAATGTTTGTTTTAGCATAAAGTAAATATGAGATAATCGGCAAGATTCATATTTTTGCTATGGAGAAAAGAACATAACTAAAATTATTTTGTACTATTATAAAAGATAATATTGTAATAGTTATTAATAAAAAAATCTATTTGATCCAGAATTATTTTAATG
Source organism: Nebria ingens riversi (assembly GCA_018344505.1). Classification (NCBI taxonomy): domain Eukaryota; kingdom Metazoa; phylum Arthropoda; class Insecta; order Coleoptera; family Carabidae; genus Nebria; species Nebria ingens. The sequence continues at coordinate 265,168 of JADQWA010000157.1, read as the reverse complement.
TTTCATGGTTGTATTTTAATGTTTCAGAATTCCACTATTCAAAGGCAAATCAGCTCGCAGACACTTCGATGAAGTTGGAACTGAATTGCAAAAAGTACAATTCCGTTATGGAGGTGGCGTAGGAGCTGAACCATTATCGAATTATTTAGATGTAATTTCAATATAACTTGTGCACTACTTATCAGTGTTGTTTTATTGTATTTTCTTGCAATTAGGCTCAATACTATGGCCCCATCACCATTGGAACTCCACCACAATCGTTCAAAGTTGTGTTCGACACTGGATCATCAAACTTGTGGGTGCCATCAAAGAAGTGCCATTTCACCAATATTGCTTGCTGTAAGTAATATTAATCTATCCTTTAAATATTGAATTCTGACATTTGACATTGATTCTCCTTCAATAACCAGGATTGTATGCATACAATAAAAACATAACAAATATGTAGACAAATATAGAGTTATAAACCAACTATTATTCTCTGTATAATAAATAATTTATGAATTGGAAAACTAATATTGTGATTGGGCTGAGCCATTATGTAGCCACTGCATGTAGTTGAACAATTTTTGAAATAATTATTAAGAAAAATGGCCCAATTGCTCCTTTTTAGCACGAGCTAAATTTATCTGATTTTCCTTGTTTCGAATAGTGTTACACAACAAATACAACAGTAAAAAATCCACAACTTACGTTGCAAACGGAACCAAATTCGAGATCCATTATGGATCCGGTTCTCTATCAGGTTTCCTATCCACTGATGTTGTTGAGGTAATTGAAAAACAATAATCGCATTTTTCCTGTGTATTCATTGATATGTATTTTGAAAAGATGGGTGGTATGAAAATAGCAGGCCAAACCTTTGCTGAAGCACTTTCTGAACCTGGTTTGGCATTTGTTGCCGCTAAATTCGACGGTATTCTTGGTATGGCTTACAAATCAATCGCCGTTGATGGGGTAACGCCCGTTTTCGATAATATGGTCGCCCAAGGAATCATTGATAAACCGATCTTCTCATTCTGGCTTAACAGGTTAGAGCATTTATTTATTTTAGCGAAATTATGATGATTACATCACACTTAAAATGGTACAGCTATTGTCACGTGCAGTTTTATAATAAAAAAAGCATATATTATCTTAACATAATTCTTTATCGTTATATATGTTTTAAAAACTATATGTAGGTATAGCTACAAATGTTTGATAAAATAATATTTGATTATTTGTTTTGTACTATTACGTTGTATACGTGATCATGGTTTTCTACAATCACTTAGTAAGTAATTTAACACATTTATTGTGCACAGATATTAAAATTTAAAAATAAAACTTAAAATTGATACATTGAAAGTCTGTGATTATGAATAAATATAAAAATATAGTTAGGCGCGTAAAAATAGTTTTGTGCTGTTGGTCAATCATTTTCATAACAAATTAAAATTAATGTTTCGCCGTTAAACGACAGATGTTATGTACTTAAATACTCGAATACTTTTAACGACAAATATTGAAATTATAATCGTTGTATTTTGCAACTTTTTTCCACCTTACTATTGATTTTGGTATGTGAAACAGAATATTCTTTATTTAAATGATATTTTTTTAAATCATAGAGATGCAAGCGATAAGAATGGTGGTGAGATCTACTTCGGCGGATCAGATCCAGCACGTTATGAGGGTGACTTTACTTATTTACCCGTCGATCGTAAAATGTACTGGCAATTCAGTATGGACGGTATGAAAGTTGGCGAGAAATCTTTCTGTGAGAATGGTTGTGAAGCGATCGCAGATACTGGCACCAGTTTAATCGCTGGACCTCTGGCGGAAGTTTCTGAACTTAACAAAGCTATTGGGGCTACACCTATCACCGCTGGACAATCCATGGTCGATTGCAAATTGATCCCAGACTTGCCAGCAATTGAATTCAAGCTTGCCGGAAAAACATTCGTTTTGGAAGGCAAAGACTACGTTTTACAGGTACGAATTTATAGTTCTCTATCAACCAATTTTGCTGCTAATAGCAATACTTACTTAAATACTTTTTTTTTTTTTGCTCTTCAAGAAGAGATATATTTGTACTGACACTTTGTGAAACAGTAAAAAACTCTACGGCATATAATATTTTTAAAGTAATTTAGCAAAATACTCATAGAATTTTAAAACGGTTTTAAATTAAACCACATGCTAATCATAGGATTACATAATCATACTTTAATTATGATATACTATAATTATCATATTATGTTGACGGGATATGATACACTAAACATACAATAGTAGTTTAAGTAGTTATCGAAGATTCCGTTAGAACTTCTGCTGATGATCATTTATGAAATAGGAAATACTTAAACATTGGAATCCAATTCTTTAAGGAAATAGACTAAATTTATATCATAATTATTAATGAATGACTTGGTACCAATTTAAAAAATTAAAAATTGTTTAAATTTTAACCCAATGATATTATAAAATGAAAGATTAAAATAAACAAATGCCTTTGTATGAATAATATATAGATTATATTTACTATAAAAAAAAAAATTACGCAAAAGTATAATGCTAAGTGTAAACATACAATTTGGAATTAGTTCAAAAACTTAAACTGGGACAAAACAATAATTCTTAAAACGCATAAATTGTTTTAACTATGAGCCGGCCTGTCTATAAAGAAAAAAAAATATTATCCTATTTTTAGTCACTATCTTATTACTTTGAACTTTGATGTTACTAAACAGAAAACATTTATCTGTCGTTTTTCAGGTCAAGCAGCTTGGTCAGACAATTTGTTTATCTGGTTTCATGGGTATCGACATTCCACCACCAAACGGACCACTTTGGATCTTAGGAGATGTGTTCCTTGGCAAGTATTACACCGAATTCGACATGGAAAACAACCGTGTCGGTTTTGCGTTGGCTAAATCTGCCTAATTCTAAGAGTGTTTATCTGTTCGCAATTCAGAATTATCTTTCAATTTGTTAAAATAAAACATTCTGAGTCGTAGACAAATAACGAATCATTTCGACCAAAAAAGTTTTTCTTTTTGTAAAATAGGACGTAATTACTGTTAATGTAGATTTTTAGTTGCTCTCTTTCTATGTGCACTAATAATTCAAACAAAAAGCTGTGAATTGATATTTGTTACCTGTGTATTCTGATAAATAAATAATTTAATAATAGTTTAATTTTGTACTTTTTTTTTAGTTAAACATAAGCATAATCTATTTTAGTTCATGTTGGGTTAAAAGATTAGTTCCAGATAGCTATCTGGTAAATAAGCATAAGTAATAGTCATGTAAGCAATTGAACTATTTACCAGATAGTTTATCCGGGGCTTTATTAAGTGATGCAAATACTGAGCTTTAATGCAATTACAAAAATCATTTTTATATGAAAATTTAATGTGATTTCATTTAAAAACGCTTCTAATTTTCTATGAATACGGGTGTAAAAACTTTAGTAGGTAATCTTTCAAAAAGTCGAATAATTTCGAGTTCAAATACTAATTAATTATTTTGAAATGAAATATTGCATGATAATCTATTTTATGGATACTGTTTTGAAGAAATATTGATTAATAAAAAAAAACATTTATTGAGCACCATATATTTCTTTAAACTTGTGAAGTATAAATATTGAATCATACATTTTATCAAGAAGCTTATCTATCGCTAATGTAAATTTGTTTACAAGATATTTATAGATTATAGATTAATAAATCAAGTTATGTGAAAAGTAAATTTGCACATTAATACAGTATATAACTCATGATAAAACCTTCAAAATTGAAAAATATTAAAATAAATAATTAAGTGCCTTGTATACTTAACAAAATATGATAAGACATTTTGTCAAGCTTGGTGAAAATAGCACCTCAAGGATTGATAATAATTCGCTTTGAAAAAATGCATTTCAACAAAAAAAAGATATTCATTGTTTTATCTAAATATCCGTTCAGTTAGTAACTTGGGATATCATTTTGTTTCGATTACTTAATTTATTTTTAGTAGTTAGTTTGATTCTTGCTGTGTGATTATGATGCCATCCTACGTAGATTTAAGTAATTAATAATTTAAAAATTGCAACTTCCTCATTCCATTAATACTCATCCAAAATGTATATATCTATTAAATTATCTCGTAATTCATAAAAACTAAAATATCTACACCCGTATTTAGAGTCGTAAACTGTGTAACTTCAACTTTCAAACAATAAATCCTACTATCATTTCTGCTAATGTTACAGGCCGAACGAGTTTTAATTGGCGATTAATTTTAGGTGTTCTTATCATAATTAACACGAAAGAGTAAGTTGTTACCACTTGCTTTGTCTAGCTTACATCCTTCGATATCAAAATTCTAAATACTTGACTTTAGAGAAAAGGATTGTAAAATGATGGGATTATTTGGTAAATAGATGCCTTAGATAATTTTTTAAAGAAATCGTTATATTTCTGTGTTTTTTTTTCCTTTTAAATATCTACAATCCGTAAAACATCAATTCACACAAATAATATTTATAATAAGAAATGAATAAAGATGTACACTACATAAAATTAATAATTACTATTGAATTGATCTCGGAATCAAACTAACTTTACAAATATAAGAAATAAAATTATTACAACTATAGTAAATTTATTTAGCGTTCCTGTTGTATTGTTTTAGATGACTTATGGGATCAGTGAGGGGGAGTGTCGTTCATGAAATTTACAGTGACAGGTTAGACAACGATTTGCAGACAAAAAAAATAAGATTTTCCGACTTTCGTAACCATCAACGTTGTTCAAATAAAATGAATTCTTATCAATAAATATAAGCTTTTCTTAAGCCAACAATCTGTTTATTTAATTTAAAATATTACTAACCTATTTTGTTTCAGATGATCAGCTCCAAAATGTCGTTTTTGCCCTAAGATACAAGAAAGAGATAAAGACATCGAGATAACAATTAAAATTGCAACAGCCATTGTGTTAAGTTACAAAAATTTAATTAATCACATCTCGAAATTTGCTAGTTTACTTATAGAAAATGTAATAATCAGGTGTTTATGATGCACCTTGTCGCTCCCACTTATTATTACACAACAAACGAACAGATTTATAAAGAAGATAAAAACTGAACTTTTGTGTGCTGCCACCTAGTGTATAAATCGTGCGAAGACACACCTCATTAAGTTTCTTAAGGAATCGATTATTTATAAAATCTAAAACTAGGTCTTCAAAAAATCGCCAAAAGATCAGCCAATCATATTGAAGGACATGACGTTATAATTTAGTTTTTAAATGCTATAAATAATAAAAACTTTTTAAAAATTTGTTGACTGGTGTAATGAATGAATTATGAATTCCTAATACACCTATAATATTCCATAATCAAAACATTTCGCTGAAATTACCCGATATCCTAAATATTGTTTTATATGACTGATCAAAACATTTCAGAAAATTGTTTTTTTACAGGACGATTTTTTGAAATTCCCTTTAAGTGAGGTTTACTAATGCATTTTATATTAAAATTATATCAAACCATTCTTGTTTAGAGTGATTGATTTTAAATAACTAATGCGTTGGTCTCACATAAATGGACAAATACAATTAGTGACCTGTCGTACGGGCAATCTTTTCTAAATTACACACGCACGCACAATAATCAGTTCAAAAACTTACGTTTTGGACTGTGTTGCAGTTCCGGTAGTACTTGGATTCGTAGTAGCTGGCTTCTTATGTTGGCGCGCCTTCTTAACGTACGCCTCGATTAGATTCTGGATCTTTTTTGGGTTAATTTCTCCAGATTTGTTATGACAAATCTAAATAAAATATATATCCAAACTTGAAGCACATATCAGTACACATACAATTATAATAACTTACCTTCGGTACGGCACGGCGTAAAATATCTTTGTATTGATCTTTTGTCACGTGTTTTTTATTGTAGTGTGGTTTTAAAACTAATTTTACCTCCTCTACAACGCGCTCCTGGCGATTGAGTTTCTTTAAGAACTATAACGAAAGAGTACAGTAGATATTTAAAGATTTTCTTTTAAACAAAATGTGACAAAACTATAATTAATGATAATTCATTTCAGGATTTAAAAAGCAACTCTATCCCGTTTACACCGCTTATTCTTAACATTTAAGGCTTACTCATGCCGAATTGCACCATTGGCATTTCACGAAAGCAAAATGTCTTAAAATTATCAAACCGAATTTAAACTTTTGCTATTTCTTTATATTGTTGATTTAAAACATTAATTTATGTCATTATGGCTATATAAAGCACTTTTGCCATTTAAATATTGATTTAGATCCAAACCTGTTGGAGTTCTTTATAATACATAATTTATGTTTGTAACTGACTTTACACTAGATTATAATAATAATTAGATTGATTTATGTATACGCCGTATATACAGATTTCTACAGAAACGTAGTGCATAAACGTTTAACACGAAATATTACATACTTTAGTGTAAAGATCTCATCCTTCTGATAAAGAAACAACATAATGAAAGCGCTAAAGATTTTTTAAATTTTATTGTTGTTCATTGTCAAGGATGTTATCATATATTATTTTTTTTATGCAAATAAAAGTATTGCATTGCTTTTATTTAGATTCTTGCATTGCACAACAAAATTAGACTTATCTAAAGCAAACGTTGATTTTGGGCTCAACCTATACAAAGCACAGTGGCAAGTTAATATTATAAAATGTCTACAAAATAACACCTCAAAATTTAGTGAATATAAAATAAAAATAGTCTATAATTGATATTGTTATCAAATTTGTGTCCGAGTAGCAAAACGCCCTTGTGTGATCGTTTGTTTGACAATGTACGTACGTATGCGGCGACTTGTATTTAGTCTTAAATTATGGTAATGAATTTATAGAAAAAAGTATTAAATTGGAAATGAGATGGTTGTGAGTGAATAATTCTTCATTTCCAGTCATGGTTAATTAAAAATATTAAAATTAATTCCTACTTTTACTAATTGAATTGTTACGATTAAAATTAGTATTTAGATTCCTAAATATGGCTAAAGTAATGAATTTTAAATAAATAATAATTTTTTGAAAAGAAACAAATATTAACGTTTACTTTAATTTTAAGTCAAAGCGGTGCAAACGAGCATAAAAGGTATGAATTACCTCTGAATTGGGCAATTGTTGTGATGTGATACACACCTTGTCTTTAACTTGCATTTCTACTGCCGAATTTGGTAAATCGTCAAGTATTTTAAGATTATCCTCATCAATTTTTACACCTATATGAGTTTTACTTTGACCTATAAACAATTCCAAAATTAATTATCCAATTTAGTATTTATTTCAAAATATCGCTAACCTTTCGCTGAACCCGATTTTTTGCCCAGCTTCACCGGCACTTTGGTATTCGTCTTTCCTTTCTTGTTGTTTTGTGGACGGAAAACGGGCGAAGATCCAAACAGATTATCAAAAGCACCTCCTCCTCCTCCTCCCCCTCCGCCTTTGGCAGGCGATTTCATATTTTTACTCCTTTTGCTATTCATTGATTCGACGGGCGGTTCAAATAAATCCTCATAATCACTTGATCCGGGCGAGTACGGGGACTCAAAATCGAGATCAACATCGATAACTTCGTTACCATTTTGTCCCATGGGCCGCGATTTTTTATTACGAACCGGCGTCAGTGGTTTGACGTTCGGAACGGGCAGTTTAGAAATCATTGTTTTCGAAGGCATTGGCTTGATGGGAGTGGATTTTATTGGAAGTTTAGCAGGAGATGATTTGAGCGGAGACATTTTCGCCGGGGAGGATTTGGCGGGAGTAGGTAGTATTATTCGCTGCGGCACGGAAGTGGCTATGCGTGGTGTCACTGTTGAAGAAGTAGAGAATAAATTTGTACGAGGTAAAGTGGAATTCAAAGCAGGAGCTGAAGTTATAACCGTAGGGGTAACCGAAGAGTAAACTGCAGTAGAGATAATTGGTTTTACAACAGTAGGTTGTTGAATTTGTTGATTAATAACTACTCCTATTGATATTCTCTCTGGAGATTTTGAATTTTTATCGCTTGAATCTTTCGTTTCAATCTCTATCACATTATCAGTACTTGAATTTGGCGAAGTTCGTGCTTGTGTGCCTGAGTCAGGCGACGAACTTAACCGCTTAGTTCGATCAAGAGAACCAGCACGTTTCTCTGCATTCTCACCTGCTATTGATTTCTGACTGGACTCCAACGGCCCCACAGCTAAATCAACTAAATCCCCATCCGATTCTACTTTATCTGCTTCCGAAGAATTAGTTAGATTCGCTGTTTGAGGCTCCGGCGTTGGTGATCGGGATTTGGTAGGGTCAAAGGGATCATAGGCATCCGGGGAGCTGAGTGGAGAACTAGGTGGTTCGGGAGGTGTATTTGGACCTTTGTGCAAAACATCTTCTAGGCGGTGTTCTAATTCTTCTTGAGGATCAAGCTCAACTTCTCCTTCATCGTTTGGATCATGCAAAGGATTGCTTATTGCGCGTAACTGCGTTTGTTTGGTCGATAATAAAAATTTGATCTGTGGTTCTGGTGGTGTTTTTGGACCGGTGCTATTTAAATAGTTTGGAGATTGCGGTGCCGAATCTTCTTGGTTTTGCGATTCCATCATTTCTTCTTGTAATAATTGATCATGAATATTTTCGTCTTCTTTTTCGCAATTATCACTATCGCTTAACACGATGATGTCTTTCGGTGAGGGTGTGAGTTCTTTAAATGGAGAACGATCTAGATCTATGATTGCTACTGGTTTCATGTTGGCTACTTCCTTATTTTTCCTCTTAGTCTTGGGACTCTTCGCTCGTTTTTTCTTCTCTTTTAAATTTTTGTCCTTTTTTGTTTTTTTCGCAGTAACTTCTAGTAAAGTTTCGCGTTTTCGTTTAACACCCAATACTTCTCTTGTATTATCTTCGTTTGTTTTATTAAAGCTAACGCTCACTAAAATATTATCACCCGAAGCAAACACTTCTTTGGACGGTGGTGGAGTTCGATCACTGCGTTTCCGTTTCCGATAATCATCTTTTTGTTTCTTCTCGCCCTTTTTCTTTTTATCCTTTTTCTTCGCTTTATTAACATCATTATTAGTAAGTATTACAGTTAGATTTTCAGGCTGGACAGGTCCCTTTTCAATCGCCGGAGGCGGAGTCCACGACGGCGAAATTGATTCGGGTAAATTGTGCCGTGGATCAGGCCTAGCACTCGGCGATCTAGACCAAGATGGTGTCCATTCTCGCTCAAACGATCGTTTTCGTTCCCAATCTCTCGGTCGTTGTTTAGGCGGAGACGGTGTCCTGGTTTTTGCCTTAGTTCGACTAATACTTCGAATTTTCTTTTTACCACGCGTTCGTTCTTGTGATCTTCTCCGGCTACGATTCCTATATCGTTCTCGGCTCAAAGATCTATGCCCTGCTCGATATCGTTTGTTTCTAGGTGATCTGGATCGGCGGAATGAACGCGATCTTGATCGACGAGGTGATCTTGATCGACGTACTGAGCGTGATCTATTACGTATGGATTTACCGCGAGATCGTGATTTGGGCGTGTGACCCCGCGAGAATGTTCGAGATCTGGATCGTTTCGGTGAGCGTGTTCTACGACGGCGTTTTTTCGTTTTGTTCCACGAAAGTGACCGTCTGTTGCGGGATGCAGACCTGCGAGATGCATGGGATGGTGAGACGGATCGACTTGATCTTGATGGAGTTCTATCAATATCGCGACCAAACTGATCTTTTTTCGGCTTTTCTGCTATTAAACTACGCACATTATAACGTACCAAGTCTTTCTTTTTTTCTTTTCTTAATTTATCTCTTCGATTTTCTTTATTCTCTTTACTGCTCTTCTTTTCTCTCGATCGACTCCTAGCTTTTTCTTTATCTCTATAATTACGTTCTTTATTACTTTTGCTGATTTTCTTAAACTCAGGTTTTTTGCCTTTATCTACTTCTTTATTTTTATCAACTTTTTCAATTACTTTCTTTTTTAACCGTTTCTTTTTCTCATCATCAGAGTTCGGATTAGTATGTTCCTCAACTTGAGGTTCATCTACAGCTTGCAGGATCTTCGCAGCTAATTTTTCAACTATCTCACCTTCTTCGTAATCTTCGGGTCGTGTCAAATCTAATTCTGATTCTTTAGCATTTATTTCCAAAGCATCCCCATCGGATATTGTTTTCATGTCATGAGATTCATCGAATATGTCATTTCGTTCATCATCAGATATTAATTCGGTATCCATTCCTCCAATACCCGCTCCAATATTCTGCTCATCATCGGACAGGTGTAATTTCTGAGGTTCTTTTTCATCTAAACACGGAGTGTAACTTCTCTCTTCTTCGCTGATTGCTTCCGTCATTTTCTCCAAATCTATCACTTTCGTTTCTTGTGGTTTCTCATTATCCGTTTCGCTGAGTTTCACAAATTCATTTTTGTATTCCCATTCTTCTAAATCACTATCGTCGTAAAGTTGTAGTACACGTTCTTTTTTAGTACTTTCGACAATTAATTTTCGTTTTGGATCAAACGCGATTTTTATTGGAGTAGTTTGTTTTTTAATTAAAAATACTGCAGGTGTTTTCACTTCTGATTTAGTTTGAATTGAGGATTCAGAAGATTTTTTTTCATAATCTATATTTTTACAATCAGATATTATATTATCCGCCTTCTCAATTTCCTCCACTTTTTCTTCATCTTTCGGTAGATCTTTGGGTAGATCTTCCGGTTGATCTTTCAATAAATCTATAAGTTCTTCTTTAGTATTCACGATTATATCATTCTCTGATTCGATTTTATCTTCTGGTGAGTTATCATCATTTTCTACAATTTCACCATCACTCAATTCTTTTCCATCTAATAATTCGTTTTTAGAACTCATTATTGGTTCTTCTATCTCGTCATCCATATTTATCGGTTCTTGTATAGATTCTTCTCGCATTTCTGCTTCTTGCATTTCTTCTGATTCCTCAATGACTCCCTCAGGTAATTCTTTCGATTCTTCCAACTCTTCCTTGGCAATGTCTTCTATTTTATCTGGTTGTTCAGCTAAAATTTCAGTAGATATTTCATCTTGTTTTGGAATGTTCACTGATAGTTCAGTTGCTTTAGCAATATCTATGCTTGTAGCTGAATAAATAGAGAAATTTGGGCAATCATCAGAGGAATCTTCGTCATCATCGTAGTTTACAAGCGAAGATGAAGGACCTCGAGTTGGGGTTGTATTACTCATGTGTTCTTTCAAAACTTGCTGAACAGCATCACTGACAATTTGAGGTGATAAGTTAGTGAGTTTTGTCGTTTCTACAAGTTGCGATAATGAAGTTTCGAAAAGGTTTTCAGTTTCAAATGTTTCATCGTCCATTTGTACACATTCAGGCTTTGATGGTTGTTCCATTTCACTATCAGGTATAATTTCGTTAGATTCAGGTTCTTTTATAACGGCAATTGCTTCAGAATTAGAATCAGTATCATTTGATGGATCAGCCGGATCATATTTATCAACTTCTTTTACTGTATCATCTATAACAAGTTCAGATCCACTATCGTCATCCGTTCCAGAATTATTAAACGTTTGGGCAATCGCTTGAACCTGCTGATTAACATGTGGTTTATAACTTTCTTCTTCAATTTGCGGCGAAGATGCAGCTTCAATATCGCTATAAATATCAACATCCTCCTCATGACGAGTAGAATTATCATTTAAATTATGCTCACGTGGATCATCGAGAACAAGTTCGATAGGTTCTACGATTCGTGGTTGTGGCGGAGGCGGTTGTAGAGGGGGTCTACGCATTGGAAAACGAGGACCCCCGCGACCGCGAAAAGGAGGCGTAGGTCCCCCGCCACCATGATGAAAATAACCACCACCGAAGTTGTTATCACGTTGGTGGTTATAACCACCGTAACCGCCACGGTGAGCACGCGGAGGGCCGCCATAGTGGTTATAATTTGAATTGCCACCATCGTAACCACCTCCACCTCCGCGATAATTTCCGCCGCCTCCACGATGGAAGTAAGGCTGGCGATTACCGCCACCTCGATTGGGAAACATTGGCGCTTGAGTTGTCTCAATTTCTGTCGTTTTATCAATTTCCGGCGATGGGGAAGTTGACGTTTCTAATTCTGTATTATCCTGTATTAAATTGTTGTTTGACTCGGATTTGTTTCGGGACTCATTTTTTATGTGTATAGTGCCATCTCGTGCCACAGATATTACACTATTTTTTGAATGCAATTTCTCTTGGGTTGATAGTATTTGACCCAAAATATCGCATGAACTGACTGTTGCAAGAGGCTCCGGAGCGAATACTGCTTTTCGGCGTGCAGCACGACGCATGGCACTCGCTTCTGAAGATGCTGTTCGAGCATGAGTTAAAAGTCCTCCCGAAGAAGAGATGCCAGGAGCATCTTCATCTGAAGCAGAGAAATAGTCTAGCTGATCGCGTTGCCCGAATAAATGCAATGTGGGGATACCGGCCAGACTTCTTTGAAGTCCGATATTACCGACTGAGTTACTATTTGCTTTGTTTTTAACTTCTGGGATAGCTAATCCGACCTTTTTTGGCGCACATATTCCCAGTTGAAACGCCAAGCGTTTTTTTACAGTTTTTGGCTGAACTGTACGTCGCTCTTTAATCGCCCTTTTACGTTTTGTCTTGCGCTTTTTGCGTTTACATTTCTTCTTCACTGCAACTTTTTGACCAGTTTTATCATCGATTTCATAATATAAGATGACTGGCCGCCGTTTTTTTGCTCTCGATTTTCGCTTTGCTTTTCGCTTCGTTTTTCGTTTTATAATCGTTTGATGACCGCGCACAGTTGTAGGAGTGATTGTACTAGTGGTACGTGAAGTTCCGGGTATGGCAGTATCCTCAAACCCCGACGACAAGGAATTTAAATCGAGATTAAGTGCAGACGAACGATTTATTTCTATTGTAGCACGTATTCGTTCCATTTGGCTAGTACGGGGGAGCAATCGAGGCTCATGGCGGTGTCGGCGAATCTCTCTCCGTTCTGCCTCATGAACAATTGTTGGTAAACGGCATTCACTGCAAAACCACTCTTCTATTGGCACATTCTCCATCGGAGGTTCCAAACACTCCAAATGATAACCTAAATCGCATCCATCGCACAATAATAAACGGTCTTCGCGATCGCTCATCCCACATACTTCACAATAAGTTGGATCTTCCTGGATCAATTCATCCAATGTATCCCGCTTCACATCTACAGGAACACGGCGTATTACTTTTCCTCCATAGCGTTTCCGAACCAGAACCAAAGTAAATGTCAGACGATCCACCGGGCATGTGTTTACATTTCTCGACCATTCTTGAATACACTCGGCGCAGAAACTATGATCGCATGTTTCAGGTGTACCCACTTCTTGATTATTAAATGACAGCAAACAGATTGGACATTTTTCCGACTCGCCATCGCTGCTATCCGACTCCACGCAAGGCGCATTTGAAGTGGAAGGTTCCATATCTTCTTTTTTATTCGGCTTTATCTCTTCAATTTTTATCGGTGATGATGGTTCGTCTTCGACTTCAGAGCTATCAGACATCCAGTCGGATTCCCAATCGTGATCATCACTGGTATTGTCCTCGTCCTCGAAGCCGTTATCAGTGGTTTCTGATCCGTCCGAATTATTCGATTCACTATAATCGTCAGAATTTTCACTCACAACTTCACGCACTGATTTGCGTGTATTAATTATGTCTGATTCGGCACTATCACTCTCCGCGTCACTGGTAACACGCTATATAAACGAGAAAACAATCGTAAATATCATCGATAAATATATAATACAAGGGAAGGTATACATTTCATATCCTTGGCAACGATTTATGACCTATATATATATATTTATTTTTATTTTAAATCTGTTGTATGATTGAATAAATTAGATACACCACAAATACGAATTTTACTTAGTTTCCCAAACTCCATATTCACTCATTAAATAAATGGACATCATCAATTAGTTATATTTAAGGATGATTTGAATTAAAAGCGTATTTGAAACTTTATGAAATGTTAGCATTTAAAACCGGCCGTATCATTCTTGATGAATAATATAAATTGAATAGTTACATATCAATAATCAAAGCTAAAGTACAGAAATAAAAACGATTACGCTATAAATCATATTATTTTATGATTATTTTAATAGTAATTTCAGTACACACACGAAATTGATAATGCAATAATCGTTTCATGCTATTAAATATGTAAACAAATGATTAAAAGAAATTATTCTAAACAACATTCAAAATGTATGTTTTGCCAGCACTTAGGTTGTTGTTGCTTTTTATTATCTCAAAACTTATTTTGCGTAAAAAATGCTCAATTATACTTTGTTCCAAATGTATATTAGTTTAATAATGCAGCCTAATCGTATATATGTTTACCTTACTAAACCAAACTCAATATAATATAAACAAAATCAGCCCTAAGCTAACACACAAGTAAATAAAATCTAAGAAAAATTGCATATAAAATGCATTACATAATTTCTCCTAAAAGAATCAAAATCAATTTATCCCGTAACACATCTTATTCGTTTGCTCACTCCAAGTATGTAAATGATATAACTTACAGCTACCCGTTTAGCTTTTCGTGGCTTTTCAATTGAACTATCCGAATCCGATTCGCGAATACGATTCTTTCGTCTTCCATACCGTTCCAGTCCACGTATTTTCGGTATTGAACTGTCAGACTCGCTTTCGCTCGAAGCTGTTGTTAAAATCGGGGCTCTTCGTTTCCCCTTAGCTATAATAGGCGATGTACTAGCATCACTGTTATCACTCATTTTTAAACTGTAACCTGTAATCAATAATGCTTGGTTAAATATACTATAAATTCACTACCTGTAGTAAACACTAACATACCTGATACACAACAGCATAAGAAAATTGCTTAAGACATTATTATAAAACTATTGTTAAATACACGGAATAAACGCACTATATACATTACAAACTATACACTTAATATCTACATCCCCATTTTGTAAAAGAAAATTTCTTTAAGTAGTAAATTACGCCGACAATAAACCTTTTGTTAAATTAATATTTGGCATTGGGTCTACCATTTTTAGATACAATGAACTCGCGAGTAACGTAACTACATTCAGTTCTATTCATAAACATTCATATGTAGCAGTGATGCTAATAGAAGAAAAAAACTGACATTTCGCAGAAAACTCAACTCAATTTAACACAAAAAAGATACAAAACTAGCAAGATGAATATTTGAATGAACCTATATTTATATCAATTTAAGGATTTCAATTACAATTTGTTATAGTAATAGTTGTTCGAAATCTATTTTGAAAGTTGAAGATGAGCAACAGGGGCTTATCAAGAAAAATTTATGTTAGTAAAGCTAGCAACGATTACACTAAAGACAGAAAAAAAAAATAACAGTAGTACCATAAACAATAAAACAAATCTTTTTGATATTAGAGCAGCAATAAAATCGCCATTATTTTTATCTAGATTTTAGATATTGACTAATATAAAAATGTAATTCTAATTAAATATTGATACTATTAGTTAAACAAACCAAAAAAATTAAGGAAATTTAAAAAAAAAAAAACCTGAGAATAAAATTAATAATGCCAATATTTATAACAGTAATGAAAAATATTTAAAAATCTAGTCAAAAAATACATTTACCAAATTCTCTTATTCATCATTGTTTATATTTATTTATAAAAAATTAGATTCGTATTTTTCGCGCGTTTTTGCCGAAAGTTCTCATAAGAAGATAAAGAAGAGAGCGAACACATCCGTCACTCGAACAGCCATCTTCTTTATCAACTTCCTTTTTGAAGTTTTAACACGGACTAGCAGTGTCGGAAAACACAATTTCATCATGGGTCGTATGCACGCGCCAGGGTAATTAATATTACATATTTACATTCGCAATATTCATGTCTTAAAATTGATTTAACGAACTTGTTTAAATCGCAAGTGAGCATGTGTGAAAGTGTCTCAAAAAATGTTAACCTCGTGGCCGCATGGTCTGCCATGTTTTCATTAGAAAATAATTAAAAATTGTGTTTTCTAGCAAGGGTATATCCCAATCAGCCCTTCCGTATCGCCGTAGTATTCCAACATGGCTCAAAATGTCTGCGGAATCGGTTAAAGAAAAAATTCACAAAATGGCCAAAAAAGGTTTTACTCCATCTCAAATTGGTAAGTAGAACAATACCGATATATTTTTTGGTGGTAAACATTAGTGATAGTGTCTAAATATGATTAGTGTAGTCAGTGTCGTAACTATTCTAGGCTCTAATTAAAAGAAATGGGCTGGGAAATGGTGTTTTGGTTTAATTATGTACTAGTAATATCAGATGAACTGAACGCTGCACGAAACACTTATGGTAAATACAGGCAGTAAATGTAATATAAACATTTAATTATAATTAGATTGCAATATCATTCGTATTTGCCTATTTGATCGTATCGTTTATTCATTATTAGCAATTAATGTTTCGCAATTTTAATTTTTTTACTGTTAGTGACGCCAGAAAGGGATTTTTTAAAAATAATTTTTATCTAAACAGTGCTGTACTTCAGCGTTGTCATTAAATAAAAGCGATCCAATTATTTCCTAGGTGACTTCATGAAAATAAATCTATACAAAATTCCTTCTTATTAACGACGCTTTAATAAACAGATTCATGTGTTGTGTTTCAAAACAAACAAGTTAAATGTGAAATGTTTGTTTTCAGGTGTGAAATTGCGAGATTCGGAAGGAATAGCTCAAGTAAGATTTGTTACTGGTAGCAAGATCTTGAGAATCATGAAAGCGATGGGGTTGGCTCCCGACCTACCAGAAGATCTCTATTATTTGATCAAAAAGGCCGTCGCCATCCGAAAACATTTGGAGCGAAATCGAAAGGATAAGGACAGCAAATTCCGTTTGATTTTGGTTGAATCGCGTATCCACCGTTTGGCCCGTTATTACAAAAAAAAGAGCGTTCTTGTGCCCAATTGGAAATACGAATCCAGCACAGCGTCTGCCCTTGTCGCTTAATTTGTAATAAGTCTTATAATAAATGTTTCTATAACAATTTTTTTTTATCGTTATCCTTTATATATGATATCACATTTTTATTCAATTAAGAGTAACATCTGTATTCATTGAAACTTAATTAATTTAATCGCTTATATATATATATATATATATATATATATATATATATATATATATATATATATATATATATATATATATTATATATATATATATATATATATTATATATATATATATATATATATATATATATATATATATATATATATATATATATATATATATATATATATATATGTATGCATGACAACACGAACAGATTATTATTATTTAATCGTAGTCTGAAAATAATATTCAGAGTGCGTTGACAACAAAACATGTCGTATATTGTATACTAAGGAAATGCAATTTCCGTCAAACATATCTAATGCATTGTAAAAATTCCCAATTTTCATGAATCACCCACGGAGTATATACTAGTCAATAATAAACAAAAGAAACTACACATTCATTAGATCTTTGATGGTATTGGCCTTTAATTAGCTAAACCAACTGTCAAATAATGAAATGATCAAATTAGTATAGAAAATGACGAAACCCTTCCGACTTTTTGATGAAATCAACCAAACAAATCATGCGTGTTTACATTCCCTGCACACTTGTTCATTTTGCGTGACGAAATTGCATAAGCAAGAGGAGAAAATCCCGGATTTGGACACAATCTATATTGCTCCATTTGAAGTGGTAGTACACAACCAACCTGACGACATATGGGTCTCGTTTCTGGGCAAAGTCTTCGACCTAACCGAATTAGTGCAAGAGTACAGACACGACAAATCGATTTTACCCTTATTGGCATTTGCTGGCAAAGATTTAAGCCACTGGTTCAACGAAAAAACCGAAGAATTATGCCATTACATTCATCCCATTACCGGCGCAAAAGTCCCATATTGTCCGCATGGCCCTATACCGCAAGTGGGCCAGCAGGTCCCAACCACAAAATGGATTCCAATTGAAGAAAATAACCCATGGTGGGCTAGTGAAACGTAGGCATATAATATATGTTATAGAGCCATATAGAGCTATTTGATTCACTGCATATTCCAGTTTTAGGATTGGTTATTTAACGAAACGAGTTCGGCCTATTCGAATACAAAATATGTTATCTAGAAATATTTGTGCCATCAATGTTTGTATGGAGGATAAACTGAGCAGGATCTTGGAGCGGTTTTCAACGTTCAACTCTGATGCAGACAGTTACACCTGGTGCTACGAGGACCGAGTTCTGGATATGGACAAAACTCTAGAAGATAACGGTGTTCCAGATGAAAGAGATAAATTTACCAGTGTTGGACTTCCAGAAAATACTTATGTTCCTATGCTGTTATTGTATTACAATGATGACATGAAGTGGGCTTGAATTTTTTGACTGAATAAAAATATTTTAAAACATTTATTTTATATTTATGTATGTATGTGTAATATATGAATGTATATGTTTTATGATAGGGGAGTTTTGAAATATATAACATTACCTTTCATATATATGTACATAAATAAACGAAAAGAACGCTTTTGGTCCGGTCGACCGGTCACAAACGTAATAATAAAACAAACATGTAATCACTCATCTATTAGTTTGGACGATTAACATATTAATTGTGTACCACCAAATACTCTTTATGTAGCGGATGTAATTTCGTGGTATTAGAAGGATTTCAAGTAGATTAATATTTTTGGGACCAAAGTATAATATCGAGATTTCCGCTAATTTTGAGATATCTGTTTTGCGCCAAGAGAACTTAATTGTATCAAGGATGTATGGAAAAATGTATTATTAGACCATGAAACAGGTATATGTATGTATGTATGTACAATGTACATACATACTTCGTACTAACCGATTTTTCGTTTTATGCGTTTTCGTACCACACAGGCTGCATTTCTGTCAGCGTGTGCCTCAAACAAAGATTGAGTAATAGTTATTTACAATCTAAACAGAAAAAAAATCCTTTTTACGTAGTGTAGGTATAGGTTAAACAACCACACCTAATACTGTCTCCTGTCTAAGATCATATGCGAATTACCTGCATAGGTAATTCACAATCTAATACTGTTTTCTTAAAAAATTTTATAGAGATAGATAAACTAGGCAAACCTAATAATTGTATGATGATATATCTACAGTAGATACAAATGTATGTCCTGTTAATTTATGTATGTATAAATCTTATTGGTGTCGGTTGTGCTAAAAAAGAAGTACTTGCATATCTACTACATACAATTAAGTTTAAGGACCGGAAGAAAATTGTAAATATTTGGTTGCAGGTAAATATTTGCCTACTTTGGTACCTATGTGTATACTTTAATTATGTCTCATATATGTATGTCCACTCATGGTCGGTCTCACTCAAGGTTGCACACCGAGTATAAATAGTGAATGGCGATTCCGGAAAGGACAGTCAGAGTTTACCCGTCGTGGTAGACACTTGTTATTTCCGTATATAGTTTATTTTCAATTAATAACATGTACAACATGAAGACAATAGTGAGTAATCGTCGGATTTGTGTTTTTCGAATTAAAAGCATTTCATTTTGCAGTGTTCCATTACTGGAATGTGGAATAATCCATAATAGATCACACTTTAATTTATTAATCTAGTTTTTAGTTTAATCAATTATTTGGAGAAAGTTGTTTAATTAAAAATAAACAAAAATTTCTAAAAAATCGTTTTCGATTATCAATTTATAATATGACCACATTGATATTTAGATTGAAAATTAGTTCAGTTATAAATATATCAAATAATAATAAATTATAACGAATAGATAGAGAGCCTTTGTTGTTTTCGAATGTTCTACAATGTGGTAATATCCTTTTGTTACCAGTTTGTAGTGGTGGTGTTGGCTGCAGTAACTGGAGCCCAGAACCGTCACAACGGCGACCCAAGAACCGCTGCCATCCTAAGTGAACAACGTTTCCAAAGTGGTGACGGAACCTTCGGCACCCAATACAAACAAGAAGATGGCGTAGAATTCAAGGAAGAAAGTGACGCACTCGGCAATCGCAAAGGGTCATACAGCTACGTAGATGCTAACGGCCAGAAGAAAACGGTTCATTACACCGCTGGCAAGGATGGATTCATGGCAACCGGAGATCATTTGCCTCAAGCTGCTGTACCACCACCACAGTACACCCCAGATCCAAAATACAATCCACCTGCGTATCAAGAACCAGACCAATACCAAGAACCACAACAACAATACCAACAACCTCAGCAGCAATATCAACAACCTCAACAGCAATATCAACAACCTCAGCAGCAATATCAACAACCTAAAGCTCAATACCAACCACAACCACAATACCAACCTAGACCTCAACCCCAATACCAACCACAACCACAACCTCAATATCGTCCACAACCTCAACCACAATACCAACCTCAACCACAACCTCAATATCGTCCTCAGCCACAATATCAACCAACCACTGAAGCCCCACACCGTTTCTATCCTCCAGGAAAACTTTCCCTGCAAAGATCTCCCGACGGTTATGCTTACTCTTTCAATAAAGCGTAATTCGCTCTATCATTCATAATGTGTTGTTACCTAGTCTAATTATTTTCAATTTTTGTAAGCATGATACATGTATTTATATATTACTTAATTCGTTACCTATGTAGGTTTGTGTATACCATCTCTTGTTAATTACGAGATAGGTATGCGTTTGCCTATTTGTCTTAAGTAGGAAAATTATTGGGTACAAAGGAAACAAAGTGCCAATGATTAATTTATTTTATTTACCATTTATTTAGGTAGTATATACATATGTACATACATACATACCTATTTATCTTTATTTCCGCAGTGTGTATATAAAATGGATATAAATATATGTTCTACGCTAGTGTTACATTCTTTACATATTTAATGTATTCACTCGTATCATATATATATAAATAATAAATTAAATGATGACTGTTGCAATAATTTTTCAATGAATTACCTACTTTCTTAGATTGATAGATTCCCATTGTTGTACTCGAGTTGGGTAGAGATACATGACGTAGATGCAGTGCAAGCTTTTTATTTTAGTTAATCCTTTGTTTCTTTATAATAACAAACAGAAACAACCTTTCACATCGTATTTTTCTTCCGCGCTATCTAAATATCAAGGTCCTTTGGGCGTCGCACATTTTTTTTGCACAAAGGCTTACTAATTTATGTTTGATTGGATCTATTCAAATCATTTCTGGAGTATTTTTAGAACTGTAATTAACAAATGTAGTTAAAAAGACATTTTGGATTTTAACCAATGTCATTGAGACATTTTCAAGTCCAAGTTTAACAATTATATATCCGGAACGTATATCTACACATCTATAACCCATAAATAATTAATTAATTGTTAAATAAATACAATCACTTTTTACATTGAAGTGTTACAGCTGCATTTACACGCATAAACACACATGTATAAATGTATGTATAAATATATATATATATATATATATATATATATATATATATATATATATTATATATATATTACAACCTTCAAAATAAATAGATTGTTGTATGAATAAATATATATTACCTAAATAAATAAGCAATAGATTTAATTGTTGTTTTTTGCTTCTAGCAATAGCGTTCAGATTATCAATTTTTTTCATCAGTTGCTACATTCTAAATTCGTATATATATATATATATATATATATATATATATATATATATATATATATATATATATATATATATATAATATATATATATATATATATATATATATATATTATATATATATATATATATATATATATATATATATATATATATATATATATATATATATACCTACTATGTATAAGAAAAACCGGTGCGGTCCACTGCAGATATTTATCTATTTGCTGTGTTTTGTTTGCCCGAAGGCATAGCTCTACTTTTAACGTATACGTTACCGTTACTTGGATCAAAATTGAATGCAAGAACGTTATAATAACTCCAAAGATAATGTTTTATTTTCCTGTATATTTGCATCTCGTTATCTGAAAAAACAACTCAACAATACTGGTCCTAATCCAATACATACACAGGTACGCACACCTGCAATGGCGAGCCCTACTAACAACGAGATTTTTAATCTATAAAAATAAACCGCCTTATAAGAGACAAAGAAGTATACACACTTATAGCTGGCCAGTAACCAAGTTGTTAGGACCAAAATACAAACGAAAATTCAAGATTACTTTAATTCTAGGCAGGAAAGCAAGTAATAGCAAATGTTAACGCAACCTTATCTAAATTTGAGATGCTTTTTGGATTATTCGATCACAACAGAGTATAGGGGTCACATATAATGTCTATTTAGACACCAGTATATATTTTTGAGAAAAAACATAGATATGTATAGATCAATTCATACTGAGCTGATATTTCAAGGCAAATGAACATAACTAAAACGTAATGTGACTTGTTACACCCGTCACAGACGAAGCATATAGTAGTGAGTCTGTGCACCCGTTTACTTCAGCGGCAATGTGTTGTTTCAGCGTCGAAACACTGACCGGCAACTCAAACTGCATGACTGTGTTACAGATAACTAATATTGACTGCGTACGAGGATACGAAGGAAAAGCGTATAATTTTTTGTTTTTGTAAATAAAAAGTCTTGAACTTGACTATTATGACGCTGTTTAAGGTGTGTGGGACAAAATATTCTAGCAACTGAACTTGAGAAATATTAAATGAATTGAAACCGGATTTGTTATTTGAATTGTTTTTCGATATAAAGTATCTGTATAATACAATCTTCTATTAATGAATTATATTAATATTATAAGTATTTATCTAAACTACCTAATAAATTGTGTTTATTGTAGTCAATAGTTTTTATATAAGTACAGTGAGTAGCAGATGAATCAGTTTCTCGTCATTTTTGTGTAAAGTTTAAAAAGATTACGCACAAAAAAAAAAAGAAAGTATAACGCGCTGTAAATATGTATATTACGACACTTTTAGTTATTAGGTAATAAATTCTCTTTATGGCTTCTAAGCACTGGTAATAAACGAGATGCTTATACACACTTATATAAAAACTAGACCGAAGATTTCAATTTAAATTTCAAATGTAGGTATGGTCACGGTAATAAGTATCTCTAATCTCGTATGTAGGTTAGATATTACGCGTGATATTTATTTGATTAAAATTACGGATGAACAAATTTTAGTAACAGTTTAAATATCTACATATAGATTTATTAATTAAAACACTTGCATTGTTTTATGTGACATAACATGTTTACATGCAAAATTCGTATTTAAAATTAACTTATAAATATATATGTTTGTATTTACAGATTTACAGTTGGGTGTAAGTAGGTAAAATAAAATGTTATAAATTGATTTCATATTTATAGCCTTGCTGTGTGCCTTGATGTGATACACTAACGTGAGTTCGAGGATTCGAGTGTGTAAAATCAGGCATGTTAGTTACTTCTTCATTCTCTTGTTCTTCTTCAAGAAGAAACTCTTGCATGTTCTTGATTTGGCCAGCAGTTGCTGCGGGGTATGGATTGATTGCAGGTGTAAACAATTGTTGCGCTTCGTATTGGTGATGTTGAACTTCGGGTTGTGGTTGGAGTTGGGGTAGAACTTGATATCCACCCTTTCCAGCAGTGTATTTTACGGAAATGATTTGACCAGTCGGGTCCATGTAACTGTATTGACCTTGAACGTTACCCTCTTGATCGTACACTTCTTGGCGGGTTTGGTCGGCCGTTTGGTAGTTTGTTGTACCAATAAAATTGGATGGGATTGCGTATTGGGCAAATGCAGCACCCACCAACAACGTCATCATCAAACATATTTTCAGTGTCATCTATAAGTAAAGTAATTTCCATTGATTAAATGCTGTAAACTATCAAAATATATCAACTATGAATTCTATATATGTATGTATATATCTAAAGGCGAAGGCCCATTTTTAGTAATGTCAAAGTAATTTCTAAATTGAAATTAATGATATCGTATTAAAATGACATATCTTATAGCAAAACTACAATATTGTCTGTTTTATGCCAATTCTTTTATTTAATAAATAATATAGTATAACATTAATTGGCAATTGCGAAATTGGGCCTAATGCATGATTACATCAACATGAACTAATTTTAAGCGGAAATGATTTTTGTTTTATTTTGCTAATAATATAAGTTGATTAAAATATGTTCATATTTATTAAATATCATTCTTCGCGTTAATTAATGTTTAATTTCACTATGAAATAGTAAATATATTTATATAATCGACGATTAGCGTTAATTTTTACTTTCTTATACGAAGTAATAAATAATAAATTGTAATCATGGAAAACATTTCTACAAAATATCTAAAACGTACATTCGCCAAAAATATAGTTATGAAGCAGTTGTATTATAAAATCTTAATTGATATATTTGTGGGGAAAATTATATGAAAGCACCTGTATGTATGTATGTATCATAGATATAATAATTCTTTGTATAGAAAATGCAATAACTATAACTTAAGTATGTAATATATAAATATATATGTATGCATTACATACATATATAACATACAAAGGTATAACAGTTACATTTAATGTTAGAAAACATTTTAATTAATAGTATTGTTATGTTACCCTCTCGCTCTATTTAATATGTAACTTTCATTTATTACATGTTAAAACTTATTAGTTAAAAAAATCATCAAAATCACATATAATTATTAGACCTGTACAACATGCCAAATAAAAACTAATAATAAAAGAAACTGTTAAATTTAACAAATAGACAAATTATTTCTTATTCAAATCTATCATGTATACATCTAGATATGTTTATATATTAAGAAAACAGATTGTCCTGATTTACTAACACTATTTAGTTTACTTTTTGATTGTAAACAATTGCTTTACTATATATTTTCTACATGTAACACACACACATACAGACATTTAGAGATTTTTAAAATTATGAATCAATCAATTAATCAAATGACCTTAGCCATTAATATTTTTTAAATGATTAAAGTAGAAAGCTAAATTGGATTTATATCATATTGGCATATCTTTGTGATGTATCTATAAAGTTTTCATGAAATTGTGGTGTCTATAATAATTGTGATATGATTCACAAAACTATATATTATATAAAATACCTATGCATACTCAGTTGCAGAAAATAATTAAATAATAACAAACTCGTTAATTGTTTAACAAGTGTATGTGATTTTTATCCTTAATAGACTCAAGTAATTGACGGTTTGTTAAAATTTAAATCGTTGAGGAATTTCATCGTGAAGATATGAATTATAAAAGTACAATAAAACGTCTTATTCTTCACAGTTTCTGAAACTGTGAAGAATAAGACGTTTTATTGTACTTTTATATATTGTTAAGATTTGTCGTTGAACTTTGCTGCAACTGATGGACATCAGATTTATTTAAATCACTTGATCACAAAACAAGCACCACTTTCACCCTACCTGATAATCGTGTATTGGTAAAATAATAAATAAATTAAAAACGACCATTTAGGAGTCATGAACAACCAGTAACTACCGCAAACCATACAGGTGTCATAGGAACTGAAGTTTATTAGTGAAATGCCTCGTGCCAACTGGCCATGCGTGGTGTTTTAATTCGTAAAAGATTTTCTCCAATAAGTGTCTTGATATCTATGTCCACACATACATATACCTATATGTATGTATGTCTGCAAATTTATATATTTATGTGCGACAAATATATATATATATATATATATATATATATATATATTATATATATATATATAACGTATGTATAGGCAATACACTCATAAAGTTTATTGAAATTGGCGCGCGCTATTGGTTTTACAAATGTAACAAGTTATACACACCGTGCTGTAAACGTATTTTATTTCACTTCGGCTCGACTCGGACCAAGAACTGTGTATTTTACCGTCTGGCGGTCGATCTATATATTGGCAAGGTTGCTTCGAAAATTCGTTATGGATTCGGACCCACCCATACCAATCAAATGAGCCAGCACTTCATATACTTATAAATTATTTTTAGAAAGATATTCGCAAATACTTACTACAACATTTTCATCACATGTTTTGTAATTATCAATGGAATTTTCGTTGTCTTTCTATTGTACAAACGAAAATTAATAAAATAATGCCAATTTTTAATTGAATTATTTAATCAATTTTAAAATTAATTTCATTTTTCATCAACATATATGTAATAGTTAACAAATGTATGTAATTATGCAGTGAATTCGCACTTAATTTAAATGTATTTAGGTTTGTAAGTAGGTAATTATGCATTTAAAATATATGTACTTGTAAGATGTACGTATTTAATTAGTAATTTCGGTACCGGCAGAAAGTTACACTTGCGAATCCTATAATATAGGAATTTCGAAATAATATATTTTTAAATAAATTAATTAAAAATAATCCTCTGGTACTCTCGGATTCACCATCTTGCAAAACATCCTGCCAGCGTCCTCGCATACTGGTATAAATATATAGAATGTGGAATATATATTTTAAATATGATTTAATTAAACAAAAGCATTTACAGGCAGTTTGCACATCTGTGTTTTAACTGAAAATCAATTTTGCGAATAAATGATAGAAAAGCAGCAGGCAGTGATGTAAAATGTGTCCTTGCTAGTACATTTTATTGTTGAATTACAAGTTCTGCATTTGGGCATAGGCATAGATATTTAAAATATAAATTTAAAACATATCTATAGTTGCACGGTAAATAAGAAAAGTATTGACATTGGTCGCGTTCAAAGCACAACAGATTTTTAAATATTTAATACTGGTTCTGAGGTGCAGGGACAACATTCTTGATCTTGTACTTTTGAAATTATTTAAAAAAAAAATAATTAAAATCTAGCTTAACTTTAGTAATTAAGAAGGAGTTTTATAAATGCGGATACTACCTAATAATTATAGTGTGATTATCTACTTTTGCAATGATTAGCGCGTGCAATGAGTATGTCTAAAAGAGCCAAAATGACGTGTCTACACGCGCTAATCATAGCTGGGCTTATAAGATTATACGTAATATTTAATTAGTCAACAATAAGTATTGCAGAAAGTGATAGAAGAATAGAAGAGAGAAAAAATGATTTTGCTATTATAGTATTTTTGTGTCAATTTGATTATTATGAAACTGATATGGGTGTTTTTATAACTACCCGGAATAATAAGACTCTTAACGAATTGAATTTGATCTTTTTATGATAATAAAGACAATACCCGCCAGTATTCATAATAGCAAATTGAAAGTTTGCGCTAGTATGTATGTATAAATATCTAGTGCATTACCATCTATAATAATCAATGGAAAACATATAAGACGCAAGTGTATGGAAATAAATATAGATGACACTAGGCCAACAGTCTTGTAGTGAACTCTGGTGGAAAACAAGTCAACTAGTGCAGCAAATACGTACATGCTCAACTTCAACTCTAGTATTAATTTTTTCTGGAAAGGTAAAATCATTCATATTTATTGAAATATTTTG
Source organism: Nebria ingens riversi (assembly GCA_018344505.1). Classification (NCBI taxonomy): domain Eukaryota; kingdom Metazoa; phylum Arthropoda; class Insecta; order Coleoptera; family Carabidae; genus Nebria; species Nebria ingens. The sequence goes on along the minus strand of JADQWA010000157.1, from coordinate 237,556 downwards.
GTCAACAACAGTTGAAATATTATCACAATATCAAATTCAAGTATTATCCATTGAACACTTTGATCTATAAAGCACATTGTCTTTTTTTGTTTTTGCATTCGTCAGTCAGAAAGTTGATTCACGTTGTATCACTGCGTTTGAAGGAAGCCATCTTTGCAATCTCTAATCAAAGGTCCTTGGCTCGCAGATTCATTGTCTGGTGGAAAGCCAGTATATATAATTTACACAAAATCAAATGGCTTTAAAACGAATCAATAAGGTATGTACATTCTTTTTATCTTTCTGCTTGTATTCTGTATTACTTTCAATGTGGAATGTGGCTATCGAATATGTGGTTTAACGCCCTTAACGATTTTATACCGTGCAATGTGTACAGCATTGGAATTTCTGCTGCCGTATACCTCAATATTTATTCGTTTTTATTCTTTTAATTAATATTAATAATTGTGCTTTGCGTTTCACTGTTTTTGTCGCGAATGTTTGGTACAAAACGAAATATGACAGTCATTTTAAGTTACTTGCTAAAAAAATATGTAATTTGACGATAATAAAATAAAATGCCGGAAGTTGTGGAATATTTGTCAAATCAATGTTAGTGTGGAATGAAATCACTTTCTTATTAAGCGTAGACGATTTCTGACGCATCGCATGTGTAGTATTTTGTATCATTTTTGTAATCACATCGCTAACCTCACCATTTTAGGATTTCGGTCTGTTCTAAAATTATCATTACTTAGGTTATTTTTTTTATAGGTAGCTGCACATTTGTATGCATGGTCGATATTGACTTTTCGCCTAATTATATATGCGGATTTTAATTATTATCTTCTATTTGACAGGAATTACAAGACCTCGGCAGAGACCCTCCAGCACAATGCTCCGCAGGACCGGTTGGAGATGATCGTAAGTGTTGAGTCATAATATAAAAACTACTTTTTTTTTTTTTTTGCTTTTTTACCAACAACAATTTTATATATAATAATAATAATATATAGACATTAACAGTTTCCCTATTATATACTTATTGATAACAGGATTCCAATAATTAAAAAAAATAATTTTAATCATTGAAACTCACAGTTTAATAATAATAATATATAGACATTAGCAGGTTTCCTTATTAGATACTTATTGATAACTAAATTCTAATATAATAATTGAAAATAACAGTTTTACAATTTAAAAATGGATATTTTTCTTGATTAGATATTTAATCATGAAATGTTTCTTTTAAAAAAATTAAATATTTAGTGTGATCATTGTGATTAATGACTGTTTTGGTGACTACACCATATATATTTCAATAGTTTTTATAGTGATTTTAACTAAATACAAGAAATAGTAACATAATGGCTTATTCCAGTTCATTGCCCTTTTCAGGTTAAACTAGTCATGTAGGTAGTTTGATTTTAAAAGACTAAATCGTACTTAACTTAAAAATGATTTTACGTATCATCTATACGATACGTTTACACGTTTTAATATACACTTGAATACTGATTTGATTAATCGGAATATGAAGAATTAAATGTTAGGCTATGTCCACAAAAATAATATGTTTTAGAGGTCATATTTATTGTACGAAAATGTTTTGTTTTTTTAATATTATATAGATTAAAATAGCTTATTATAATATTAATTTTGAACATGGTTGGTATAATATCTATAAAATGAATATTTACGTAGTGTTTTTGATCCATGTGTTACACATGATGTGTATGTTCGATTTAAAGGAACTAGACCAAACTTGAACAAAGCATTTTAGAACAGAAATGTTTTGCTTGTTTTGTTTGTTTTCTTTTTGTAAACAAGTTGTTATTTAAGGTAATTGAGCCAACGCAACCGGTTACGCATAAAATATCAAAATTCTTCGATTCGAACAAATATGATTATAATTTGATAATAGCTGCGTTTATATTTGTTGTTACTATACTGCCTTAAAAGTGCTATCCTGTATAACTCTTTAACCACTATTGATATAACCTTGAAAAGAATATACAATTTTGTATATTTCTAAATTTCTATAGCGTATAGGGTTATAAAATTGCGATTATAGGAGTACTAATAATGGTGCGATTCTGAGCAAGCCTAAATTCTGGAATGAGAATCTGTTTTTTTAATAATTGTATATACAGATTCTCATTACATCTGCAGACTTATTCAGAATCGTACCATGACACTATAAAACGTAAAAGATAAATGAAATAAATCTGTAACAGGTTGCGTTACAGATTATATTAATGCTGCTCTTTTATATAACTCTATAACTTTGAAAAGAATTATATATGTTATATAATTTCTATAAGAGATACAGAATAATATAAGTCGTCGATTGTGGTGGGTGAGAAACGAACTGAAGCATTTGAATTAATTAAGAATAATTATATTTGAATTTAAATCAAATCAGAAATCTATGCTTGGTCTTCACTACACATTTCTTATAGTATGATTCTACAATGATAAGCGTGTGTGTGAGTAAACAAGTTAAAATGAGGCATATACACTTATCTACACCCGCTAATCATTACTGGATTTACTTAATTATACTTGATGTTCACTACGTAATAATTCTAGTATAAATGGCTAATGTTACAATGATTACCATGAGGAATGAGTATCTATACTCATTAGTGCATATAAAGAAAGCAAAATGACGTGCTAATCATTGATTGGTTATACTTATTGTAATGATTATTTATTCAATACTAAGCACTAGTGGTTTATTTCGTGTTAATAATTAGGTTAATGTTGAACGAAATATGTACGTAAGGTGCCCGTTTCGTGAATCAAACAAAACGTAACTGTTTATTTGTTTATTGTTGCAGTATTCCACTGGCAAGCCACAATTATGGGACCAGTAAGTGTTAATAATAATAATAATAAATTGAAATTTGTTTTAGTGAAGGGCATTGTAGTAATAGTGGTTTTATATTTCAGCCTGATAGTCCGTATCAAGGTGGTGTATTCTTTTTAACAATCCATTTTCCTACAGACTATCCATTCAAACCACCAAAAGTGGCATTCACGACTAGAATCTACCATCCAAACATAAACAGTAACGGTAGTATTTGTTTGGATATATTACGTTCACAGTGGTCACCCGCACTTACAATTTCAAAAGGTAATGAAAGTTATAAAATAGTTCACACACACACACGCATACTGTGTTTGTTAATTTATTTATTTTAAATTATTCTAGTTCTACTATCAATCTGTTCACTGTTATGTGATCCAAACCCAGATGATCCATTGGTGCCAGAGATCGCTAGGATATACAAAACAGATCGAGAGAAGTACAACGAGTTGGCACGCGAGTGGACTCGCAAATATGCTATGTGATCCTCCGGCCCCCGCCTCCCTTTCTAAAAAATCACATAATTCTTTAGAAAAACAAAACAAAAAATTAAAAAAACAAAAAAAAACAACAAAAATCAACTTATTTAATTGAAATACACGAACGAACCAACAGACATGAAACCGAAGGGACAAGTGTTTTTAAATAAGAATATTATAATTAAAATAAAAAGTCTATTAGGCTCATGTGTTTTGCTGCGTGCAGTGCAGTGAGTAGAGTACATTTCAATGTATATGTACATACATATATATATATACATACATACAGCTGCCGCGTGTAATTTCTATATATTTAATTAATTGATTGATTGATTGAACTATCAAGATACGTCCCTTCTGGCTCCCTTCATCCACAATATGATGCTTGAAGGTTTTTAAACTATAAATCCGATTTCATTAATAATTGTATTAGGTCTAATGATTGCTTTTGGATATTTCGTAATGTTTTATTTATAATATATTGTGGTTGTAAGGACTAGCGATGGGTTGGCTTCATTTCCCCTCGTAGATTAACGATCTCTGTTTTTTTCCCCAACAGCCCGTCCTCTTCAAACATTCTATCGTTCCACTACTAGGTATCTATGTAATGTGCTGTATACATCCAGACAAGATTTTTATTCATTCTCTAGTTTAGTTTATTTACTTTAATTGTCATTCATTTCACCAACTTTACATGCATACATACATACATGACACACTTTGTGTTTATGTAAGAATCACTTTAAAATGCAATTTGATATCAAAACAAAAAAGGCGCCGTTAGAAAACTCTAGTGAATATTGTAGTAGTTGCGTGAGAAAGAAACAAAGAAAACTTGTAATAAAATGCAATCAAAGTCTCGTGTCGGTAGTAGTGTATTCTGTATATGAACAAACATCGGATAGTGGTTCCAAAATGTTTACTTTTTTTTTTTTGAAATCTAATTTCTATAAGAAAATCAGTTTTGTTTCCCTCTAAATAGCAACAATTCTTATCTAATACAATTCCAAGTCAATCACAAACTGTGTGTGACACTGCGTCAATGTACTAATCATTGTATTAATTAGTTAAATTAAGATGAACGTAGGTCTTGTGATTTTTCAGCTAAATGTGTATATACTCCAAAAGAAAGTATATATATATATATGCATTTATCTATCACGGTTGGTGTTTTTTGTTTTGTTTTTAAAAAAAAAATTGTAAAATCGAGAATCAAAACTATATCCTGGAAAGTCTAATATCAAGAGAGAGATGAATAACAGAGTTTGTGCTAATTCAGCTGATGTTGGCAGCTAAGTTAGCACAGATGAGTATGTATATTAATAATCATGATTATAATTGTTCAACACAACCACGCCATCCATCTTGATTGTTTGCAAAATTTACCTGTACTATAATTAAAACTATATATACAAATATGTAAAACGTTTTTATACATAAATATAATGTGTAAAATAATAACGCTGCTCATTTGATGACGGCTTATTCAAAAATAATTGTGCTTTCCCACAACAAGCTACTGATACATACTACATTATTGTACTATATACATAGGTACTGATAAAACCGTCTAAGTTGTTCGTTTATTATTATTATTTTCTCTTTTTTTTAAATTTTATATTATTTAATAGTTGTAATAAACATACATATAGCCAAGTGTGTCTGTGTGTGTGTGTGTGTGTAGATTCAACACAAACCAAGCACTTTTTTGTTTGCTACCGTGTTGTAATTCCGAAATCCTCATAGGTCCTCAGAACGCAATGCGCAAACCAACATCCCACTTAGCTTCATTTCAAAATAATTAAAAATAAATGTTCTTTGTTGATGTCTCCCATTGTTACGTCCGATGTGGAAGCTGGATTGTCTATTTTGTGTAAGGTGTCTTAAAAGGGTAACAACCACCGGAACAGGACGGGGAAGGGAGGGCATATAACTACTGTTTTCCTTATGTGATTCAATATGATACGTGATTTTTTGTGTTTATTTGTTTGTTTGTGTTCATTGTTAATCATTAAAAATGGAATGACCGCAAGCAAACTCCTCTACCTACTACCAGTGTTGCGAATATTATCTTTCAATATCTACACTGATTAGATACTTTTTAAAAGTGATAAGAACAATATTGTAACATAATCGATTCAAATTCAAACCTAGAACACAAGGGTTGTTTGTAATTAATGACCTTTTCTTACTTACAATGTATGATACCTATTTATAGTAAATGTAATAAAATGGAAACACTCTGACACGTCATTTCATTGATTATTTTTTTCACTTTAACTGAATCAAATCACTTTTACTATAAAAACTCAAAAATGTTTATGTGTAATGATGATGCGCTAGTCTCCACTACGTAATAATAATAGTATGATTATCTAATTCTACAATAATTAGCATGTGCAATGTACATACATACATACATATATACTCATCGGTGCGTGTAATTAAAGTCTAAACGACGTATTTACACTCGCTAATCATTGCTAGGTTTATATAATTATTACTTTGTCAAGATATGATACACATTAGGAAAATATTTGAATTCAATTGCACTTGACATTGAAATGAATCTATTCATATATGTATGTATGTCATTTAAGTAGTTCAATCATATCAGAAAATATTATAAGTACATATTTGAATGCAAACGAAACTTGCCGTCTTCGTTTGTAGCTTACATAATTATATTATTATATTACCTCTGATAGTTGACATAGTTATTTTTCAAGATTCATGTCAGATGTACTACATACTCGTATACGTGTGAGTGGTGAGGAAAAGAACATTTGCAAACATGAAGAAAGGTGCAAGACATTCTGACATCCGCAATCCCGTTCTTTTGCTTGTTGTGTTCAACGGACAGTTGGTAGGTGCTGTGTGTGCCGTGCGTGGTTCCGAATTCCGATATGAAATTTAAATTCTTTTGTGGATTATAACAACAACAACTTAGGTATATTTTACCTATTAATAAAACATTGTGGATGTGTGATAATATAAACATCAGGTAATTGTAATACATATATTTTAATTCAAATTATTTTTAGTTTATTTCACTTATACATTTGTTTATAAGTCCACTTCATTTTCTATATATTTATAGTATATTTAATAATAATTCCATTAGATTGCAAACATGTCCTAGGGCAAACAAAAAAACTTGAAAACTTTTTTGATATACCTATACGAAACGGCGTGCTCAACATAACTTATTTTAGTATGTACCGCGAATGATATTAACGTCTATATTTTGTTTAAATCTTAATTATTAATAATAACAAACAATAATTGATAGAAAAAAATTAGAAATGATGAAAAGAAAGTTTTATAAATGACTTTCCTTTCATTTTTTTTTTCTCGTTTTTCATATTCTTTATGTTCATTATTATTATTAACAAATTTCTCCATACAAAGTTTCTAATTTACTTGCGATATTTTAAAGCACATATGTAAAATTATAGTTAATATATATTTGTTAGAGTAGATTCTAAAATAATAATTTTGAAAATTTTCAAATTTCTATCTGGAGAGGATTGAATTAGATTTTTATGTTCACAGCAGAAGAAAAAAATGACTTGCATTACAGCACATGAACATCAGAAAAGTTCATCGGACAACGACAACGAAACATGTTGCTGTTGTAAGGCAAGTGAAAGCATTATACATATATCATCCGTTCTCAATAATACTTTTCTGTAGAAAGCATCACCTTGTAGACACATATTTCAAATTCAAACATTGTCAATAAACCAATTCTTATGTAATTTGTTTAGTGAAGAAACTTATTTTGCAATTCCAATTGTTTGAATTCCATTTAAATAAAACACCTATGTATATAACAACGAATTCAGAATGCTTTATAAATAAATCTATATATTAGTATACCTAGTAGCATTCATGTGGAATGCACTAGAAAATATTGATAAATAGTTATAAGTTATTTAGTTACAAAATGGTATTCATTTTTATTTTTTTTTTGCTTTCTGACTTTTGGTCAAGGTTGCGCGTCATGAAATATTAACTGTCCAAATTGATTTAATTTTTTTTTGTATCTACTATCTATACTAATATGCATAGGTAAATGTATTTTATGTTTAGTCAGTTTAACACACGTTTACAGTTAGGTTGGTTGTAATAAATTGTCGTACACACACACACACACACACGTGGAAATTAAATTTCAAAATGAATAGTTCGCAAGATCACGGTGACCTTAATTCGTATTGCAACGAAGCAACATCTACAAATAAACTAAATCTACGATACAGGTTTGGCATGGTTCGAAGTTAATTATTTTATTTTTTAAATATTTTGAATTCGTTGTTAATATATAATCTAATGATAATAAAAGGCAAAGTCTAAAATGAGTCTTTTTTTAAAAATAATCTAATAGAGTTATCTTTTTAATGTATTAAATATGTAATACACATATGTATCTATAATACTATACCCAGTAAACATTTAGTAACTTATCATGTATCAGGTAAGTTACGGAGACGTAACATGAGCGTCTCTGATATATGGACTAAATGTTTCTAGGTATATTTTACAACTTGGGAGATGTTAAAATATAATTACCAAAGTTGTTTGATTGAATAGAAAGTGAAATAAATGTAAAATCATGTCAGCTTTCATTTACATTTATTTCTAAAATGTGTATCTTTATTTACTTTCGATTGTTAATAACTATAAATATATATATATATATATATATATATATATATATATATATATATATATATATATATATATATATATATACATATATATATATATATATATATATATATATATATATATATATATATATATATATATATTATATATATATATGATATATTTATGATTGATATACAATTAATTATAGGACACAGAACCGTCTTCAACCGCACGAAATGAAGAAACAACAGAATCATTGTTACCTCAACAACATGATGGAATCTCTCCTACATTGATAACTGATGACTTAAATACGTCGCAGGCAAAACCTTACCGGTTATTCAGTTTTAATGATGCTCCAGAATACTTGAAACACAATCCATTTATATTATCTGGATACCGAGGACTATTATCCACTAAACTTTGCATGGATAGGTAACAATTATTGTTCTATTTCTATATGAGTGTTCTATACATATATAAATAATTTTTAATGTTTTTAATAAAATAGCATTTTTTGGTGGACGAATGAAACTATAAATATCTGGTCGCACATTTTCGGATTGCTACTCTTCACCGGATTGGCCATCAATGATGTTGTGATTATTAATATCGATGCACCTTTTGGGGATAAAGTGATTGTCACTTTTATTTTATTCTGTTTTCAAGTAAGAACATTATAAGTAGATTCATAAATAATTTTGTGAGGGTGTACAGTATCGGTGGCGTTGAGAACTAACGATTTTCTGCCTACCTCAAGGTCTTTGCCACAGCTATTTTTGCTGCACTGCATTACTATTTATCTAATTTAGTGAACATGTATTTCATTTCAATATTAATATGACATGATATACTATTAATTAATCCTAATAAATACATTTATTATTAATAAATATTGAACAGCGCATTATTATTATTTTTTTAAAGAATTAATCGATTTAATATTTTTTATTGGCCAGTATTTAAGAAAACAACTGGTTAATTAAAAATTAATATTGATATACATTTTAAAAATCATTTAATTTATATCGCGTTTTAAGCCTGATTGCACCAACACGAATTGATTTAAAACGGGTATTATTATTGTTTTATTTTGCTTATAAAGTGTAATTCAAAATATAAATTGATTAAAAGATTTACTAAATATATATTAAATTTAGCGGTATTTAAAAAAATCAAATGTATTTAATTAACGATTAGCATTCATTTTTGTTGATGAAGTGATTGAAATAATTGTAAGCCTGATATATTTAATTTAATTTTATAGGTTTGCATGTTTTTGTCGGCACTGTACCATACGTTCTCGTGTCGATCAGAGAAAGACTATGAAAATTTTCTGTGTTTCGATTTATTCGGGATCGCTTTGGCGTTATACGCTGTCTATATATCTGGAATTTATTATGCATATTGGTGTAACAAGGTATTTCATTTATTATTTTTATTAACATGTTTACATATGGTTTCGAATGACTCCCGTCGTTTGGGGCTGAAATTACTTTAGTCAATATATATCCGCTGGATTTTTATGTATGTACGCCATATAATAGTTGTTTTACTGATAAGTACATACATACATACACACATTGTTAAAAGTGACAAACTGTTGTTTTTTGAGCTTCGAATCCGAAAAATGCTCAAACTTGACACAAACTAAAATCCATAAATCTCAAACATTTTTTGCATTTTTTTCAAAACTAAGAAATTGACTTGAATTATGTTTCTACTTGCTGATAAATAATTGATTATAAGAGAGTCTAGTGCAGATGTTTTTTAATTATATTATTAATATTATTTTAGGATTGGGGTAATTTCTACATGTTATCTGTGACATTAATATTTGTAATAGCAATGATAATACAGATTCCAAAGTTGAATATAGATTCGAATGTGAAAATGCTTGTATTTGTTGCTTGGGCATTGTACGGAGTGGTACCAACATTCCATTGGTACTCTCTTATGGGAGGATTTGACAATCCATTAGTTGTGGTAGGTTTCTGTCTTTTACTGCTAATGGTAAACAATAAATGTTACATTTACATACATATAGGTCCTGTTGCCACGTGTACTGGGTATGTACACAATCAGTGGTACCGCGTTTTTAATCTATTTGACAAAAGTGCCGGAGCGCTTCTTTCCCGGCAAAGTGGACTACTTGGGCCACTCGCACCAGTGGTGGCACTTGTTTATTTTGATGGCGTTGTATTACTGGCACAATTCAGGTATGATCTACGTGCAGTATCGGATGAACCACGCGTGTCTCCAAAACATGCATATATTGTGATTATTACATATAAGTTTAACTAGATTGATTTTATTTAATAAAAATTTATTACTAGTTACCCATACCTCCATTCCTTCTATCTTTAATATAGAATTTCTAATACCAATTACGATTATTTAAGTCACATCCAATTGCACTGGTGTCTATACAAACGGTACTATATACATATATATGTTATTTTTCAACGTTATAACTACAAGTACCTATTTGAGATTATTTACACCTTTAAGAAAAGGTTACTCGGAAGTATTAATCTGTTAATAAATTATCGACTTAATTTGTTATTTTATGCGTTTTGAAAATAAAGTTTTAACTAACGCAATTATTATTTTTTGCCCGCTTTCCATTGATTCGTTGATCAACATTGTTGAATTTGAGTGATGTTGATTTGATTTAAATGATGATAATGTGTGTATGTTCATAAGGTTAAATGTGTTAGCTATATAGCCATACTTAGATGGTAGGTTTATGAATATATGTTTATTGGTAAAACAGAAATAAAACATTAAAGTGAACCGAACATTGGGTGATGGGAGTGTGTAGTCTAGTGTAGTGTAGTGTAGACTATAGCAAGTTGATCCATTGATCCCGCAACTTGTGCTGCTAAGTTTGACTGGATTTGCCGGCTCACGGGTTTCCTTAATAATTCTTCTTTATTACCTCACCCGCAGGCGAAACCAGCGCGTCCTGCTACTTACTGTTGACTTGACGTACTAGCTGTAGCTGTGTGTATACCTTACTCTTTCTACCTGTGGTGTCTGCCTACATTTTATCTTTGCACCACCGCGAGACGTAACGATCACATTCAAAGGTTGCATATATATATATATATATATATATATATATATATATATATATATATATATATATATATATATCTGTAACTATATACATTTGTACTTAGAATAACTAATCTTTATTGCTTCTTTCAAGTGTATACATACATACGTTCTGAGTGGACTGTATTAAGTTACATTTCGTTACTAAATCGACTAGCGCAAACTACATGGAAAGTGATGCAAACATATTTGATTCATTCAGTGATCAAGGTGCAAATAAAAACAGTTGTGATGATAAACACTGAGGTGATTAAAGAAATTCTAAGGCTCCATTATCTGTTTATAGGTATGTTAATATAATTTAAAAAAAAAAACTGTTTACTAAAATATACTAGGTATCTATAAATAAGAATACGTTTGGTGTTTGAATTGATAATTCGTTCTAGTTGAGAGAAACGAGAGATGCATTGCACATTTCATGCTCACACAGGAGGAGGAGGAGGAGAATCTTTATTCGAGCGCATAAAGTGTCATCTATATTCATCAATCAGAAGCTGGGGTGGTGGGCACGGCTCGTTGCCTCTAATTATGCATACGCAAAGATTTCTCGGTTAATTTAGTCCTGTCGGTATAGTCCTCGGTGAGCACTATTCTAACCTCCATCCACCATTCGTTGTAAGGCCGTTGGTGCGTTATGAGTGTGCTGCAACCGACGGGCCACTTCGGCTATGTCGACAATACCTTTTACATGTCCACTCGTTTGACTGTGCCGGCGCCGAATGCTTTTAGCCACCGAAAGCTCACAGTCTTCGGGCGAACAGTGAACTTGTCGCTATGGTAACGCCGCCGCGTTGTTGGAGTGTTCTATACCTACTTGCATCCTACCCCACTGTTTCTATGTAGGTACTTGCCGGTTGCCGCCGCCACCGACCCCTCTTCCCTCTACGTTGCCGGAGCATATAGTGTTAGTCCGGAGTGCGCCATTTTGTCTCCCCGCCACAGAGTCCGGGAGTTAGCGAGAACGCCACAAATTTATATCTGCCTCATCCGACGGGCTCAGCCGAGATCATTACAAAAGCTCTCTACTCAATTGCGGATCTTGCGTTGCGTGGAGTTTGATCTATTTGTTCTCATAGCGCGCGATTATTTATTTCTTATATACATACATACAAAGCTACTTACTTACATCTACAACTATTTGTAAACGTACAAGTATTAGTATTTTATTATTTTTATTCGATGATATCCTATATAATTATTTTATGTAATTAACAATAATCTAGTCAACACTAATACATAATCATTTTATAGATTACTTTCAATTGCCTTTGTAAAATCACGCTAAGCGTAAACTGTAAAAAAATTTGGTGCTTTCGGTGAATATTATAACTCGAGCCGACAAGTCATCTAAGTATTAACGGGTATTTCGCGTTTAAATTAATTATCGTTTTTAGTTCAAATCTCGTAAACAGTTGATCCTATATTAATTTTGATGACACATAAAGAAATTACATTTAATTGCCTACTATTTTCGATAGGTATGTTGTAAACATCAAACTAAGAATTTGGCTGTCTTATTTTTTATTAATAAAAATCTGTTTCCACAACTATTTTTTTTTAGTGCAATCATATTCTTGTTGCAGATGTATATATGTAGGTATACCCCATCAGGATATGTAAATGTAAGTTTAATATCATATATCTATGTATGTTCAAGTTGAGAATAATTTTATTTAATGAATTTGTTTCCTTATTCTGTAATTCAAGATGTCTAATCTATCTATCTATATGTATGTATAGAGTGCAAATATAGTCACAAACACACACACACACATAGAGAATCATGTATTATAATACTTAGTAATATGAAGACATAGCATTTTGCTGGAATAAGGAATCGCGTTTGGTAAAGCCTGCCGGGTAGCGGGTATCTACGTAGTACAATCTGAGTATAGCATGTAAAGCCTTTAAGTCGCACGCCGCAGAATAAGGCAAGTTAATTATGTGAATAGCGGTATTCTGTACGCACACACAGCCTCCTACTACTACTACTACTACTAGCATCTAGCACAGCATATAGGTACATACATACCTTGTCCTTAAATGAAACATACTCATTGATCAACTTGTGCCATTTCGATTCAAATTATGCTATTTTTGTTCCTATGTATGTAGTACCTAAATATAAAAACATCTTTTTAATTAAAGTTATACGAATATCATTTCTTTATGTAATCCAAATAAATTCTATTTGTAATTAGAAAAGCTACACGCACAATTTGTTTTACTGTGTATAGTAAGACAAAACGCGATTGTGTAAACTGAGGCAGAAGAGAGGGGGTGGGGTGGGGTGGGGTGGGTAACGTGATTTACGATAGTTATTTCAGTGAGTGCTTTTCCCATTTTCTTTAGTGGTGCAACAAACTAAGCACAAGAGAAAATGTCAAGACTATACAAACGAAAATGATACACACAAAGAGAGAGAGAGATAGGGATAGAGAGAATGTCGTAAAAAGGGGAGAAAAAACAAATGACCGACATTCCTAAAAGTAGCTAGGTACACATCACAGCATCCTTCGTTAGATTCATTTGCATAACTGACTGAATTGTATGTACTACGTATAAGAGAGGCTGATTGATAGTTATTAGCTTTGGTAATTGAATTAAAAATACACACTTTTTAAACAAATCAAATCATTCAATTATCGACTCAATTTGTGTGCTTTTTGACTTTTTGGCTATCAAAATAAATCGGTCATTCAATCAACAAATGAATCAACCATTTATAATGGAAATAAGAAACCTATTTTCAGCGCTTCCACCAAAAAACGCCTCACATACACCTGATGGCTATAAAATGTATCGGTGGCAATGAAATTAGGAAAACATCGTGATCCTATTTAGTTAAATGAGGCGCGTGTGGGGTCACCAATATCTTTCGTCGTTATATGTATGTACCAAACACACACACACACATAGTATAGGGCCGCGTGCAGATCTGTAACCTGATTGCGTTATAATCTTGTTTCCGAACAGTAATCCAAGAAGGGGGTCCTTTCCGTTTCGCACTCCTCCCCCACGGGTGTATACGCTTAGTTTACTAGTACATACATAGATAGTGCCCCCTATCACCCCTACCCTGCCAATACAAACAAACTAACCCTGTCCGATTGCCGACGGCTCGCGACTCAGACGGCCGTGTGATGTGATTTGATTTGATTACCAAACTGCGCGAAATAATTGATATCTTATACCATCATTCCGGTTCGTGTCATCTATAACACTTGCTATCATTATCGTATGTCTACGACTTAGTATTTGCGCTAACAAAACCTATTTGTATTAAATGGTGAACAAATTTTCTTCAGTCACTTACTTTATACTCTGGAAATATCTATGATGCTTCAAGTATAACTAAATAGAAGGGTTTATTTTTGTAAAAGACACATTTGTTTTAACTTTTGTTATAAATATTACTTATAACATGTCTGAGAGCTGGAATTGAAAGTAACATATTATGTATATGAATGTATGTACATACATACGTACATATGTATGTACTACGTACCTATATAAGTGTGGGTGTTAGAAGAAGAAGAAGCCAGTCAGCCAGCCAGTGAGGCAACTATAGGCAATAGGGCTGGTGGCACAACTTCACCCTTGGACTGTCTTGATTGGCTCTGGCTCCACTAATCCCACTTTAGCCCTGACGGCCACGATCCCCCCATACATTCCAAGTCGTCGTGGCGTGGTGTGGTGTGGTGTGCGTTTATATCGAAACCGTTTTAGACATTCTCTATTCTGTATACAACATATAATAAACAATGTATCATCAAATGCATAATTGCTCATATCGCGGTTCAAACTATTCCGAGTTGCCTCTACCTAATACTTATCAATATTTTAAATCATATTACATACATAGAATTCATTTCTTTCGTGAAAGCGAAAACATATGTAAAACTGATTATATTTTTAATAGATAAGCACTTACCTGATGGTCAAATAGAAATAAGATATAGGTATTATTTTTATTTCAACAAGTTGGTAGGTAAATAAATCACATTAAAATATTTTTGAATTATATAATATACTGATACACATATGACAACATATGTATAAGCATGTAAATAAAAAGATACGCGAAAATAATTTTAATATTATATATGAATTCGTTTAATTTAATAAAGAAGAATTTTCATAGTAAATAATATATATATATATATATATATATATATATATATATATATATATATATATATATATATAGATATATATATATATATATATATATATATATATATATATATAGATATATATATATATATATATATATATATATATATATATATATATATATATATATATATATATAGATATATCATATATATATATATATATAGATATATATATATTATAAATATATATATATATATATATATATATATATAGAATATATATATATATATATATATATATATATATATATATATATATATATATATTATATATATATATATATAATATATATATATATTATATATATATATATATATATTATATATATATATATATATATATATATATATATATATTTAGAATAAATATTTCTACGTAAAATATATATATAAGTGCATTTGATAGTTAAGTTGTTAATTGACTATAATATGATACGACATATGTATTACATGCATACATACACACATGCGTTGATCGATTGAGTCAAATTGTATTGGTACTACATATACCTGACCATACGGTACTTTCATCAATATTTATTCGGATTAATTAAATTGTTCTGCTATATGTTATGTTTGTTGAAGGTAGGTGTTTATGCGTATGTATGTATGTATGTATGTATGTATGTACATACGTATAGATCAAATCAAATGTGTGTACCTTTATGTATATGCATATAGATACTTTTATTATCGCGCATGCATGTGTTTTATAATTTGAGCATCAATTGCAATAGGTAGGTAATATCTGATGTGGCACAAGAACAGAAATGGATGACGATGAACGGCCTTCCGTTCAATAAATGTTGATCAGCGACCGATACATTACTATTATTTAGAGAGCACAGCTACCACAATCAATCCTGATCAACGTTGACACCGTTCGATACACACATTGTTCTAATGCCATTATATGTATGTGTGCACATACATACATAGCTTGTAATATATTATTGAGTTATTTAAACCCTTTTGTTGTAATTTAACTTAGCAGCGTCAATAATACGAGAACGAACTTTTTTTTTTCTAGTAATTTTTGTTGTAAAATATGCAATAATTAATTTCAGGTGCATAAGTTTATGCATGTGTGCAAATGTGCATATATGTGTGTATGTATGTATATGTATGTAATAAAAAGGGATGAGTACGGCACGTAACGTATTTATATACGGTCGGTTGTCGGCCACGAGATGGATGGCGTGTTGCCTAGCAACGAGATCCCCTACAAAACAGGCGATTTCGCTCTCTACCCTTCATGACCCCCCGCCCCGCCGACACATGCGTGTTTCATGACTGCAATTTTTCCAAAAAAATTACTATAAAAATTTCAACATTTAGATTTTTCCCCCACATACATACACACATATGGTATACACTCAATAATGTGTGATTCGAATTCACTTTTCATACGCTAATCAATGTGAATACGTATATGTATGTATATAGGTACTAGAGTGATGTCACAACTGGTTTGTATTGTCATTTGTGTTGGATTATAATTCTGACGTAAACGGTGACATTTCATTGTGTTTTTTCAGTAATAATTTTCGTTGTATTTGTGTGCATTGATTGCTATATGTTTGAATGAAACAAAGTAAATAATTATGCAACTACATATGGCCAATAGCATCAGTTGCAGAAAGGTTTGCCAATAATAGTTGACACACCGTCAAGGATAAAATTCGCATGTATGTATGTGTGTATGTATGCATGTATGTATGTT
>JADQWA010000157.1:67482-220446 GCA_018344505.1 Nebria ingens riversi | reverse complement strand
TGTACAGAGTTGATAATCATGTCCCAAGATAAACTGGGTGTTCCCCTTTAAACAAAGCACCAGCTTACTGCTACCATGGGGACAATACGCCCATCTCAAAAAGCGTCGAAATTCAAGAATATGCAGATGTTCAGAACAAGTCTTAATATGTTCCATATACATATTATCTAAATATAGAACAAACTAAAAGTATTTGCCAACGTAGCTTTCGCGTAAACATACATATATTATGTAACTCAAGGAGGAATGATAATAGACATACGTCACTACCAGCTGGTTGAACAAGTGACGAACGAAGAAATAAACAATCGTGGTAACGTCATCTATCATTATAGGTACTGTAGGTAGAGAGATATGGGAAAATTACAACGAACTCATATTGATTAAAATACCTAATTAATAATGTCGTCATTAACGTAGATTTATGAATATTATATAATAAAAGCGCCAAAACTTGTAGCACTTTTACTTTTCATACACAAGGATAGTGTTGAATGGCGAAAGATTGTCAAGGAGGAATGGTTGTAAAGGGTTTCTGCCACCCCATTAATTGGGAATGCACATGAAGTTATGTTTTGTATGAATGTGTGTGTGTTTGGTATGAGGGGCGGGGAGGGCATGGGGGCGGGGGTTGTGTGTGTGTTTGGGTGCGGGGCGGAGAGGGCATGGGGGTGGGGGTTATGTGTGTCTGGGTGAGGGGCGGGGAGGGGATGGGGGCGGGGATGGTGTGTGTGTGTTTGGGTGGGCGTGTGTGTGTTTGGGTGTGTGTGTTTATATATAGGTGTAAATTCGTATTTAAAATAATATAAATTTACTAAAAATTACCTACATTGCGTTATTGTAAGTCGAATATCGAATTTTCCAACTTTAAGCATTTCTAGGAATAAATTAGTAATAAATTTGCTAACACAATCGAAATAACGTTACTTTTTACTTAAGAGAATAAAACAAATCTGTAACCAGTTACGAATTAATACGATCGTCGAACGTACATACATATCTAAAGTTATTCGAATATTGACATGCTTCCATGGTTTTGTACTACACTACACACTGTTAACCGTTAGAATGGCGGTGTGTGTGTGTTTGTGACCTTGACAAGCACGTTGTTATAGTAAACATTATCATAATAATTGGCTAAGCCATTATAGTCTTTATAATGAACGTGTACAAGAGTACCTACCAGAATGTTCAACAAATCCGTGAACCAGTTGCGTGTGTTGCAACAGGCCACTGTCATTACTAAAATGTCAGATTTATTAATGCTAACCTGAATAAGTCAAAAGCAAATACATACGTAGTACATATACATATAAAGGAGAGTCTATAGAATACTCGAAACCCGAAACTATAATGATGAAATACATAACATACATATGTGTATTTGTTGCCTGTATATGTTTTATCTATTACATAACCGGCCTAAGATGATACATATACGATTTGAGACTTTATGTTTATGTATGTATACTACATAGAATCTTGCAAATTTATACGTATTTAAAACAGTTTATAAAGCATATCTCTATCTCTATATCTGGATACAGATATTACAGCTGTGACCCAGAGACTAAATTAGTTTAATTATGCATGTGAAACTCTCGGCAGTACTAGAGTTTCGCATTAAATTCACTTCTGGTCAGTGTGAACCATTCATCACTGGTCACTGATGATCACAATTGTTACTGACAGAAATAGATTTATCATCATCTGCAATCTAAATATTTATACAAACATCCAGACGTGAACACAGAGAATGTTTTCCGAACTGATATCACCCGATGGAAAAGTGCATTTTCAAATGTAACGTACTTTTGTATAGAATATATTTTGCTTTGCCAAATGTGTACCTACTACGCTTTCTGCATTCCTAATGTATCTAGTGTTCTACTGACTCTGCACAAATGGCACTGATGCAGTACGTCATATTTTTATAAATGACGCAGTGCTCTTTGACCTATATAAACTTCCATTTCCATATATACCCAGATTTTCTAATGCATCAGAACATAAATACATTTTTTAAAAGCCTCTTGCAATATAACACTACTTATTACATTTTGAAAATAAATTCAATATATAGATTTATATTAGATTTAATGACTATAATCAGTTTTTAATTATTTATACCTATTATTAATTTACAGGAATATTTATATGTTTGCAGTACATGTAAAAACATTTGTTTGTCACAAAGATATAAAAAAAAAATGTAATTATTATGTTTCATATTAATTATAATGATAATTTACATTTCTCTCTCTCTTTTCATAAGAAAGTAATGTATTATTTTTTATATACAAAACAATTATTTTCGTAATGTATTTGATATACTTAAACTTTCTCTAGACGAGTCACTTTTTCTTTCTGTCATGGCTTTAAATAAACCATTAGCAACACAACTAACAAAATGCGTAGTTAAACTCTAAACGACTTTTTAATCCGAAGAAAATAACAACAGTATACGCTTCTCTAATTATACCGAGCAGCCAGCACACAAAACCTATATAATTCAAGCTGATATCCGATAAGGAGCTTCAATCCGATTTAATGTAAAATCGATATTTAGTTTGACCTACATTAGTCCACCTAACCGCCAACTTACATGTTGATATTAATCAACACAATCTATATGGCGACGTAGCCACATTTTCTAATAGGTAGCCCAAACATTATAATATTTTTAAAGTTTCCAAATTGAAGAATTATAATCTATTCTTCGTATTCAAACTAATAAGAATTGTATTCAAATATATATAATGATTCCTAGAATATATTTAATAAAATATGATAATGCTTACGCGACGACAATGATTTCAAACTAAATTGTAATTTTCTCAAATTAACAAGCATTGGCTTCGCCGATGCTCATGGCTTATAATTCCAAATTAATGTTTAGGCAATTATTAAATATTTTTAATGGCGTTAGGTTTTTATTTTTGAACAACAATATTATCAAATAAATATTGGAATTAATTGTTAACATTTTTAGCATTCCCAAAATGGATTTAAAATGCGAAGGGCACGAATTGTGTGCATATAGATTACGTTAACAAAATTTGATGTCAATTCGTTTAGTATCTTCAGAGGAGAAGGACCTACAAATCTGGTCTTACGAGCGACTGAACAAGCGACGACTTATATCAAAGTATATGAGTTATATATTTTAGGATTCAGGGCGATGAAAGAGCTTTTTATTTAAAACAATTAATCCGAAATAGACATACTATTGGATGCTTAGCTCCTCGGTATTACGTACGAAGACCTAAAAATACATTTCACAGTGCCTTGGTTTATATATATATATATATATATATATATATATATATATATATATATATATGTATATATATTATATATATATATATATATATATATATATATATGTATATATATATATATATATATATATATATATATATATATATATATATATATATATATATATATATATATATATATATATATATATATATATATATATATATATATATAATTATATATATATATATATATATATATATAATATATATATATATATATATATATAAGATTTAACTCATATTCTTCGTCGCTCTTCCACACATTGTAATTGTCAATATTGTTTGATGAAATGAAATTCTGTGATATTGAAACCTTTTCGACAGATATACACAAACATGTACAATTGGTGCTAATTGTATTAATGAAAAGGTCGTCCCTTATATAACATGACCGCAGGACCACAAAGCAGTGATAATTAAACAACAAAGAAGAAGCCCAGATAGTGATTTGTCCAACCAATCTAGTTAAAATTTCATTAATCACTCAACCAGCAACGCAATTATTGTTCATGCCCGAGTTGTTTCAAAATTTCATTATTGCAGGGTGTGATTGTAGAAATCCCTATGATCAAACTCTATTATTAAATCGACACAGAATTTTATTCCAAATAGATACGATCTCAAATCATTTAGAGATAAAAAGTAACTGTTGCATTTTCGAACTAAGAATGACTATAAAATATTTTCAAAACAAAACATTTTTACGATTAGGAAAGGCGATTTTATTTCTTTTCTTTCCCCGCTCAATCAATCATGTATAGAATAGTAGCATCGCAGTTTGAAAGAAAATAAAGACTTTCTTTTTCAAGCTTTGACATGATGCAATAAATTGACGGATTAGTGATTTAGTAGCAGTACTAAGACGTTTAGATGAAACGTTTTAATTATATGTTTTTGGAAAGAAAAAAGTAATTATAAATATATTTAATAATTATAACATTTAGTTGTGTAATAGAGTAGTTATTGCGTGGTAAAATGCATCTTGATTTTCTTAATTTAGCTTAAATAAAAAATAAATTAGCAGTTAACACAAATGCCATATAATGTCTCTTCCTCAATAAGTATTAATGTTATTAAGTACACACAACGCCTTAATTGTGGAAAAAATGGCGATGGTATTACACAACTTTAATATATAAATAAAACATAGTTTTTTTTTATGGAACACTATCACGTGTAGACATAATTGGGTATATGAATAAAAACAACATGATGTCATCGTGTATATACTCAAGGTCAATTTTACAAATATTTACTATACTCATTAGTAATTGTAATAAACAATGAAATATAATAGTGTTACAAGATAACTGTATTCAACACATTTCTTCACTACTTTGGTGATAAAAAGTTCATTGATAGTACAGTTGCACCTGACCTTGTCAAGGAAACAGATTTTATTTTATTATGCGTATCACAATTGTATTGTGTTCATATGAATATTAAATATAACACAAACGACACGAAAATCCCTTAAATCTATTTATATACTCGTATATATATATATACATATATAAAAAAAACAATAATTTTAGCAAATTAAATAACAATATATTTTAATTAAAATAAATAATCCTAAATTATATCAGTGAAACTACACTATATAAAAGCATTATAGAAGGGGCGAATACGCAGTTACGAATGTAACTTTGTTGATTTTTAAACCACTATAAACATGAATCCGTAATTTAATTTGTTTATTGAATCAAGGATAAATAACCATCTCAAATTGTTACAAGGTGATATTTTAGAGTTTTCGTCCGTATATTTAAGAAATGATTTTTTATAATGTTTGTATAATAAAATGAAGCCATCATTTGCACCAGCAAAATTCCTAATTAGATTCAGTGCAATTAGCAAATCTATTAGTACGTTGTGTGGTGAATAGTAGAACTAATTACGCCGACTTTGCTCGATTTAAACTTTTTCAAGTGCGCTTTGCAAACAATTCAAATTGTCAGCTGATTTTTAAATTATTCCATTCGGAAGTATCTTCAAGTTTTCTATTTATGAAATTTAAAAATATATATTTTTTATACGGAATTTAAATAAAGAAGTTCATGGCCAATGCACATTTTATTGTAGACTCGTTGACAGTTTGAAGAGTTTTTTATAACTGCCTTTTAAGACTTCGTAAAGAAAATCGCTTTTCTACTTTCTTTTTCAATATGTATAGTTGAAATTTTTACTATAGTGGAAAAGAATACTTAAAATAAGATGAGTTATATATATGATAATTATATTGTTTTAAAAAATGACGATTTTCGTTCTAATTTTCGGGAAAATACAATAACAATTACTAGATTTTCCTACCACAATTAAATACTTAAACTCTTATTATTATTACTATGAATAAGACTCATTTCGATAAACGCATTTGCAAGCTTAGATATAAAAATAGAAAAGTAATTTTAAAAACCTCAAAACACATATGTGATTTATAATTTTAAAAATTCATAACAATCTACAAATACAAATTGACCATAATATAGCAATAAATCATTTAATTTATCTCAGTGTATGTTTGAAAATGCATAAAAATAATTGTGAAATGAATTTAACTAGATATAAATTACAATTTGAAAATAATCGATTTATTAACTGAAATTTTTTAATACGCTAATGCAAAGTAAATTGATAAACAACAAACACGTGTTTGTGAACATATTAAAATAATAATACCTGTAGTATTTAGTAACACGGAATAACACATATAACATTAAAAAAAAATTGTATATAATTGTGTCAACAAAGTCAAAATGAATTTGTTATTCTTTTATTTATAAATTAATTAATAACAGATTGTCTCGGGAAGATAGAACATTAAATATTGAACAACTACAATTACATATCATTCAAGATTATTTATGCATATGTAATTGCAGCATAGACTGAAACAAATGTTCAACTAATATTAAAAACAATAACTATAGGTAGAACTGTAGAATTAATATAAATTCTTTAACAAATGTAATTATTAAAATGCAGCGAATTGTTTATATATATATATATATATATATATATATATATATATATATATATATATATACATATATATATATATATATATATATATATATACATATATATATATATATATATATATATATATATATATATATATATATATATATCTATATATATATATATATATATATATATATATATATATATATATATATCTATATATATATATCTATATATATATATATATATATATATATATATATATATATATATATATATATATATATATATATATATATATATATATATGTAGAACTGTAGAATTAATATAAATTCTTTAACAAATGTAATTATTAAAATGCAGCGAATTGTTTTATATATATATATATATATATATATATATATATATATATATATATATATATATATATATATATATAAATATATATATATACATATATATATATATATATATATATATATATATATATATATATATATATATATATATATATATTTATATATTATATATATATATATATATATATATATATATATATATATATATTTGTTGTTGCAACTGTGTGTAGTAAAATCTATTCTAGCGTAAACACGTATTTCGTATTTTTATATACATTTTTGTTGATATTGTTTGTGTAAACAAGGCGATCCTCGAAAATTCGCATTTCACGTTCGTGTTTACAATTCACATGACGACGCCGATACGATGACGAGACCGACGGTGGTTTTGGTCGGGTTGTGTACCGGCTCCGGGTAGAATGGTCAACACTTGGCCACCCAGTGCAAACACAATCGGTACACACGTACACACAACTTGCAAACATCGCTGCAAGCTATCTGTACTGCTCGTGAGCTCGTGGCTAGGCCAGTTTACATGGAACTACTTTTAAATAATTCTCTATAAAGGTGAACATTTTATTTAGCACCATGCTATAAATGTTTATCTTAAAACACACTAAAAACGAACTCATCCATTTTAAATTATTATACACAGAATACGATTTTAAAACATATTATAATACATCTCTTTAAAATGAAAGTTCAAATTACTTTTTATAGAATAAAAATGTTTCTACGACGTAGTTACAACAAATGACTGCATTTCGTGACTTGTAACTTGACATTTAATTTGAATCAAATAAATATACACTACGAATAGGTTCGGTTGTTTAAATGACAATAATGACTGATGCACTTACACTAATGGTATTTGAAATGAAATAATAATGTGACTAATGCACAAAGAAATGTATTAGAATTTTTATTTATATATAGCATTCATATTTTCTTACTATTAATAGTTTATTTTTGCGAAATTAATAAACAATATCATATTACGACCAAAGAATAATTATTTTACAGAAAATTCTCCTCTAAGTCTGTGCTTTGATAATAATAATTTTTAAGTCGTTTTTACGTTTTAATTATGTTTAAATGTGTTAATTCAATAGTTACGTTTTTTACATGACTTTAACTTTTCTACATCTTCATTATCCAATTTATTTTCAATTATTTCGAATAATTACACTTGAAACTTTAGACTTTTAATTTGAACCAAGTTTCATTTAATTATGTGCTTTGAATGAAAAAATTATTTAATTTCTGAACCGAATTTGGAAACGTCTGACACTGACAGAATCCTTAATTGACCTGATACGGATTTTATATTCTCAACAATAAAATAAAATCAATTTTCATTCTAATCAAGGTTTAACAATAATTATGGATTTTATTATTTTCTTATCTCATGATAATAATAATCAATAAATAACAACGCATACATATATGCAAATGAACATCTTACATACATACTCGTATATACATAGCTCAAACCTATATATAGAATGGGCCATCTGTTGGTTTCTTTTGAAGTACGTGTTATTTACGACAGTTTGTAACACTGACGACCTTGACGTTGATAAAGATGTAGTGTTAAACCTCCTTACAGGTTTGACACTACATATCTATCAATGTCAAGTGCGTCAGTGTTGCAAATTGTCGAAATAACACGCACATCAAAAAGAAACCAACCGATGGCTTACCCATAGTTGTTTATGACCAATGTAAATAAAGTTCCCGCTTAAAATACTAAAAAAGAGTGCGAAATGCGTAATGTAAACTTTAATATTAGAAGTTTTTTTCGGTAAATAAGTCATTCCACGTAGATATAGTTCGTAAAACGAGAAATACAAACATAAATGAAATGTAAGCAAACTGTGGACGAAAGCCTGGTGGATGTACAAACAAAATGTGCAAATCTCTGCATTGAAGAAACCGTAGCGTAGAGTGTATAGACGAAGAAGAATAAAAAGAGAGAAAATTTATGTCGCATTCGATTCTGGATCACCAAACAAACACATACACACATACATAGATACATCAGCTCATCACACTCGTATAGAGAGAGGAAATGGTAAATTCTAACTGCCATTGCAGAAGCAATGCCAGGAGTCCGTGTATATAAGCAGGAAACGTAATTCCGCTACACGGACGATAGATGGCAGTGAGAGCGATCGCGCACACCGCGTTCCTGCTCCATTGTTGCAGGCACTGGGAACGACTCAACACGACCGTGTGGAAGAGTTATTCCCGACAATGGATGTGGCTATTGTACCGTTCCAAACTGCTGCCTGCTCCGGGCTAGGCTGGCGGAAATTTATTTTCCAACAGAAGAGATTGCGAAAATGTGGAAATTAATTGATGACGCGTGATACCACCACACAGTACCAACAACAATTAATAAGGGGATATTGTTTCTCACTCTCACTAAATTCATTTTTGTCGATTACTTTATTTTACAAACAAGCCTTTCAGGCACATGTGCTACCAAACAAATTATACATTAATATAAAATATGTTATTGATAATAACGATATATTTTTGTGGTGTCACAAAATCTAGATAAAAACAGTACAAACGTCGTAAGAAATATTTGATGAAAGACGATAAAAATAGTGATAAAACTGTAGCATAAAAACAAATTAATATCTGTCGTATCTTCGTCAGCAAAACAAAAAATCCGAGTATAGTATTCGGTGAAACAAGAAAGATAACGAAACAACGAAATTTGTTAGTTCCCATTGTCTTTCCGTACAGGAAAACGATGAAAGCGATAAGATTTCACTTCTACCTGAATCCAGAGGCTTCCAGGATGCAAAATCGGATATTGCCATTTGGTGGCAACAAGAAAAGAGAATCGAAATCAATAGAGCGATGTATCCAACAGAAAAATACTTATAAACAATCTATTTTTTATTTATAACCTGTATAATCAGCAACACCACATTTTTTTTTAAATTACTCTAATAAATAAACAAAATAAAACTTTTAGTTTTCATTTTTTAAAACTTCTATAAGTACCTATACAAATAAAGTAAATCCTCAAACACTTTCTCATTTATGTTGTTATTCTTCTAAGAATAGCGAATTGTATATTTTCGTTACACTTTCGTTGTGGATAGTTCCGCTTGAAAATATGGATTATTCGCGAAATAATACGGTTTGGTCAGCATTCTATTAACACATACCCATCCTCCAGTTTTATTCACCTGACCGCTATTACAAAGAGATGCCACCCGGATTATATGTTGTGTTTGAAAAGAACAGCTGGTGAATAAATGAAAATAAACTGGTAAAATTAAGGATTCTGGGCAAAATATGTACGGGCGGTAATCCCAAAATTTTAGGTTTATCCTACAGCTTACTACAATGCGTCACCTTGGATTATTACAACAATAGAATGTTGGATGCTGCTTTTTATTTTTATTTATAAATAATCTTTATTATATTTAATAAAGTTCAATCCTATACTTAATTTGAGAGAAAAATGTGACAATTTATTTATTTAATAATTGCGTTACGTACATGTCTAAACATTATAAGATGAAAGTCAATTAAAATTACCTAATTCACGTAAATTGCGCAACAAATTTGCATTACCACATTAAAATGCGTTTTTAAGACTAAACCACTTTATATATACACATTTTCTGTTATAAATGTTATACTTAATGTAGTTTAAGTAGAAATACGAAACACGGGCAATGAATTAAATCCTGGATTCCACGATGCTAGGAAGGGTTAATCCCATTACCAACAAAGTAGTTGGTACGGTGATTTGTTTTATAGTAATTTATAAACTAAGTTAAAGTTTTGTGTACCGCGCCCCAGAATTCAAACGGGTTGTTCCCCTTTAACCGTGTTCTCATCCTCTCTTTTCTCACTGTGTGACTATTTCGAAGGGAAGTGATTTTTTTCTGGGTCGGTATTCAATTGCTAACTAGGCTACGAGGAAGGGTTGACATTCCTGTGCAGAGAATTTCTAAATATATGTATATAAGTGAACTTAGAGAACAATCGTTCTTTGTGCACCTTTTCAAGACACTTGAGCATGTGAAGTTTTAGTCGATCATCAATTTAACATTAGAAGAAAACATTATATGTTACGTAAACGCTAGTTTGGTTGGCCTTCACTTTCACCAACCAACAGTGAGGGATAATGCAAGATCGTTCTTGAACAATCATACAGAACAGAAGTTAGATTTTGCATCAATTTTTATTTATTTAAATAGCAAATAAATTTGATATGAACAGCGCTCTAACAACTGTGACCAATAATGTTCTGATGGTAATAAAAGGAAGATTGAACACCGAAGGACACGGTGTATCTATAAGAATTTATATAAAACGTGAAAGGTCACATATATTGAAGAACGTTGAACAACGTTGACCTTAAAAAATAAATTAGATATGTGTGCGTTTGTCTGAAAATTTCAACGCAAATTATCTTCAAAACAACCGCTTACAAACATAAATAACAACCCATGAATCTAAATTACAAGATACTAGGTTTATACATACATATGTATATGAAATAAAAATCAATCAACTTTCGCAATCACCCTACTACTGCGTATCAAAAATAACATTTATATACCTTATTACAAATATCAAAAGCGAATAAATATTTAACAAATATATATAGATATATTTGCCATATAACTTTGTAATAAATCAGAAAATATTAACTACAAAATAAAAGGACTGTAGGAGAGTTTATTAAATATTTTTGCGCAAATGGCATTTCACCGTAAAGAAAATAATACATGCTTATGTTTTGTTATTCCGAAAAATATTACATTTTTAATAAAATTGTATATTACTATTGCATTGTTTGCTTTATTCTGTGTAGAAGATTTTATTAATATTACCTCTGAAATAAATGTATTTAGCTGAAACTAAAATAGAACCTCGAATACAACTATTATAGTTCAGGTATAAGTTAGATCTAGGTGCATAAAAAGACTTAAGGTCACAATGTATTTTGATATACATTGTGACGTAAGCATCACCACATCGTAAATCTACTGTATATGTATGTATATATATATATATATATATATATATATATATATATATATATATATATATATTAAATATATATATATATATATATATATATATTATATATATATATATATATATGTATATACATATATATATATATATATATATATATATATATATATATATATATATATATATATACATATATATATATATATATATATATATATATATATATATATATATATATATATATATATATATACACACATATATATATATATATATATATATATATATATATATACATTTTCGCGCGCTTATGAGGTTACATTTTTTGCCTATCAAAAACCCTGACGAGCGGTTCAACGACCTAGGATGCACTTTCGGCATTCATAAAACCCGATACAAAGATATACTTGGTATATATATGATATAGGGCAAGTTTCCTCTTTACAGGGTTGGCATATCGCGTGGGGGTGATTCTGAAGAGAGGATAGAAGAGGCAGGTAATGTCTAGTGCCGAGGACAGCGAAACCCTGAAAGATATATTGCCGATCCTCCTACTGTGTAGAGTAGTGCGCGGTTTAAAGGCGACCTGCTCGAATAACGAGTCTGTGGGGAGGGCCCTGGGTCTGCTGCGGTCAGGTCACGTTCGCCCGGGCCGCAGAGGCCCGGTCTCGGCGGCCGCCGTTACGATCCCTGCACGGCCAAAGTTCACGGGATGGAATGGTGCAGTTGAAAGTTTTTTTGATGGGGGGCGGAGGCTCGTTATGAGTTTGCTTTGTTTTTTTTTTAATATATATATATATAGGTATACATCTTTTTAATGTTCGCTGTTATTATTTTAATGGTATTGAAGTTCTTGTTTAACCATCTGAGAAGATCGATGTTGATGTTTATAAAGAGGATATCTCACGATAGCTAAAACCACAACAGGTATACCAACAAATAAAATAATCAACTTGGATTATTTAGGCTCATTATACAAATGTATATAAATAAATAAATGACTAAAACCAAATTTAGTGTCACGGCTCAAGGGTATCACAATTTCAAATAGACAGTTAACTTTTTCATAAAAAAAACAAGCCAATTTATATGAAAATCACATTTTCCTCCATAGAATTTCATTATATACATTTTCAGAGACTGTCTACATTTCTAAGTAAGATTGACGCTTTTGAAGGTGTATCACAATAAGCCGTGTCGCAGCATGGCTACAACAACGGAACTACGTCGGCCCAGGCGTCTGCTGGATATTAAAATAGAAGAGGATGTCGTACCAAAGAGGCTATTAACCATAAAACAGGAAACAGGGATTCTGAAAAGATATTTCTTAAAATTCTACACTACATCTCAATTCTTTTTTATTAAGATAACAAATGTTTATAAAGCCTCCTCCATTCTATATTTAATTCAATTTTGAGTCTTTACTTCTAAGTCGGTCAAATGAGATATATGCTTCTTAAACAACAGTGTTTTATTACATATACTAAGAGAAAAGGTTCTGAAATGTTTTTTTAATGTAATTCAGTTGAAAATGTAATACCTATAGTTTATTTTTATTTTTATAAAATTTCAGTTCATTAAGAATTAATCGAGCGTTTGGTGTCGCTATTTAAAAGCTTTGAAGAACTAAATAACCTAACAAGGACCGTATCTCCGGCGTGGTAACCCCAGGCAACCAAACGCAACGTAGAGAATTGCTCATTCAATCGGATGGTATAGCATGCGAGAGAACCGAATCAGACGGCCATTCTGCCGCGAACAATACGGGGTTAATTGTGTCGTTACAACAATATTGTATCGCGCCGAAACGGGAAAAAGAAATAGGTTTGCCTGATGGGCGGCTGACCGATTGCGATTGCGATTGAGAGACGTTCAATGGCCGAAAGAGACACGAGTAGATTGAAAGAAAATACTGACGAAGGAAGGACTGGTCGTTTTTCAATTGAATGAGATGAACTGAATTCGGCACTCATTTCAAAAGAAAACCAACCTTTGTGGGTTTAAAGATGTTGTCCAAATATATTTCGTATCAAAGTAAAAGAGATAATTAAGATTGGTAAATAAATAAGAATTTAATTCATTTACGCATTTTCGCTCATTAGGCAATTTTCTCTAATTATCCGTTGTCTTTCAATTGCATTTAAAAAAAAAAAAGCTACGATTTTTATTTTTTCCTAAATTGTTTTGTCTACTTTTTAGTTTTATGCGAAATTAAAAAGTTTTAGCCAAGCGATTGCAGTCGCAACCGCATGGATTGGAAACTTTGCTGGAACTGAACTGGAGGCGTCCAGGGAAATGAAATGGAAAAAAGTTAAATGGATATGTACTTTCTGGATGAATGCATTGATTGGATTTCTTTACAATTTTGTTTTTGTTTTATTGCTAGCGTTAAGAAATATTGTACAAGTTTCCGAATCGACGGAAATTTATTTTAAATATGCTTAATATTTTTATAAACCAAAATTACGAAGGGGGGGGGGGGGGGATTTACCAAGTTAATCTCAAACAAGATAATGTTTGAAATTAATTTAATTTAGTAGAATAATTTAGAATAGTAAATCCAGATTTGTAAAAGTCGCAAAATCATCTAATTGTTAAAATATATTATATATAATTTTAAAAAAAATTGTTTTCTTTGTTAAATAAACATTTCGCCACTTTAGTAAAGTTTGTTTATGTAAAACAGCATTATTTTGTTATCGATTGACTGTTTTTATGTGGTTCTATTTTAAATAATTTATTTTTCTCAACTTGAAATTAAAGGTCGCTTTTTGTTGACTTGTTAAATGTCAAAGTCAAGGCCAAACTTTATGTATCGACATTTTATTACGGTACTATTAAAGTATTCTTCTTTATACAGCTATTAATAAATAATGACCATATTGCCTGTTATAAAAGGGACATTCCTCGACTGTACAACAAATAGACACAAAAGCACATATTTTTCGCACACAGATCTTTAATAGTTTCCATAAATTAAACCTATCAACAACTGCATACGTTAGGGACAGACACACGTACATACAGTAACTGTGCGATTCGAAATTGCAAAATATAAATCGTGCTCATAAATAAAAAAAAAGTATTCTAAGAAACATTAACCACCATAGTATAACGGACAAAAAGAAAGAATAAGCAACTAGGGACTTACGATATAGATTGTATTACATAGTATGGCTAATGGTTATGTTAGGGTATAATTTAGAAGGTTGCGTTCCATGCCCATCAAAAACGTATTACTCCTACGGCAACCTAGCTATGGAACACATGGGTCACGTGATCCAAC
This sequence comes from Nebria ingens riversi, assembly GCA_018344505.1. Classification (NCBI taxonomy): domain Eukaryota; kingdom Metazoa; phylum Arthropoda; class Insecta; order Coleoptera; family Carabidae; genus Nebria; species Nebria ingens. Next base: position 205,491 of record JADQWA010000157.1, on the reverse strand, counting down.
TCATAAACGTACGTACAAAATAGGAAAACGGGGAGCAATACACTGAAGGAAATTCATCAAAAGAACGTTGATGTATGAGTTGTTTAAGTATTTAATTTTTAAACATTGTTTCAATTATCTATCTGTATTTGAATTTGTATTCTTTTATTTCTACTGATGTCGTGTGTAAGCGAAAGCAACACGTTTTGGATGTTACGCCGATGGCGTATCTTTGGTGAAACACAAAAAAAAAAAAAACTCATACATCATAATGACTATACGTGGCATTTCAAATTCGTATGATTATTTTCCATTTTCATTTCTTTTTCACACTGACTGAGTTTTCCATATGAGAATATTACAGAAAAACATTTGTACTGTTATTATAATGAAACAATTTAATATATAAATATATATATATATATATATATATATATATATATATATATATATATATATATATATATATATATATATATGTATATATATATATATATGTATATATATATATATATATATATATATATATATATATATATATATATATATATATATATATATATATATATATATAGAGTGAGCCATCTGTTGGTTTCTTTTTGAAGTGCGTGTTATTTCGACAGTTTGCAACAGTGACGCGCTTGACATTGATAGATATATAGTGTGACACCTCCGCTGTAAGTTACGCCAGTGTAGATTGAATAAAAGCCGCAGAATAAAATTATCGAAGAAAAAAGATGAGAAACGAATGGCGAAGTGAAAAAGAATTGCGAAAATATTAGTAACAAGGTTATCTATAAATTTGCCGGTCCCCAATTCGCTAACGAATCTCGCTTGTTGCGAAACGCACTGACGATAGCGAGACCCGGGGCTCCGGGGTTGCAATTGGGACTGGGGAAGGCCTCGTCAAAGACCGCGAGTGAAGAAGGATGTGTGTGTGTGTGTGTGCTTCTGCTTTTGGTGTGCCATCGGCCGCACACTCGCCTAGATATTGATTTTCTCTAACAAACACAGCGGCCACAACTCGCACAACCGTCAACCGAAACTTGCATGAAGGAATTGCTACTAAAGGCGAACAACCAGAAAATATTCATTTTTTACACTTATATTTCAATCTTTTCCAAATATCTAAACATTAGTTTTAAATTAGTTTAATCATCAATTACGGTATTTTATTACTATAATATATTTAATTAAATATGTGGAGGGCATTCGAAATTCTAGTACGTAATTTAATTCATTAAGGTAACTATTATTCATGATATGATTTACACTTATTATTTTTTACTTTCTTATACGAAGTAATGAGAATTTAACGGAAATACACCTTTTGACCTTCCCTGAATCAAGCCTGACTATTTTTGGAATGACGTCGCGCGCGCGCCTCTCTCTATCTCTGTGTGTGTGTGTGTGTGTGTGTGTATGTGTGCATGTGTGATGTTTTTAGAATTAGATTATAAAATTCAAAAAATATAATTATTTATTTTATATAGATAATCAAACCATAATAATTTTAATAATCGTGAAATTGACAAATATTCACTGATAATTCACACTGTCAATCATAATAAATGCAATTGTTTTATCTTCTTGTTCTACACATCCAACATGTTACTACGTCTTAGCTACGTCTACGAATAAATGGAAATTAACGGAATTTCAAATACGCTTTTCTTGTATAAATAATATTTCTGGATGACAACTTTAACATAAACACCCTTTATTAAACCTCAACTTCATGGAATATAGGTGTAATAATATGCAGCATCGATCTCCCTCCCGCCGTGGTTATTCTCGTTTGCACGAACCCGGAGTTCCCGGAGTATCTCCGGGTGTCCTCAAAGTGTGCGTGGACACATGTACGCGCGGCTTTAGTCACGCACACACACCACATTCGGGTGTTGCGAGCAGTTGTTCCACTTTCAGAGCAACTCAAGGTCATTGATTGTATGAAAATTGAATTTATATACGAAACTTTCTTGTACTGCTAGGGGCTCGAATCAAAACCTATGCGCTACTACAAGTCTAAATGTTTTTGAGAACAATAGAACCCTTCGACAGGTATGGGTTGTTGTTTCTCTAATTTAAATTAAATTAAACAAGATAAGGCTTAAAATGTACTAAATTGTGTTTAAATGTACGTGTAACAATGAGTGATTATTTCGGTTAGATGTGTGGTAATTTTCGAAAGCTCAAATGTTTTTCTACATTTAGGAATCCGATGTTTATATTTTAGCTCGGTATATTCTAAGCGAAAGCTTTCGCATACTCTGACAATGCTTTCGCAGTGTGTGGTTTCGATTTGATTCTTATGGGATACGGTGTTATTATATTTTTATAGCTAGCTGTGCTTTATTGCCCAAAACCGACATGGAAAGAACGATATTTTTTCAATGATGTGGAAGAGGAAATGTGCGCTTGCGAATTTTCCCTGTTGTATATCACAAGGTTTTCTACTCAATTCTCTTTTACGAGAGGATCCAATTATATGCTATACACAAATTTATTTCCATTTCTGATTCGAAAATTGTTTATTTATGTGTAAAATGTCAATAAACGTAAAGAACAACGCTTTTTCATTAAAATATTGAAGTAGTAGTTCTTGTTCAAGACGTAAGTCGTGATTAGTTCAGGCGCTTTTATACTCTGATGTTCATAAATCAAGTAAACTAAACAGTGTAGGTATCTCGCATAGTTGTGCGACAAAAATAAAACCTGACCGACAGTAGAACGCATGGTTTTGATACACACCGAGGAGGTCATCTTAAAAGTATTTTTAGCGACGCGTTGTTAAGCTTGCAGTGTTTTAAAAAATCTATCGTGGGAGAAGCGATGCACATGCTTGCGTTTTTAAATTTTATTTACACAAACATAACTTCATGTCTATTCCTATCAAATGAGGTAGTAAAGAACCCTTTACAACTATTCTCATCTAGACAATCTTTCACTATTCAACTCTACCCGAAAAAAACTTCTTTTGCTTCATTTAATTTCTTCATGCATTCCGCTCACAACTTTTCTTTCGCACATTCATATTTATCGACTTATACCGAGGACGCATTCTCACGCCATTAGTTTCGCCTACGTAAATCTTCTTAAAACATTAAATAGTCGTTTGGTTTAAAATTCACACGATTGGTTTTTAAAAATAAATAAATTTTATTTAACACTTCTATGATTCTATGCAGTATGTGTTTGAGAAAGAAATATTTCGAATTTAATTCATATAATTATATTTAGTAATGGATACTGTATATATATAAATTATGTTTGCAAATTTACTTTCTACATGACCTTGTCTAATTAATGCATAAATTAAAATAAACGATTCACGATTTCTAATGATGTATTACGTATATACATAACTTCCGTAAATATGTGAATTTGCTTTAAAAAACTTGCATTTTCTATAAATATTAGCCTAGTTACCTATATTAGTTTGTGTATCAGTCCGTCTGTCTCTAAAGCAACAAGTTACAAACAAGAATTCGGTAATATCTTTTATAAAATTGAATCATATATTATTTGTATCTCTTTTAAATTATTTTTATTTGTATGCAATAGCAATTGTTAATTATCTTAAATTATCTAAATCTGACTGTCTATGTATGTGTGTGTGTGTGTGTGTGTGTAATAAATCAGAAACTATTGTTTATAGGGGGGCTCGTGTGTGTGTGTGTGTGAGAGAGTGAGCGAGAGGGTTGTGTGTGTGTGTGTGTGTGTGTGGTTGTGTGTGTGTGTGTGTGTGTGTGTGTGTGTGTGTGTGGTTGTGTGTGTGTGTGGTTGTGTGTGGGTGTGTGTGTTTGTGTGTGTGTGTGTGGGTGTTTGTGTGGTTGTGTGTGTGTGTGTGGGTGTTTGTGTGGTTGTGTGTGTATGTGTGGTTGTGTGTGTGTGTTTGTGTGTGTGTTTGCGTGTGTGTATGTTTGTGTGTGTGTGGTTGTGTGTTTGTGTGTGTGTGTGTGGTTGTGTGTGTGTGCGTGCGGTTGTGTGTGTGTGGGTGTGTGTGTGTGTGGTTGTGTGTGTGTGCGTGCGGTTGTGTGTGTGTGGGTGTGTGTGTGTGTGTGCGCGTGTGTGTGTGTCTCACTGTGTGTGTGTGTGGCTGTCCCTAACGCATATTATTGTTTTGATGTATTTACTAGTATTATAAACGGGAATATTCTTAACTTAAACATTTTTAATTTATTTAGAGCTTCCACATAATAATATGCAAACAACATAAGTAATTTGGCCTCATGCAGAGATAATATGTGTTATGCGAAGATTACCGCATTTAATAATAATAACCTTTACAATTAATATGAAAACTAGCGGTAAATTAATCAAAGCATAGTGCGACACATGCTGTTAAACAACAAATTAAATACTTATTACTAGATAAGCCAAGCATTTAAATTTTTTTTTAGTAGAAAAACATTGATTTACAGAAAAACCATACTTCATGTATGACGGTACAGTAAATCAAAATACGTCCTAGAATAAATCACAAAACGTTCCAGAAATATAATTATTCTTGTTAAGGTGGCAATCCGGCAATCCGGCAATCATGCAAATTATAGAGCATATGGACAACTAAACGACAAGACCAGCACAGTTATAAATTATATTTCGCGGAGACGTAGCATAAATAATAATACAAACAAAAATAGGATTCATTAAAAAAAAAAACTTATGCGTAAACAATTTCTAATGATATCTTATAAATAATTAATATTTCTAGCGTAAAATGTTACTAAGGCATGAATACGCACATACCTCCAGTTTTTCTAACGAATTACACAATAAAAAAAACCGGCTAACCTTGATTGGAAAACGATAGAAAATAATGCGTAACCGCTATATTTATAAGCCTGTAAGGTTAGCGGTAAATAAAAATTAATACTGTTAATTTTTACAGTAGATTTAATTAATAATAATAATAATAACAGAAGCCGTTTTTAATTAATATCAATAATGAAATAGTTTGCATAGTTTTTTTTCTTCTACCTATATAGGATTAATTATAAATTCAATTAAATTTATTTACTAACTGCCCTAATTTGAATTGAAACCGTATTCAAATAGTATTGAGGGCTTAAGTGGATTGGAATATTTGAAATTATTAAAGTAATAATTTTAAATGGTAAATAACACTTTACCTAGTTCCATATTTAATAGTGTTTTAAAATTTAATCTTGGATTACTACTAATGGACCTAGATTAAAATGGTGCCGTCACTTTAATGGACTAGTTAAAGCACCTGGATTAACTGGTAATCATGGTCTAGTTACGTGTATCCTTTTAAGGTTTTTATGCACAAAAAACCATTGTGTTTTTGACACTTTGAAGTATCTCTTTAAGAGACTGATCCTAATTATATTGTTTATTTACATATATGAATTTAACCAAGGAGGTAATTAAAAAATATAAAACTATTACGTAAATGTATGCAAATCACCTATTATTCAATTATTTTTCTATAAAAACTATTAACAAATATCTATCTTAGTGACCTAGATATTTCATAGATTACGAAATGTTGTTGAAAAATTACTTATAACATCGATTTGATACACTACACGAGATTAGGTAAAGTACTTCGATTATTGCATTTTTTAAATAAAATTTAAACAAAAATTAATGCAGGTAACAACAATTTTCGTGGAAAACCAGAATAGTATTTATATTAATTTGAATTTAAATACTTAAATATTCTACATTTGTGATATTTATCATATGAATAAACTAAATAAATCTTTATAATGGTCCCATATGTATGTATTAGCTAATTCAAGTCACAAATAAAGAAATCGCTGCATAATAATTAATTTTTTTTATGAATGAACATTTTACATATCTTATAGCAGTAGTTTTCCCTACAGAAATGTCTTCTTAAATTTATTTTCAAGTGGTTTACCCCAAATATTAATAATACACAACGCCTAGGCATATGCAACCCGCGGTGCGTGTCAGTTGACTTAGTTGCTATAATTATAATATTTGTATAGTTTATTTTATATTGTGATATGTCTGCAAAAGTATTCATAAATCCATAAGATATTAAACAGATACCCCGAATATTAGTAATAAATAACGCCTACACATATGCAACCCGCGGTGCGTATCAATTGAATTTGTTGCTATAGTAATAATATTTTGTATAATGTATTACTTTCTTATACGAAGTAATAAGTAAGTATTGTGATATGTCTATAGAAATCTATATATAATTCCATAAGATATTAAACAGATACTTCGAATATTAGTAATAAATAACGCCTAGGCATATGCAACCCGCGGTGCGTGTCATTTAACTTAGTTTTATAATCTACGAATTACATTGTTTGATAAAAAAAATTGTGATTTTTTCACTTATTTGGATGGTATAGTAATGTTACCATGACATTTTACGGCATTCAAACAATCAATCAATCAAAAAAATTAGTAATTAAAAATAGGCATTATTAGTCAATCGTCAGTCCGTCAAATGTACATACAACGGAGATTATTTTATTATAAGTTATTGAAATTAATAAAATAGCCATGACCAAAATCTTTTTAATTGTTAAATATGACGAATTATTTCTGTTAAAAACACAATTATTTTGTATGAAAAAAATATATCTATAAGTGTGTGTATTCCATCGCACATGACGATACGCATACATATAGGTAATTTCAAAGATTTAATAAATAATTTCATAAAATCAGGTAATAGAATAGCATCGTTTATACCTCCCACAAAGTAATTAAACGAAAAAATGCTATATTTGTATATGTTAGAATGTATAAATAACTTGAAAGATACAACGACGCATTTGAAATGAAATTTTTTGAAAATAAAACCAACTTCGTGCCAGCAACTCGTTAAATACCAAAGAATGCAAAGTACTTATAGGTCAAGATGCTGTGTACATTTCGAAAGACTTCTACAACGGCAATACACACAAAAGCTGAACAATGAAATAATATATAAAACTAAATTGAATTAATAATAATACTCACAATAAACACCAGATCAAAAGAATAACTCGACATACCTAGAAAGAAAACATTTAATTAGTTATACATTTACCTTAAAAGAAAACTCACATTTATATTGTGGAAAAACATAATTTAGCACAATTAAATACAGACCCACATCCATATGCCAGTTACAATACATTTTCTAGGAAATTTCGAATCGCTTTAAGTTAATAAAATTTGCACATTTTGGCAAACAAATGCAATAAAATTTTTGGATAACTCCCAAGCTATACACAATCCACCTACCACTAAACATTTAATATACTTTCAAAATATTCAAGGATACGATACGCCGCTTAAAATTTCCAAATGTTCTATTCCATTAGTGAAAGTAAAAATATTTTTCTATCTAATCATAATTGTGTTCATTTTCAAAATATGAGTCATTTCGTAAACAAACAAAAATCATATACATATATATATATATACATATATATATATATATATATATATATATATATATATATATATATATATATATATATATATATATATATATAAATATATATATATATATATATATATATATATATATATATATATATATAATATATATATATATATATATATATATATATATATATATATATATATATATATATATATATATATATATATACACATACATACATACATACATACATACATACATATATATATATATATATATATATATATATATATATATATATATATATATATATATATATATAATATGTGTGTAGCAGGTAACTAGATCATCTAATTTGGGTTGCATAAGAATGTTTTGTTTTACATTCTTTTTACTTTCTTATTACGGAAAATGTTTAAATGCAGATTTTAATGAAAATATTCGTTTTACTAAAAAAATTAATTTGTTTTAATTTTCTTTTTAATATATACATAAACACACGCGCACACACACACACACACACACATATATATATATATATATATATATATATATATATATATATATATATATATATATGTATATATATATATATATGTATGTATATATATATATATATATATATATATATATATATATATATATATATATATATATATATATATATATATATATATATATATATATATATATATATATATATATATATATATATATATATATATATATACATATATATATATATATATATATATATATATATATATATATGTGTGTGTGTGTGTGTGTGTGTGTGTGTGTGTGTATGTGTGTGTGTGTGTGTGTGTGTTTATGTATATATTAAAAAGAAAATTAAAACAAATAATTTTTTTAGTAAAACGAATATTTTCATTAAAATCTGTATTTAAACATTTTCCGTAATAAGAAAGTAAAAAGAATGTAAAACAAAACAATCTTCCGCAACCCAAATTAAATGATCCAGTTACCTGCTACACACATATTACAACTAGAATATTCATACCGGCAAAATATGTTATAACCGTTTCCGTAAAGTAAAATAATTTAATTAAAGTCTGTGTTAATTCCGGTAATGGGATCCGGTGCTCTGTAACCCAGCATCCAGTAATTCGTATCACTATACACCTCCTTTCTGTATGGTCCCACCGTTTGGTAACCACACACATACACACAAACACACATAAACATATTTGCATAGACGCAATGTGCACCCATATCTATAGTGAGTGTGCTGGTACACAGGTGCAGCTAAAGTAATAAAAGTTAACTAATTATTTAACTGTTTCAGTAAGTTTTTTGCACTAAACAGTTTTGCTAACGATGTAATACTTAGCGGAAAAAAAAATTAAATGAATGTTTTAAAAAAATCATAGGTGTATTTTAAGAAGTAAAAATAATTGAAACTTTCGACACAGCTGGGAGATTAATGATCAAACAGAACGGATGACAAGTGAACAGAGCGAATAGACTGGGATGAGGAAGGAATGGTTGTAAGGCGAAGACCGAAGAAATGAAGCAGGCGTCTGACTGAAAGGAGAAAGTACGTTCAGTGACCCCGACGAGGTACAGTAGCCCAGCCAAGCGAATGTGTTCATCTCATATCGCATGTCACAAACATACATCATTTATCGCTACCTACATTCTGATTTCTATGTTTACAACCATCCGAAATGGTGTTTCAGTCAAAAACGAATTCTAAACGAACAAAATTCAAAATTTACATTCATCAAAGTAAACTGATAAGAGAATTAGGTGAAGTGTATACATTTTAAAAAAAAAATCTATAACGCATGAACACGCACAGAAAATTATATAATTTTTTATCGTTCGTCGTTTTTTTATATTTTCTGTATGCAAATTTAAAATGGGCTCTAGATTGTATGGCGGCGTTTTCTCGCTAGCTCAATTCAGGGTTATTTCCAGCAGGGGAGTTGTAAGCTTTGTAAAAATGGAAACAACACGCTGAGATTTTCTGATTTGCGGTACCAGGCACTTCCGGAAAAGTCGAATTTAGGTTGATGTAATTCTTCAACATTTTGATCATTATCTTTTGATTAAATTATTTATACGTTTACCTAACGAACAAATTTAAAAATAAAAATACATTTATTGTAGCATGCGATTTATTATTCGCCAGTTGTGTAAAAATACGTTTTGCACTGAGTTTTATTAAAATATATACCAAGATCTATTTATTTCAATGACTATTCATAATCGTTATGCGAATGCGCCGTCCCTCACAGGAATAGCGACAATAAGTGGGAACATTGCCGCAAAATAGTAACGGGTACATGTACCCTGGATGGAGACATTCGTCGTGGCAAAAGCTTTATTACACTCCCTAGTGATGCAAAACTATGTATGTATGTATGTATGTATGTAGACACGTGAAGTATGTACATACTTCTGGTTCTTGGAGATGAATGAGAAAATAATGACAGTAGACGAGAGCGAATGCTTGAATAGTGTAAAAGATGTATGCGTCATGATATACATGTTTCCATGCATTTTCTTTTGTGTTATATGCAAATTTAATTAAAATCAAGGACTTCATTTTAGAAAATAACGATTGCCTCCTGTAATGGATCAAATACGCATGCGCAAGTGACATGTACAACATGAACTCATACGGCTGTTGTCGGTTGCTTTCGGCTCTTGTAATTATTTTAATATCAAGTACAATAATGATATGTTTTTTGGGGGGGGAATTTAATTTATTTTTGAAATATATGTTTTTATGCGATGTATTTTAGTACCTATATTTTAGATAACATGTATGTATGTATATATATATATATATATATATATATATATATATATATATATATATATATATATATATATATATATATATATATATATATATATATATGTAATGCTAGTGTACATCTTGTACAAATATTAGCAGATGATACTATATGTACGTAATACAATAGCAGAACATATTTATGATAACAATGTAAAATAAACAATAGACATTTTGTGAACATTGTAGGTATTATCTTGGTAAATATACTTGTGTTAAATAAATATTGTTTATCACCCTATATTCACATAATGTCACATTTTCATCATTTCAATTTTGGAGATTAAACATTAAATTTAAATAGTTCAAGCTTATTACTCAAAAAAAAAAAACATCCGATGCAGTGGTCCGCACTGGACTTTCTTATACATACGTAGTAGTTTTATTCTATTTAGATGGAATAAGGATACTAAAATACAATTTTTCAAAAATCCTACAAAATACTATTATTCACTATAATATATAAACAATTATTATGGCTTAATGCATCGAGTAAACATGTACTTCCGGTTTGAATATTCTTTTCAAAAATAGGAGGTTGTAGAGCGTTAACACACACATACACACACACAGTAGGTAGGGGGGGGGGGGGGGGGGGGGGAATTCCAGAAACCAAATTTATACACGAATTTTAATTGTAATTTTACACTTACTGTATATGTATGTATGCACTCGTAGATATATTTATACAAGCCGTTTAAAGCGCACGGAATTTAGTGAGTTAGTCGTGCAGTAGAAATGATATTATTTGATTACACATTCAGAAGAGTAAAATGCAGTTCGCATAGGAACAATATATAAATAGTAAGGTCATCGATTTTAAGTAGGTAAATAAGTAATAACATAAACGGCCGCGGCCGGGTCACGAGTTCAAACTAATAACGTCATGCAATGGTTATTAATACATACATACATACATACATAAATACATACATACATATATCGGCAGACGTTTCGTGAAAATAAAATCATATTGTGTTTTTATTTTCATACGTCACATGTGTTTCTGTTATAATAATACATACATACATATATTACATTCGTGCAAATCTTTTGTAGTCTTCTCTAGAAAATACTAAGCGAATATTTCGTCTGAAATAAACGCGAAGGCAGGTGTTTTCGATAATTTCTTAAAATAGCTCACAGCCATAAAAACTGGGTCATCCATAGCTGTTATATATATACATATATATGTATATACATTGTACACATCGACTATAGCAGACTCTCAAGTATCATGTTTCACTTCTAGGATTCTCCAGATGTACTACATACATACATATATTCGAAATAATTGAACTATACGACACTGGATGTGTACAGCGCAGTGATATGAAATGTGTTGGTGAAACGATTGAAGTGCGCGTTTTTGGGAAATTGGGCCATTTTATACGACGAATGGTAACTGAACCGGTAACCGAAACTACATAGTAACCGGAGTGGTCAGTGGGGGCGAAGAAGTATGTTCTCAAGGTGTTTGTGCCGTTCTCGTAGCCTACAAGTGGCCGGTAAGTCAGTGACCTGCACACAACACACACACAATGTATATGTAATCACAAGTGCAGGGCATATGATGGATCTCTTCTTTGGTTCAATCGGATCAGCTAAAAGAAGTATTACCGAAAGAAATTAGTATTGATGGTTTGTTAAACGAGATGATTTTTAGCAAATCATTTGAACAAATGCATAAAAATTATTATTCGAATAGGGCATTTCTGAAGCGAATATATTACATCTGCACAGTCTATTAGATCTTTACGTTGTTACAAATATTAAGTCTATTTTTTTGAAGTTGATAGATTCTACGTTTAATTTTTATTAATTTTAATACATACATACATAACATTAGGCTAATTCCCATCATATAGGGTGGCAGAATCCTCGGAAATATGAATAATAATCAATATATGTATCGATACTCTTATAAAAGAAGACGAAAACAGGAAATTGATACTCATGAATATAAAATAAAAGTGTGTACAACCAGATTTTTGAGTAAAATCGAAAATAAACTACATATTAAGATAAAAACAACAATTGCTTCAATGGTAGTGAATATACCAGCTAAATATGGTATAATAATAAATGTTTGAAAAGATATTTGAGTGCAGTGATGTTCTACATTACAATAATTCTCATGTTCAGTTTATTTATCATCAAGTGTCCACTTGAGAGACAGACCGCAGTTATGAACCAATAATAACAACGACTATGACGACACAACAGCGAAATTGATAAATTACTACAATCAAATGACTATCTTCATTGTACAACACAAGAGGACACTGCTTTTTAAAACGAATCAAACTCTTATTTAACTTCTCTAGTACAACTCTAAGCACGTCTGTTACATTTACAGAATAGTTTATTCATCTTTTACCTTCAACAGTTTTAGCTGTAACGCACTCACATACACAAACACACACAAATCCAGACAGACACACGCACACACACACTTCATATAAGAAAATAAAAATTGGTCCTGAGTATATAATAAATTTTTCTCAGTTTCTCTTTACAATATAATATTGCCATAATTCTATATTTATTAATACTACTGGTAAAATAAGTATGAATAATTCAAAAAATTTATCTCTCTATATATATATATATATATATATATATATATTATATATATATACATATATATATATATATATATATATATATATATATATATATATATATATATATATATATATATATATATATATATATATATATATATATATATATATATATATATATATATATATATATATATATATATATATATATATATATATATATATATATATATATATATATATATATATAGATATACATATATATATATATATATATATATATATATATATATATATATATATATATATATATATATATATATATATATATATATATATATCTAATATATAATATATATATATATATATATATATATATATATATATATATCTATATATATATATATATATACATATATATATATATATATATATATATATATATTATATATATACATATATATATATATATATATATATATATATATATATATATATATATATACCACCTAAGTTCGCAAGACATTTTTCTCTTGTTTTCGTATCACTTACTTAAATGCACAAACTGAATGTGAATCAGGTGAAATATTTCCTGAAGTCTGACAGAAAAATACGGTCATAAATTTTTATAAAAAAAAATAATAAAATACCGCCAACTCTGTGATTCGAAAGAGAAAGTACATACACACATACATACGTTATCGCAATACAATTTTGGAACATTGTTTCATACAATTTAAACTCAAAAACAACAAACCAACTTTCTATATAAGTCGAAACATACATCAAATGTAATTCCTCCAGATCTGTTTTAACTCAATTCGTAAATTTAAATACCTTATATTGTCTTGAAATTCTCGATACATTTAAATATAACAACAATTGAAATTGCAATAGGTATATCACTCACTATAAGTATTGTCAACGATCTGTGTTTACTTTACACACTTGTCGCAAGAGTTCAACGCACCAAACACTACTACATACAAGTAAATTTACAAATAACGCGGTTTAAACTCAATTTGCACGCCAATATTGTGTTTATGTCTCAAATAAAGTCATTTAATTATTAAATATTGAACAACTCACGAAATGTATTTCAATGTAACTCAGAAGTCACTATTACACTATAAAAATATATTTTAATAAATCATTTTACATAGTTACCTTAGGATGCGTATGGCATGAAGTTGGTAACGTTATAAAATATATCAAACTTCCTATTTTTAAATTTTAAAACTAGTTCGATAATAAATTGATAATGTTTAGCAATACATAAATGTGTTTAGAACCGTGTTGATTTGTTGTTACACTTGGGGAAAAAATTTTGTAAATTTACGCGACTTATTAAATGTTTTTTTTACTAAATTAATACTTGATAACAAGCATGTAAATTCATTAATTTCATGCATTTTAAAATTATTATATGTACACTTTCGAACATAAGTCTTGTTCCTTTATAGCCACCTAAAGTCTCGCAACCAGCATTGCATGATTTTAATGTAAGTTATGCAGCACGTACAAAATCAGTTAAATTACGTACGTAAATCCATATCATTCGCTTATTATGGTAGAGGTGGCTATAAAGGGGTAAGACTTATGTTCGAAGGTGTACTTGTTTTGGTTGTATAACAAGTTTAAATTTGGCAATTGCGAAAGCGAATGTTTTTAGTTTATACCTGGATAAATTCTAATTTTATCTAAATCTACCACCTGCTTTAGCTCTATTATTAATAAACATATTGTTTCGCGGTATGCAGTGACTAAAATATGTCGAATCATATAGAAAAAATGATGCATTTCATATGAAAAGAGGCATGTGTTGCCGAAAAGTTTGGGTAACGGACATGCCATAGGGCGCTATATATAGCCGGCGAATGTGATGGCATTGCGCAACACTAGGCAGGTGGAATTCACCGCTTACAGGTTCACAATTAGACGTGCCACAGGGGCTAAATGGAAGGGGCCATTGGCGAATGAAACACTAATACACACATACAGTTGAAAAAGTGGTCATGTATAAGTATTAGTGGGATTAAAAATAAACAAACATACAAATCAGCGTGAAATCAAAAGAGAGTTTTGGAAAAATACTTTAAACTTTAAAGAAATTCAACTTTCTAATTTTAACACACTGTTATTATATCTCGCAATTATATTAGTGTTAGTTGACCCTTGGTTAGTTCTAAGTAATATTTCACGTTTGGAATGTATCAAATAATAAATAAAATACGGTATAATTTGTTTGCTACACATATTAATGAATAGACAAGTGCAAAGGTGACTTGTTCATTGTTTTGAACATTCGATTTTATTATACTATAAATTGCTTTACGTTGCAATATAATTCGAAGAATTTTACGTTATTTAACGTAACGTATTTTATATAAATAGATTCATATGTTATTAACTGTGTAAATTTATCTTAAATAGTTTTCGATTAAATATACAAGTATTGATAATAGAAAATAATGCCCTATTAATAATATATTGGTAAAAATGTAAAATACTGTAAAGGGAACTGAAACAAATACAGAGTGAACATGCTTGTGCCAGTAGCACACATGAAATTTCGTGGGGGTTGAGTATGCAACTGTGTTTTTGCAGTCACTCCCACAAATTCTATAAATACAATACACTATTATAAGATATATATATATATTTAAATTAACCACCTGCAGGTCTTTATGAGTGTTGTCCTTGTGGCTGGCAGCCCTAATCACTCCGGCTCTCCATCCCCATTCAGTAATTTTTCCTAATTTAAGTTTCGTAAAACCACTCACTGACAAAAATCGTTTTCCAACGATTTCCTCACGATATTTGTATGCCATTTTTTTATTTAAACTTAACCAACGGCTCACTAACACATTATTTAACAGATTTCCAAATAGATTTAATTACCAATAACACCACAAATGTCAAAAAAAATAAACTTATCACTACTTAAAACATACACAACAAACAATTTTTCGATAGCGCGCATTGACACTACGTTGAGATTCTGCGGCTAGCTGCGAGCTTCTCGCGCGGCCAGGCTGACAGCATGTACTCGCGTACCTCCGCCCTCGCTCGGCTTGTCTCGACAACACTTTAGGCACTTTTTCGGCCAGTCTTACGCGACTTTTTACCCAAAAATTTGACCAAATTTTCAAACCCTCATCATAACTAATCACACTTTACCATTCAATCATATTTACTCATCACTATAACGTATATTAAATAATATTTTAAGTTTATATCCAAAATTAAATTACTTTTCCACTGCTAATATATAATCCCGTTTCTAATCATCATTTTACGCATTTTTTTCGCCAGCGTTACTCAACTACTATTTTTGTACAGATATTATTTAAATTTGTAATATTTTAATTCGAACAACCCGAAAAAGATCAATCTAATTTATTAAATTTCAATGCATTAAATGCTTTTACCAACATTTTTATATTTTAAGAGTAAATAGTAGATATATACTTAATAAACCAAAATATAATTTAGGAAAAAATATATATTAAACAATTTGAATTAAAACTTATTTTAAGAAGTTGTCTTATATCCTAACCGCTTAAATCAAGTTTTGAGGAAGTATAATATATATTTTACGATTTTAACTAAATTTACTTCAACAAATTTCATCTATAGATGAACAACACGACAGTAACATATTCGTGATATAATTCCAATTTGTTATTTATGTTTTATAACGCAATAATCAGCATTAAAGTGTAGTAAATCATGTAAAAGTTTAACGTAAATTATATATAGTGCGAACGTTTTATCCTAGAGGGCACTGCGCGTCTCTGTTCGAAACAGACGAGTACAAATCACGTGATCACAACATATTCTGGTAAATTCAACATGGCTGTGATGGTTGGCTGCTGAGCGGCCGTGTAATACGAGTGCTCTATTTTCTTCAAATTTGTGTTTCTTTTTAAAAAGTTACCAGTGTTTTTCGTGCACAAAATGATATCAACAATCGTGTCAAGACTTGTCATGTGAGTACCATTTTTAATTACAGTCATAATTTTCGAATAAAATCAATGCAAGTAAAATGGTTGTCATACTAAGGGATAAACACAAAAGAATTATGATAAATATTAACACAAAGAACCGTTATTTTTGATTATTTATATAATAACGAATTTATTGATTTATTGTGTAAAATATATTTGATGCTCTGTCAATTGTGCAATTTCGAATAGGGTTTCATTTGAGAAGCATCTATACAAATGTATTTATATATTTTTAAGTGATGTATATTTATAATATATGGCGTATTGTACGATTTTCTATTAGAATTTGTATATTTATATATTGATTTTGGATGAGATAACGATCCATCTTGTCTTTTTTATGTTTTTTGATGTGTGTATCGACCTCCCTTTTAGACATTTGACCTAAAAAGGGGATGAAATGCACTCGATATTTTCGAAATCTTTTCTGAAAACGTGTTGAACATCTGTTTATGCAATTTGAGTTGATAATATTAGCTTTCAGTTTCTAAATAATTACATATTTATCGTTCAATATTATTTATAGTTTGTTTACGTGTGTTTTTATATTAAAATTGATATCATTTTATTATCTAATGAATATTGAATTGACTTTGTTCAATTTTAAAACAATATACACAAATGTTTTCGGTTCTGTGAGGTCATCGTTCGATCCAGCTTCTTTATAGTATCCAGACATGCGACTGGATACGTTTGATAGTTTTCTTCGTTTGGAAAGCAAAATTTCCCTTTGTGCATAGATTTTTAAAACACACTCTACCGTTATTCATTTCGTGATAGAATTGAAAATTGTTATATGACCAAATAGACAGTTTCGTTTTGCATGACTTGGGTACATTTCATTTCGTTTTATGTAAAATAACACGTAATGTCTATGTAATTAAATTAAATTATGGAAAATATTACAATAAAAATCGACTCAGAAATACAAAAGTTTAATAATTAATTGTAATTTTGCATCAGAAAGTATGTAACTTATTTTTGTTGTGTAAGTAGTAATAGGAAATGCTTTCTCAAAATTTATTCTCTCTTTAAAAAAAAAAACATAACCATATATGAGAAACCTTAACCTATATTTAAACTCTGATTTGTCCATTTTTTTTATTGATTATAAAAACATTACTATATATGGATGTGTCTTAGAATCTAGCTGTTGCATCATATACTAAATAAATATACCTAAATTTGGTCAAATATTCTAATATGGGTCTTAATATAACAGTTAAAAATTAATATTTAATCTGATTCGAGTTATTCTAAATGTATCCGAACTAATGTAAATGATTTAGCATTTCTAGAAATTAAAATCGATATTTTTCATGATACAATTTTATCTAATATTCTAAAATCAATTTTCTTATACATAAAGTTCATATAAAATAAAATATAGAAAGCTATTTACAAATCACCCCATAATTACCTTTTTCGCTTGAAGTAGTTAGTTTGTACAGCGCAAAAACTAACAAACAAAATAATTATTACTCGGGAGACAATCTATTTAGTAAACGTGTAGGCATTTAGCTGTATTCCCAGTAATAAAACAGCATCCGGTCAAGCCAGGACACACGTCTTATACACGTATTTCGTTTGCGAAAAATCCGACTAAAAATAGAAACTAACATATAATGTTCCTTGGCCGCCAAATATCCAAAGCACAAATGATATATATGACCCTGGACAATGCATTTTTTATTCGAAATGATTCATAGGAAATAATGACGGTTTGTTACCTTGAAAAAGGGTCGATACTGTTTGTCATTTACTCCAGAATATTCTAATATGACGTTGATGTAGGTTTCCATGTCAAATATCAATCGTGAAAATATTAATTAATTATTATATAGGGTCAACCATCTGTTAGTTTCTTTTAGAAATGCGTGGTATTTCGACAATTTCCAACACTGACGCGCTTAACATTGATATAGGACGTTTCATGATGATTATTGCTACAGTTTCACTTACAACTAATTCAGATATTTGTATTATATCTCATGGTTGTACCACATTATGATTGCCGTACAGAACCTTTTCTCTCGGCTATGCGATCGTATCTTATCTCAGGGTTTATACCTGTGCGACAGATAGTTTATTAAAAAACTAATATTCAAATAAATCTATTATTATGTTATTTTATTTACAAATTCATACACAAATTTAAAAAATACTCGAAAACAAATTTGAACGATAAAAATCGAATAACATTTAGCGAAAATATTTAACATATTTTATGTGTTTCAAATGCATTCAAAATTTTATTTTTGCTAAATATATTCCGATTTTTACGATTCAAATTTGTTTTTCAAGTATTCTTGATTTAGTATCTAAATTTAAAATTAATTTAAAGATTCAGTTGTTTAATTCATTATTTAATTTTAATAAATGACCGTGCCCTGAAGGTAAGAACCCTTGCGATAGTGCGGTCAACCTTCATACATTTTTAATGGTTTGCCTTTTTCACTTGCATTCTTCGAACTCCTATATCTATGTTTGTCTTTGTTCCACTCACACATCAGATGGGAAAGATGTTTCAACACTGTTCTCCATAAGACTCTATGCTGTATAATCATCATGAAACGGCCTATAGATATGTAGTGGCAAACCTTGCAGCGGAGGTTTGACACTATATATTTATCAATGGCAAGCGCGTCTATGTTGCAAAATATCGAAATAACACGCTCTACAAAAAAGAAACTAACAGATGGCCCAACCTATATATATATATATGCAGGCGTGCTAAAATTGTGTACTTATTACCTTTGTGCTGTATTTCGTATATACGATCCATATAGTGTTAAAATCATTGAAACTGTTGGCACGCCAGTAACTTGGACTATGTGGCCCACAGTTCGATTCCCGGCCAGAACCAGATTGTACTTGGTACGAAAACAGCTTGTTGCCTCTGAAATAAATCTTCATAGATAAATATATTATATACAAGTGCAACAAGTCATATTTACGTTATAATAAACAATAAATATCAGGGGTAAACACAATAAAGCAATGTGTATATTATTCGACAGGTGTTTAAGTTGATATCCTTGATTCGCAGAGTGTTCTTAGTATATAACAACGTGAAAAATTGGAATATCAACACACTTAACCATGTCACAAAGAACGAAACCAGAAATTCGTATCACAATCTATATGAACGGAACAACATTAGTTGTTTATATATAATAAATCGTGCAACATTTTCTAAGCTGAAATTATAATCATAAAATGTGTGTCGACAATCCTGATTGTGAATGTTGATACAAATTAAACAAATGTGATTTTATTACGGATGCAATGTTTGTAATGAGAATGTAATATTGAATAATAAAATATTATTTATTTTATGCTGAATATTAGTTTAGACCGCGACCTTGATTATTACTGTACAATATACATGTTGTTTATATTGTAAACTGTACAGGTAGTGTCGCGCACTCTTCTGCGCAGATTGCGGTTCAAGCTATTCCGAGTAGCCTGTATGTTCTTTATTTTTATTGCCATAAAAGATGAACAAAACTGTTGTTATTCATAGGTTTTTGGCTAGTAATTAAATATTTTCTTTTCAATACGATGAATTTGTTTGAATCAGAGTTGTTTGTCGATATTTAATTGTATTTAAATGAAATAGCTTTATTTAAATACATAAATGGACCAAACCAAAAGCATCCTGTTTAAGATTGTAGCTACTAGGAATCTAGTAGAGCAAGTTTCTTTATAATAATTCTAAATAGGGTTTAATAGCATGTAGACATGTACGAATTGAGATGTTTAAATATCTAGCGATGCGGTATCCCTTGTTGTACAAGTAAATAAAAATATTTACGTGTATTTTCCACATTTCTTAGTTGTTTATTTTTATAAGAATCATGAGTGTTTGGTTATTGTTGGACAGGAACGTATTAAACTATTTTGGTATTATTTAACAAGGAGTCCTATACTTTAATCTGAAAGTAGCGCTAAAATAGAACTTTCGATGCTCGAATAAATATAAGATTAGTTAAACTCACACATTTATTGACTTAAAAACAAAACTAAACAAAATACAACCACTATCTCATAAATAAACTTCAAAAAAATATATATGTGTGCCCTGTTTATTTATTGTGCAAATTCCCTTTCCTGTGTGCTATAAATGTACACACGTTTCAAATATCAGTGTATAGAATGCATACAGGAAATTCAAGGTATGATATACCTAGATGTACTATATGTGTAACCGTCACAGTACGTCGCTGTTGTATTGTCGCACGACGGACACGCTCCACTGGCTTTGCAATATATATCAACATATATTCTGTTATGTAGTAACGTGGGGCACCGTTTTGTTGTGGGTGGTCACAGGAACCTTGGTTCATCATCTCTAGTTACTCTGTTCACTTAGAAATTAACAATTTACGACATCTATCATCAAAGATGTATTTCTATGTTAAATTTCTATATAGGCCCCAGATTTCATACAACTCAATCATTTAGTGATGTAATTTATCTTATATATTATACTTTACAATTTATTTTCATGTTCAAATGAGTTTTGGTTTAAAATATTAGTTATTTACAGACAAATTTGTGATATGTATGTATGTATGTAATTATTTAAATGTTTGATGTATCCATGTTAGTATAGCGTGTCTGTTACGGATGATACATACATAAAAAAAAATAACGTCGAATTATACCAATGAATATTAGCGTGAAATATATTACATTTGCTCCAGTTATTTTTATTTTAGTAATTAAATCAAAGAGAGTCTTTAATAAAATTATTTGTAAATAATTTCGTAAATTATGAAAATCACATAACTTTAGCAGCCAATTCAACCATCGCGTTGCATATGCCCATGCGTTATATTATTAATATTGGGGGTAAATAATTTAAATTATACGTTTAAAATACATCACAGCACTCAGCAGGGAAATTATTATAAAGCGGCACATTTAAGATGGATGTAAAGGGATTTCTGCACCCCATTTGATGGGAATGGGCATGAAGTTTGTTATGTATGTATGTGCATTTAATAAAAATCGCATGCGCCGTAAATGTTTAGTTAATTAAACAGTTGTTATAGTGATTTCGTTATTATGACGGATTTTTTTTGCTAGTTTAGACATTATTGATTAATTGTGTTAATTACGAAAAATAACAGATTTGGAATCAATATTGGTTAAATATGTATATAAAATACACGTCATGCATTCAAATTAAATAGGTATGCGCATAAGTTTTAAATAAATTAAATGTATATATAAAGTATATTTCCAATGTCATTGTACGTGATTTTACACTATACGAACAGTGCGCAAATTAATCTTAATATAGCTTAAATAAATCTTGTTCTTAAACAATGATTTGATAATTGACCATATTAACAGTTAAAAGACAAGAGAGGGCAGCGTAATATTTGCAATGTTGTCAAACTGATTCGCCATGCTACATGGCCGTAGCACGTTTGAACGTGTATATTCCTGAGTAAAGGATTGCGCCTGCCGCATCACGTTAGATGTGGTACAATTCCTGACGAGACGTGTCTGCCGCAGCATCACATCGGCTCCTGACTTCTGAAATAGTTATAACACCGAACAATCCTTTCGTGTTACTTGGCACTCAGTGCGAACGAGCGTGGTGCATCTTAAAATGGCTTACGTTCTATTTTATTCACCTTTCAGACTTGTCTTTGGAACTTTGTATCCTGCTTACGCTTCCTATAAGGCTGTGAGGACGAAGAACGTCAAAGAATATGTAAGTTTACATTTTAAATTTTTTTTTTTGTTTTAAAATTATTTTAATTCTATAATAGAGTAAATAAATAACTATTGTACTATTTTTAAATTAAATAACATTTTTAAATAAATTTATTTTAATAAATTTGTTTAAAAACTTATTTATTCTAATAACTAACAAGGGCAAAATAGTACAAGTGCACATAGTAAAATTGCCAAAAAAAATTACATTCTATAATATATATT
Source organism: Nebria ingens riversi (assembly GCA_018344505.1). Taxonomy (NCBI): domain Eukaryota; kingdom Metazoa; phylum Arthropoda; class Insecta; order Coleoptera; family Carabidae; genus Nebria; species Nebria ingens. Next base: position 182,760 of record JADQWA010000157.1, on the reverse strand, counting down.
TTACACCTATAATACATAGGTATTTTATATCTTAAGCTTGTTATAAAGATATGATTCAATAATTTATATTTAAAAAACAACTTATTAAAATATTAAAATTACAGTTACGCATCCTAGGATTTAATTGAAGAACAATTAATATTATTTTAACACATTTATACTAGTTTGCTTCTAACCTCCTCAGGAAACATTGAATATTATAAACTTTTTTTAATATTTAAATAAATGTCTATAAAATAAATAACAAATAATATTTTGAATGCTTTTGTACTACTTTGCTTCTATTCTCGTTAGAGCTTTAAGTAAAAAAGCTCAAAATTCGATTTATTAACTCATCTTTTATTATTTTCAAATTCCGGAAATAATTCCACATAGTACAAATCCACCCTGCAAAAGTATTTTCGCCAAGATTTATCTGTTATTTTTATGGCCTATACAGTACCGGTAGTGTTGTGAATGTAGAGTACATTCTTCTTTGCTTAGGAATTACCCAGTGTGCATTGGTGTAATTATAGAACAACCCAGACACACAGTAAACTTTGATAGGGTCCTTAAGTTACAAACATTTGTCTGTGTTTTACATGTGATTCTCAAATATGCATCACATTTTATTTAAACATTAAAATATGTGCATTAAATTGAAGAAAAGTGACAAAATGTTAATAATTTCAGGTGAAATGGATGATGTATTGGATAGTTTTCGCTTTATTCACATGCGCAGAAACATTCACGGATGTATTTCTGAGTTGGTATGTGGTATAAGTTCGTATTTCGAACATATGTTTACATTTGGTCTGTTTAGGTTTCCATTTTACTATGAAATCAAAATAATACTTGTCCTTTGGCTGCTATCGCCAGCAACAAAGGGATCGAGTATACTCTACAGGAAGTTCGTTCATCCCATGTTGAGCCGCAGAGAACAGGTAAAAATAGTCATAGATGTAGTGCAGTGCATCCGTTTGTTCTATAACTGGTACTGAAATGTCTATATAAATCAGTCGACAACATTGTGTGTCAAGACGAGCATTTATGTGTTTGTATCGTATGATTTTTCTTTGAACAGTTAGAAACGTAACTAATATATATATATATATATATATATATGGTCAACTCCTACATTCAAAACAGTTCATTAACATTCAAATTTGATTTCTTCGAACTGTACGTAATAAACTTTTTTATTAATGTATCTTGCTAGAGGAGCATATAAATGCTTTGAATTGATATATATGTATTTAGTTTGTGAGACTTGAATTATAAGTAGTTTTAAATGTTTATTTTCTTTAATTAGGAAATAGATGAATACATCTCAAAAGCCAAAGAACAAGGATACCATACTGTATTAAACCTTGGAACAAAAGGTGTAAACTATGCTACAACAGTAATAATGCAAACGGCAATCAAGGTAAATTCACAACTGACTTCATACACCATCCCTCGGTGAACACTCCTTACCCAATTTTTATTTTGATCTAAATATAATTTCGTTTAACATTTTAATTTTGGAATGAGTTATTAACACGCTTTTTATTACCCAACTCCCGTCCAATTTAGTCTGCACAGAACCTAAGTATGTCCACCTATGCCGCCCTCCCCTCTAGCATATCAGACCCCTCCGTGTCCACCTTAGCGGATCGAATCGAAAGCGATTTCGGAGTGCGGCGATCGCAATCCGATTTGGACATTGCGGACAGCCAGACACCGTTTGACATTGAAATGTCTGAAGACGACGATTTTTATGAGAATTTAGAAGAGTATAAACCGGAGAAAGAGAAACCGAGGACACGGCAAAACGCGAAAGCGACCAAAAGTGGCAAAGCGAAAAAGACATCTAAAAAAGCAGCAAAAAATGAGAATTACAACGATAATGAATAGACTGATTTGCTCCCAAATTATTTATATTTTAAAACCATGGTTTTATTTTTTTTATTAATTATTTGTGTTGCAACAGGACACTAAGCCTATATTTTGGACTTGGTGTCACGTATTTCCTTGTCCCCCTTATAGTTATGTGTTGTGATATTATGTAGGAATTAATTTTATTTTGTAACTACATAATTTTAATTCCTAATTTATTTTGTTTGTATTGTTTACCGAATTTGATTTGCCATATTGTAACTTTTATATGTATGTGTTGGTAGTAAATTTTTGTTAGGCAATTTTAATAAAATTCTTGTATTTATGTTTATTTTTTATTATTTTGGGGCACATTATTTATTTTCGTACAGACCTGTACTTTTGATCTATAAAGACTTATATTGACGTATTGCAAGGTAAATCTAATTGTTGTTAAAATCAAATCAAACATTTATAATAAAATACATAAATGTATGCTTAGATAAACAAATATATTTTATCCAGTCATTCCACTTTACGTTAATTAGTTTCCAGATCAAAAAGAACACGTCTGTATTTATCACCAATCACTGGTCCGTATATAATTTAAAATATGTAGTTTTTCATTTAATTAGTATTAGAACCCAATCCAAATATCGAATTAAAACTAAGCGTTGCTCGCACAAGTTGGACATTTCATTTAGGCCTCTATTACCATTCACGTTTTATTTCTGCATGTTTTTCCCCCTGGTAAATCACACAATTAAAGCTTAAATCCGTATGAATTAAAACAACCTAATACCTAATCATCTAACTCTACACAGATCCGGTGTTTTCGTCAAAATATACCCCATGTACCATTTGTTTAGTTAAGCCTATTTTGCAGGGTGGAGGTGGTATAGTAAATCAACTCCGAAAAAGTTACAGTTTAAGTGATTTAACCCACGACACAGATGCCCGAGCAGACGCTAGAGGTCTTCAGGAAAACGCTGACGAAGCTGGTGACGTCATTGACGCTAGATTAGTGCGCCGAAGACATAGTCCGCGCAGATCGGCATCAGGTTCAAGCCGAGTAGAAATGTATTTTCCGGAAGTTGACGTGCGACCTGGACCATTAAGTCATGTCCGGTCAACGGAGGATGTCAGTTCGGGGTATTCGAGTGCTGAACCTTTATACGTGGGCCAACCTCTGAAATTGGAGCCGCGAGAAGCATTGGGATTAGTTCGAACGGCTTCGGTTGGAGGGTCGTCGCGACCTAGGATTAGGAGTACAAGGGCGAGTGTGGCGACCAAAAAAGCTGTTCTACCTGAGGTGATATTTTAAAATTATTATTAGGTATACCTGCACTGAGCTACACAATTTTTTATATGGTCTAATGCATCAGTAGATTTTCTATTAATATAAAAATAAGCCTTATATAAATAGAAAATCGCTTATTATCTGACAAGCAGGTCAATAAACAGCGTTTATAATTATTGACACAATCTTCAAAAATTGGTACACGTAGGTTGAAACGTGGGCCTGAAAGCAAGGCTCAATCAAATTATTTAAATTTTATTTAGTTAAGTAGGTAGATTTAAAAAATGTATAACTAAAACAGCATTTGGTTAAATTTCAATAAATAATTGGCAGATTATCGTGTAATAAAATAATTTACTAGGGTTATTTTTAAGGATAGTGAATGTTCAGAAGAATCGGAAACTGATTCCGAACCTTCTACGTCTACAGTTAGATATATTCCTAAAAAATCACTTCACACTTCTGCAACAAACGGAGAAACAGAATCATCGGAAAACAGTGAGTTTGAAGATACAATCGGTTTTCCTGCAGAACAAAAACCAATCAAAATTAAAACTGTTGAAGCATCACAGCCACCAGTTCAACAAATAGTTGAAACTGTATGTGATATTCAGATCATTGAAATTGCACAACCACAAATAGTTGAGAATGTTTGTGAGGTAATTGAGGTTGCTCAAATAGAGAAAATAAAAGGTGATATAATTGAAATTAAGAATGATGTTAAAGTAGCACAAATCGAGCAAGTAGATCAAGTTGAAGATAATATTGAAACTGTATGTAATGTAAAATTGCAAGTAAAAGAATCTTCGCTTGATATATTTGAAGATTCAATTCAAGAAAATATTGAGGAAATAATAAAAGATTCTGAAGACACTGTAACAATTAAAAATTCTATAGAAGAATTGTTAATGCTTTCAGATAAAGTAGAATCTAATAATATAGTTGATTCAATTTATGAAGATGTTGAATTACATTTAAAATCTGAGGAACAAAATGTAGTTGAAGATAATTATGAAACTATTAGTCTTTGCTCAGTATCTCAACGGGGTGGTAAATACAATAAACATGCAGCACCAATACCACCAAGTCAAATGGAAAAATTAACAACATCTACGGAAGAAATAGAATCAAATATTAATTTGAAAGATACATCTTCTAAAACGTTAACATCAATTGAAGATATTGACACACTTGAAACTAAAGTAGAGGTTTGTGAAGCTCTAGAACCAGAATTTGAAGACGCATCTTCTGAAATTCTCAAAATGGATCATTCATCTGGAGACCCTAAAAGAGATGATGACGATTCTAATTCGCATGTACCTTCTGTTGAATTAAATCTAGACGTACAAGTCGTTTCTGAAATCCCAAATATACAAATTCCTGAAATAACTTCTGATGAATCAATAAATATAAGTAAAACTATAAGCATAGATACTCAAAAAGAGGAAGCTAATAGTTCTTCTAAAACCACAATAAACCAAAATCAATCATCCGAAAAACTATTAATAACTGATGAGCAAAAATTACCTTCTAAAAAAATTGTGGCCACTTCTCTTGATAAACTAAACAAACTAGAAGAAGAACTAGATAAATCCGAGCCAGAATCTCTACCAATCAAAGCAACCCTAATCCTGAAACCCGGAGTTATAAAATCACTCGGCTCCTCAGAAGATTCAAATAAAACCGAAGTTTTTGTGTCGCACTCGTCGAAACCGAAACAAAAGTCGAAATCGAAACACGAATCGCCGATATCTCGTCTGATGATGTTACCAAAAAAAATCTTCGGTTACAAAGAACACGGACACAGCTCAAACGAAAATTTAAATGCGGAGAAACGAAAATCATGGCATGACGATTCACGCTCTTCAACGCCCGTTTCGAATTATTCGAAAAGCGATTCAGACGGATCTAGAGAGCAATTGAATAAAGATAATCAAAAGGAGCATGATAGTAAATTAGTTTTAAGGACGTTGTCGCATTCTCCGAAACAGTACAGAAGAAAATCTAGAGAAGTGGAACGATATGAGGACAGTGATTAGTTTTGTTCACAGGCAGGAATTTTTTATTGTTTGTGTGAAGAATAAATAATATTTCAACTAATATCAGCTTGTATACTATAGCAACTTTAGTTGCTACACTAATAGACTGGACTAATCAATACAACGAATATATTTGCAATATGTATTTTATTCTTATTGGTTAGTTGCGCGTTGAATTGCTTAAAATATAATACGAATAAAGTACAGGTAAATCGAAATAGTTTGAACTGCGATCATCAAGGTTCAAGCTATTCCGAGTAGCCTGTATATATTGAGTCCTAGATTTTATGAGTACTAATCTGTAATAAAATAAATTATCTCATAAAATAAATACATTTTTAAGCATGCTCTGTTTAATGTTTGAATTGATTTTTTTTATTATTAATTTTACTACACGCTGGTGCTGTCGTGTTATTCGAATAAGAATCGATCGCAAAATAACAGGTTTAATTGTTTTAGTGTAGTTTTGCATTTGATTATTTTAAAACCACAAATGTATGAATATGTTTGTGTAATATATAATTTTTATTTTTCAGACTTCAAACTTTGCGACGCTTCCAAGAAGTAAAAAAACAACTAAGAAAAAGACGCTATGAAATAAATTGACCGTTGCAAACGTAACTTATTTAATTATTCCTGATTGCTCTTTCCATAAAACTTATATAATATCAAGTATGGAAAGTTGGAAAGATAGTATTATTGTGTTTAATACTTCAATAACTAGTAACTTTTAATGTACTATAGTCTATTTTTTAATGCGTGTCTCAAACTACTCAACGTTGTATTCTTTATAAAAAAAAAATGGACTATAGTTATTACTTTAGATAAACATATCTTCCTACTATGAAATGCTTCAAAAGTGTTTAAGCTTTATTAATTTATTTTTATTTATCGAATAACCCCGTGAACAAATAGTATTTATTTATTGAGTACTTATGTTGATATTTATATAATATTTTATAATGTTAAACTCTTGCTTAGATATCATGTTTACAGTTGATTTGAATTGAATGTGTTATTACAGTGATGATTGAAACTGAAATGTATATAAAATGTTTTTGAATTTCGTATTTTCGGCGAAATTGTATTAAATATAACTGCTATATGCATTTATAAACATATTTTTAATATATTCAAGAAAGGTCGTGCCACTAAATAGACATTTCGTCATAATTTTCTCAAAAACCACTCAATTAAATAAAAAAATTATTAAACATAAAAATTTGTATCTTTACATTGTCATAAACACGAAATTATATCACAAATAGCGATACCTAATAAACAAAGGCGTATTTTTTTAATAAATGTTTGAATTAAATATCTAAACTTATAAATACGTTAATCAACATGCTTCTTATTTCATGTTAATAAGAACATTTTAAGTATTTAATTGTGATAGGAAAATTTAGACAATTTATTTTTGTGGAAATTATGATGAATTAATTATGAAAACAAAAGCTATAATTAATAGATGCAAAAATAATTTATGTAGCAATCATATTTTAATCAATCCTTTGCACAAAACTGATATTATTGAAAAATACAAAATAATATGGCGACTTTCTTATGCGACCTTAATAACTAATTCATGTGGTATCTTCCTAATTTATTTTTATTTACGAGTTCTAAAACAATATAGCAACCATAGCTTGTCAAAATTATGTCAAATTATAAGTTATTTTAGTATACATACGTTTTTAAAAATGGTCTTAAACAATGGATAGCTCCGACAATAATCGTCTAGTTCTAGAAATTGTCGTAAGACTCATATTACTGTTTACATATTCGTAAGTTATATATAAACTGCAATAAAATGATTGTAAATTTACATCAGGTGCAACAGAAAATTACTCTGAATTTTAGGGAAAATTAAACTAGCTAATTTATATTAATTTCCAATAAGATGCAAATTTACATCAATTTTTATGAGTTAGTAACTCATAATTATCTATTAGTGCATTGGGAAGAATTGAACCATTCGAACGTAAAATTCAACCAGAAGAGTTATGGCTATACAAATACCCAATGACAAAGAGTTATGTCCCACAAAATCTATTATGGCCGCTACTATTCTTCATACCTTTAACATCGATTTTAATTGTTTATAAAATTAAAAACGACGTCTCAGATTTACAAGAATCAATACTCTCATTTACTTTAAGTATGGGTTTAACAGCAGTAACAACTGATATTATAAAATTAGTTGCTGGTAAATTGAGACCAGACTATTTCTGGAGGTGTTTCCCAGATGGAAACATCACTGACGGTTTGCAGTGCAATGGAAAGAAACCGGTAGTAAATGAAGGAAGAAAAAGTTTTCCGAGTGGACACTCATCTATATCTTTTGCAAGCTTTGGATTTTTAACTCTGTATTTAATGGCAAAGTTACAAATTTTTAACGAAAACGGAAGAGGACAAGCTTGGAGAATTATTATTTGTCTATTGCCGATGTTACTGGCTATGATGATAGCGTTGAGTCGTTCATGTGATTATCACCATCATGCAAATGGTAAGCTTGTTTGAACATTGATTTATTTTATTTCATTTGATTTTTGTTTAGATATAATGGCTGGCACGGTAATTGGATTATTGTATTCATACTTATGTTACCGTCAATATTATCCTAGTGTTGAAGTTTCTGATGTTCCGTATCGTATAATAAAGTAATTTTTGGCATTAAAATTTTTAATTTATATAAATATCGAATGAAAAACAAATATTGGTGTGGCAAGCGTTTTATTTTTAATTGTTTACAAGAGTAAATATTTTTTTAAACTATATATATATGTTTTTTTAATCTTAATATTTTGTAGATGTGAATTATAGGCACGTGACATCACAGTCCTATCATTTAATATATATATATATATATATATAAATTTCAAAAATGTTTACAAAAATCTATGTATATGACACATTTAAATTTAGCAATCCTGTTTAACATTGAAGCAAATAGTGACTAAATCTTTAATTCCACCTTTGATTACATCTCCAGCAACAATAGCGCTCATACCAGGTGGAGTTCCAGTTAAAATCATGTCATTAGGTTCCAAAGTCATCGTTTGTGAAATGAAACTGATTAAATTCGGCACGGAAAAAATCAGATCGCTTGTATTTCCTTCTTGACGTATTTTATCGTTCACGCATACCCATAATTGGACGTTATGAGGATCACAAATTTCGCACTTTGATATGAAACGACTTACTGGACAAGCAGTATCAAAACCTTTGCCAATTGACCAAGGCAAACCTCCTTTTCTTGCTACCGCCTTCAAATAAAAGTATTAGTTTATATTTGAAGCGAATTTTGTTATAGAAAAGTACCAGTTCACTTGTAGCTGTTAAGTCCAGTGCTACACAATATCCAGCCACGTAATCCATAGCATCTTTTTCGCTTACTTTTTTACATTTTTTTCCTATTATTATCCCTAATTCAATCTCTTCATTTACTTTAAAATCTTTCGGAATCTAAAACACAATTTGTAACTTAATTAAGACAAGATGTGAATTTATGTAAAGGGTTTTCTGCCACTCAATTTGTTGAGAAAATGTATAAAAAATAGCAATGTTGCGTTTTGTATAGAGGGTTCCCTGCCACCCAATTTTAAGGAGTATAATATATAATATGATGTTTACATATTATTAATCAGATAAGCATCTCAAATTCTTCTTATTTATTTATATATTTAGACTACAAATTAAAAAAACGAACAGACCTTTTATGTACTTATATTATAATACTTACAACAATATTTTCACCTTCTTGGATATACGAAGAGGATGGTTTTAAAAACATAATAGGTTTTTCCGGTTTTGGAACTTTATTTATTTTTAAAATAGCACTAAAAATAATTTTATACCCTTCAATATGGTATACCTATATTATTTATATATATACATACTTATAATTTAGACCGGCTCCAATAATTTTCTTGCCGTTTTGAGCAAAATTTGAGTAAGATGACGAGTTTCGGCAAGCCATTGTCGTAATTTGAACTAAATTTCTAGTCATTCTGATAAATTTCATGATATTTATCTTTAAGAGAGTAAAAAAAATTGTTGATAAACTTTGTTGCTCAGAATTCAAGGCTATATACATATGTGGAGTGTATTTATATAAGTGCATTATATAAGTTTTTATATGGGAAAATGCAAGCAATCATTCGGAATAAATAAATTGTTATTGTACCGCTGGATTCTAAGAAAAAATGTTAGCAGTGCTTTGTTACACATATAGAAAACATTAAAGTTGTAAAATAGTGTTAAATTTTCTCAAAATAATCTCATTTATTACAAAAAAAAACCGTTTAATTTATTTATATTATTAGTTGATTATATACGGCATTAGTATTATTATATATATGTATTGAAGAAGTACTGGTTAGAATTAGTGTTAATTTATACAAAATAGTGTTAAATTTTCACTAATTAAACGCATAAGTAGTGGCGCAGCCAGCATTCATTCTAGAGGTTCAAATGTGTGCGCATAAATGGGGTCATTATCAAAAATTTGTAAGGGTGTTAATGTTTTAGTGCTCCTACCCTAACTACGCCACTGTTCTATTATGTATACACTGTTATAAATTGATAAATTCAGGGTTGTCTAAAGCCCTAAATAAGGTTTAAGTAACTTTTATCTCACAGTGTACAAAATTTTAAATACATTTTAGTAACAAATTTCTAATTTTACTTGCTTGTAATACCATAAGAGAATAACAACTGTAATTTAATCTAAATATGAAACGTATGATATAAATAAAAATAGTAGACTTTTGAGGTTAGGTTTTAGGAAATATTTAAAAATGTATACAAGTTGTAATGAATATATTTGTTATTATACAATGTGCAAAGTGGTACAAAGGTTAGATTAATAAAAGCGCATGTAGTGAGGTTTGCATATTATATTTCGTATAGGGTTATTTATTTTTCTACTATGACAACCATGCGCTCTTTCATCGCGTGACGTCACAGACCAGTAAAGAGACGGACATGGAGACGTACGAATGTATTTACTGAACGCACGGCTTCGTTTGACGAGTTGAGGTATTGACTTCCTGTGATGCGAGTAGAACTTCAAAACTAGTGACTGTTTTATTCTGTGTGTAGTGAATTTTTTTAAGTGTGTGTAAGTTTAGTGTTTAGAAAAAACAATGTTTAGCATGGAAACGGATAAAATTATTGAAGATACCAACAGTAATTCACAGGTAAATCACTAAATTTGACGCTAGCGTACTAAAAATCCCAACTGCTGTACACCGCCATCTTTTACCTTGATATTAGAAAATTATGATTAATTCGTATCGTGCATAGAATCGCTATAAACTACTTGTAAAGCAGATGTGCTAGCATAATGGCTAACAAAAATAATACATAGGTATGAACTTTGCAAAGTATCTGACGTTGTACTATCAACTAATCTAATCAGCATAGGTGTAGAAGCTGTTCGGTTTACAACAAATATATTCGAAATTAAAGCGTTTTCTAAGCTTAAATTATACTCTAAATTAGGTGTTTCTTCTAATTTTTAAAGGAAAATATCAAATTTTGACATTTACAACATTTCCAACGCGTACTTTGCGATTCTTTCTTACGCATAAATCAGTATTTCTTTTGTGTAAAGGCCTGTGAACTAAATTAATTTAAGTGTAAAAATAATGAAAATCAATTTTTAGAACGTAAAAACTTATTCGTCATCTCGCTATCACAAAAAAGATCGCGCGGCTTTTTAGGTTAGATCATGACAGTACTCATTTTTATATAGTGTTAGGCATACCTTTTATTATATATATAGATATATATTTGATTCTTATTAAATGTGTCTCACTTGTAACAAAAATTTTGATTCCGGAACTAATTTGAAATGATTTATAATTGATATGTTACTTGGCCATCACGCAAACTTGAACGAAAATTTTGTTTATAATGATTTAAAATTACTTGACGAAAAAAATTATTATTTTTTTTCATACTCATAAATATTCGCTGAATTTATTCAAATAAAACTGTGTCTAATCACTTAGTACATATCGAATTATTGATTACAATAGAAAGTTAATTCAAATGTAGTTGATTAAAAATGTATTCTCAAATTGCAAAAAAAAAAACTATTAAACATAATTTATATTTCAAATATTATTTATATAAAAGTAAAAATTCTAAGAATTTAATTCTTAAAATAGAATTGATGGAAAAAAGTTTTCTTTCTACGATCGCGTTATTTTTCTTTTTTATTCATTAAACCTAGGAATTAATGTTAAAATATGATTTTTCTTGTGAATAAAGCATGAAATGTTACAATGACATAGCACATGTTCCGGCACCATGCATATGTACTATTTTTTTAGTAAAAATTTCGTTTTTTTATAAAATTGTAAAAGAAATTAATGTTCTTGCCACAATTTCGAAAATCGCAAAAAAATTGTTTATTTATAATTTTTAATAAATGCTTTTTATATATATATATATATATATATATATATATATATATATATATATATATATATATATATATATATATATATATATATATATATATATATATATATATAAAACATATTTAATTTTTTGTGCAAGAATTTGGTGATTTGCCAATTGCAATAAAATCTCAAACTGATACTTTCACAAAAATATATTTATTATTATTTTTGATTAAAAATCCCCGCCGTTTAGTATTCAGTTTAATAATAACTGTAAAATAAAGATGTATTGTATTCACTTTCGAAATTTCTAATTGCCAAATATAAACGAAAGCGAACTGCATTTTAAAACAATAATTTTGTATTACAAATAAATCTGAAGCATAACGCAATGTATAAAACATATTATGTGGGTTGCCAAATATTTAGCCACACGTTTCTGTGTTACTTGCAACAATAAGCAGATTCACAACAAATTGTTGAAAATATGTATTGAGGTCAATTGTCGGTGGTGGCCGCATGCGCACAAATCATGTTGAAAGTGCAAATGGATCCCTAGCTACATATAATATAAAACAAAGCCATCAAAGACGGCAAATTGTTTCAAACAAAGCGACATAGACGTTTCACGGACTAATTTATTTATAGAAACTTCAAAATATATCATGATTTAACACAAGAACCACTTCATTTCACAATAGACACTCTTATGATTTCCTGGTCGCTTATTTTCCTTCTTGGCATTTATCTATCTACATACTTATATTTCTGGTTGGAGTTTAAAGACAGGAAACTACCATATATCTTGTTTGACATTGAGCAGTAAGCTGCCTTAATTTATTCACAATATTAATTAATATATTAAAAGTTATAAAAAATTATTATTAACAATATTGTCAGTAGTGAAAAATAATACATAATTAAATTTTGCACTAGTATAAATATCATAAATATAACTCATCTATTAAATATCAACGATTAATAATTAAAAAGTATTATGACGTCACAAACATATTTATCAATGGAGCAGTGTTGAAAACTAACAAAAGAATAAAATAGACCTACGTTACACATGAGGTCAACATTTTCTCAAATATGATACAACTAGATAACATGATTTATATTTGTTAATGTTTGTGTTGGTTTTTCGTGTATTATATTAATTTTAGAAATTTTCCGAATTACTTTTTCCGTTATCTTGAGAATAGCAGATAATTTAATGACGTATAAACAAAACCACAAATATAATTTAGACAGATAACAACTTATGACAGTGTTCGCAACAGTAAAATAAAACCACCAACAAGGATGCCAACTATATATTAAGTCGAGTGTAAATATTTTGTATTGCGTTTTAAAGTAAATGAGTGGCTTTTAATTAAATTAAATATGATATTGTGATTTATTTATGTTATTTTCACTAGAACAACCGCGTGACACATTCTGTAAAGTAAATCATGAAAGTTATCAAGTAATATAATTGAATTACAAATTTACTAAATTTATTTATCCAATAAACTGTATTGAAATCGTATATTTATTATTCTTTACGAAATATAGATTTGAATGTGTTTTGTACATATATAATTTCATCTCATGAATATATATGGGGCTTTTTATGGAATTATTAACGCCAATTTGCAGATATGAAAATTGCGCTTCGTAATTTAATACCGACACACCCATTTCGCACAGTTGATCCGCACACGTTATGTTGATGCTACATACCAGATACCTATTGATTATTGACAATTTTTTACATATATAAAATATATGATAATATATATATATATATATATATATATATATATATATATATATATATATATACACGAGGGTGGTCTGAAAAGTTTTAGTGCTGCTATCTTCATGTTGAGGTCGGAAACTTTTCAGACCACCCTCGTATATATATATATATATATATATATATATAATATATATATATATATATATATATATATATATATATATATATTATATATATATATATATATATATATATATATATATATATATATATATATATATATATATATATATATATATATATATATATATATATATATATATATATATATATATATATTCACAAAACGTATAATTATGTTGACGCATATATACTAAATAATGTCTTTAACGAATCCAACTAATAACCGTTAGAAACGTGACTAATAATGAAATATAGCCGAATGCCCGTATATTTCCCTAATAATAACAATAAATTGAATAGTTTTTTTTATTGTTGTCTTTGTTTGTATTGTAGAGGTAGTTAACCTGTGACTTATTCCTTTCACGCTGTTTATAATAGCGTAGAAACGCGGTATATAGAAAAATAATAGATATAGTATAGCCATTGCAAAACGTCTAACGGTATATTAAATTAGTCCACTCTGCTAAAGTAAATAAAGACATGTTGAATCATTAAAACTATAAATATTTAACAGTTATTATTGGAAAAACGATATCAATTTAATTCACTTAGATTTATAACGAGTTCTTGTCGAAAATTACAGTTTTGCTAAATGTGCTTTTCACAACTTGTGGAACGTTTTCGAGATTCACTCCTAAACATATTCAACCAGCAATGTTTTTCTCATATCTGTAGATATTTAAAGTGTTTATAACAGTATACAAAATTCTTTATTTTATTTTTGACCGTATAGCTACTGATATATGAATATTTTAAAGCTTCGCGGTTTGGAATCGTGACGTCACGATCCCCTTAGGGAGTTTTGCAGGACAAGTTTACGCGACTAGTGCATAATTGAGACATTTTACTATTAGAAATTGGCGTTCTGCACGAATAAATGTCAAAGTTATTCCCCGTTTTTTGTTTTTTATCTGCGCTTTTTCAAAACATACATTTTATAATATAAATTCATGTGTTATGCCCCCCCCCCTGCCCCGTAGTATAAATATGAATCTTGTTTATTCTATTAAATTACTCATATAGTCTATTTCGTCTAGAAACTCCATTAATTCAAATTGATATTCAGTGTTGATGAAAAATTATATTAGTTGAGATGTTTAAAAATAGTTTAAAATATTGTATGTCATTTTGTAAAATATGAACCTGTCACTTTTGTTTTACAAGCTTTGAAAGATGTGTTCGGATAGCTTATTTGATGAATTCCCAACAAGAAAACTAAATGCAATCGTGTGTAGGTTATAGAAAAAATGATAGATTTATTCGAGTTAATTCGAAACGGATGTTTCTGACGGTTGATAAATATACAACACAAACTAATAGTTTTTTCCAACCGTTTGTCTTGTTATGTTTTTACAAATAAACCATACTAAGCATACGGGCGTGTTTAATAATAAAAATACATGCATTATTCATCGAATAAGAACGTTTTTATTTCGGTTCAACAATTGTCTATAACATCTGGTTCAATGTTAAGGCGAATCACTACTAGACAACATTGTCTCACAAAAAAAAATCATCGTCTAGGATGAATTATTCTAATATTTGAGTTAAAAAAATAAAAGAAGCTCATGACGGGACATATAAAGAGGCTATGAACTTTTCCAAGCTTTTATACAACCGACAAATGTCGAGATGTTTTGATTTTTTAGTTTTATTTCAAATGTCAGGGTTACTAAATTATTCTTGCAATATTGGCTGAATGGAACATCGATTTTCGATATTTGCTTTCCTGCAATTATATTATTAAAGCTCTGTTTGTCGTCCTAGCACAAGTGATTGTTTTATTATAAACTGTAAAATTAAGTATTTTAGTTTGCGAACTTAATTCTACAGTTTAATAGTTTTTAAAAGCAGATGAATCAAAGCTTTAAATAAACAATAGCTATTAAAGTTGTTTTCCTATTTATACACTTGACTTGATTGTTTCATTTAATGTTTGTTTTTTTACAAATCGATAATTTAAATTTGTAATACGCAGTTTGTTTATTTTTTCTACGCAACCAACAATTAGTGTATATGATTTCAGAAAGTTGTATTCGTAAACCGTGTTTATTTTTACCGCTGATTAACAATGAGTAATCATGCGGTTTCTTCTAGTAAGGTCAAATAAAGCACGTTTTACAATTTTAATTCAACTTCCTATAGATTTGTGTACTATTAAATTTATTCGAAATAAATCCTAATAAGGTTCGCAACGTATTAAATTAGAGACTACTTAATATTAAACAATAGTTTCATGATTTTTACTTTCTTTTACGAAGTAATAAGTATTGTAATCACGAAAAAAAAATTCTCGAAATTTTAACGGAAATACACCTTTTGACCTTCCCTGAATCGAGTCTGACTATTTTTGGAATGACGTCTGTGTGTGTGTGTGTGTGTCTGTGTGTATGCGCTCTACAACCTACACCGTTGAAGATAAAATTATGAAACTTTAAACTTAAGATTTGTATATGCCTGGGGCGAAAACCTCCTATGTTTGAAAAGCATATTCAAACCGGAAGTGCATGTTTACTTAGGACTTTTTTTGCAATTTCTGCAATATCTCTGAAACGGCTATACTTGCAGTAAAAATAGTTAGAATACTATTGAAAGATATTAGTATTCTGCACAACTTTTGTTTGAAACATTTCTTCAAAAAGTACCAGTTACAAGATCTTATCTTATTGATATTGCCATAGTTACGTAGGTATGGGAAATCATATATAATAAATCGCATCTACTATGCATGTCAATTGTTTTAAATATTCCAATATTTTGACATTTAACATTTATTGTCAGTGTCACAAATAAGTTTAGTGAAAAACCGTTACAAAGGTTAGTAAATAATTTAAAATATTATATATAAATATTTTCTCTGGCTTAAAGTTAATTTGAAAACTAAAAATGCCCGGCCATAATAATTTTTAATAATATGTAATGAATAATAATATTTTCTTTATACTACTATAAAATCCAACATTTAAAATCTGAAATACATATGTTTTCTTTGGAAATCTGACAATAAACTAACTTTACACTTTTATTGGACAATGAATGAAAATATTTTCTTGAAATTTTAACATTTTATATTTTTATTTATATACTATCAAATCTAAATATACTGACTACGTAAAAGAAAGTTTAGGGCCAATACATGGCCGATGTTTTTTTTTATAAAATGTCCTTGTAATTGATCTTAAGTTTATTGTTTAATCATTTATGTATAAGAATTATTAAAGTTGCGCGTTGACCTGATGACGAAATAATTACTAAGTAAAACACTAATAACAACTAAAGTAATTAAGCTAAGATTGTGAACACGCTTATTGGTCACGTTAACCAGAAACTTTGATCGACTCATTTGTAACGCTTTCTTATTTATTTGGTGGTAATATATTTGATATGTTACTTGTTACGTCACGAGTATTGCAACAATTGCGTAATAATGATATGGTTAATACGAATTAAATTACAATCTAACTGTAATTACTAATTAACAAACTCTAGAATGTATAAATTTGAAACACCTTTATCTAGAAACAGGCTTTTATTGTAGTTGTAAATTAGAATTAAGAACGCAGTTAGATGTATGAAGTGCCACTAAAGGATTTCTAAATAGAGACTAACTAAACAATCGTTGATATATAAATTGTTGTAAACGAGATAAAAATACATGTAAACTTCAATAGCAACGACCCGATAACTGACCTGTGTAATATATAGATACAGAGTGAAATGGTCTGATCTTCGACTTGTAGATCGAGTATAAAGAAGAGAAAAACGTCTCTACGCTCAGCTTAGTACGCGGGCGAGTGTCTAACAAAGACAGACTGTTATATACTGCGGTTTTTGACCTTTCGCCGCAAGCATGACTCACACAAACACACTTCATTTTCTTGATACCAACATCGACCACAAGAACCTGTGTGCTGTGTGATTCACAAGAACAATATACATGTTCCTTAGCTTCTTTTGTTGCCTTACTCCAAACCAAACCAAACCGAAACCAACCATCCGTCTACTACAGTATGATCTTTTCCAGTTGACCTTTGTGTCATCAATTTACTTACACAAACAGAGAAAATTGTTTGCGTCAAATTATATTTACCTAGTTTTCAATTTAACTTCAAAATATATTCATACATATATAAATAAAATATATTTTAATAATTTGCCTCAAATTGAGCCTTACGTTTATGCATAGCAACATATAACTGAGCATGGTGGGTGAACCTGTAGTAAATCAGACTTTCAAAGTCTCTAAATAATTGTAGGGTTGTTTAAATAACAATAATTTACTCCTAAATATAGGTCATGTTCAAATTGGTAAATGAAAAAATCCGAAAGTATTTTTATATATATATATATATATATATATATATATATATATATATATATATATATATATATATATATAAAAGAGTAACATTATTTGGTTTGTGTTATTCCAAGTAATTAGCAAGATTTCATTCGAGTTCCATTTCTCTTTGAAAGTTAATAATCGCTCATGTTTGTTTTTTCATTTGATATTGTTGCTATTTTATCAATAAGGACACCCTCAACTTTCACTAACGCCTCAAAAGAAGAAATCGATGAAGATGCGATTGATAGTTTTATGAAATTTATCTCAACTTTCACTGATTTATAAACAATAATTAAAGTAGAGCAACAAAAAGCTCACATCCTCAACAAGGAAACCCGTAAACACATACAAACGGCAAACATGAGGTCGCGACTAAAAAAATGCCCCGCTACTAGTCAGTGGTTAACCACAAAAGCGAAGCCAACCTAAATAACCACAATCGTTAGAACATTTGATACATGCGGTATATTTGACCACAATAACCAGAGACGTATAGCATAACCGTATTATTAAAAAATATGAACTCACACAATAATTAAAAAAATTGCGTTTCGTGTTATAAATTGCACAAACAAAAAATATCTTATTGTATAGAATTACACTGTTACATGATTTCGAAATAAATAAAAGAAAAAACATTGGAAAAAAAGAGTCATTATTAGCACAATAATGTTAAAATTGTACGTAAGAGTCTATTGTTTAAGATTTTTGCAATTAGCAATTATTTTGTTAATTATAAACATTATAGATGTTTTTGAATATTGATACAAATCACGTATATTTAATTTAAACTTACTGATAAATTAATTTTAACACAAACTACGAAGAATATTAATTAATTAATATTATTCAGCTGATTGATTTCAGTAAAATTACTTAAAACAGAACGAATAACTTAAATAATAGAAGACCTAACGTTGTAGAAAATAGGCGGCAAGTGCGCACGGTGGCTTCCCGCCAATTTATAGTAAACGCTCGGGAAAGTTAATCCAGAAACAACCAAAAATATGTTTTTTCTTATTCTATTGTAAGACAAATGAAGTAATATGTTGTAAACCATACGTTATTTAGCAATAAAGTTTTTACTCATTTCACGCGACTGGTTACTGGTAAACCGCTATACACTTGATTTCCGGTTACTCGGCAACTGGTTAATCGTAAAATCTCGTTTAGTTTACCATCAGTGCTGGTTTGAGATGCATCTCACCTTCGTCAAGGCTTCATAAGTCTTTCGAAAGTTAGTCCCAGACATTATTATTCGCGTATAGCAATTTTTTTATTGCATGTAGGTAATCTAGTGTTGTATCGAGTGAACACTCTTTTTACATGTCCGTTATCAGAAATAACATAAGTTGTGTTCGTGGAATTGTGTTTAATAATAAACAAGTAAGTTTTTTGTCGAATGTGTTTGTATTCATGTTTGTATGGTGTTAATCAAATTATGCACATGCGCTATATATAACAGGAATTAATTATCATTTTAAATGTAAGTTAATTTTGAATCAGCCGTTAAATTTCTTGTGCATACAATCGATTATATGTATCGAATCACAATCGATATGTTTCATACATACATATATATATATATATATATATATATATATATATATATATATATATATATATATATATATATATATATATATATATATATATATATATATATATATATATATATATATATATATATATATATATATATATATATTAATTGTTTATAAGGAATATAATTTAAATCACTAGAATTCTGTTTTTGTTTTTCAACATGTATTTAAAATATATTTGTTCTAATTAAAAATATGTTGTCAATAGTCTGTGTTTTCAATTTTACATTTAACTCTGATAAAAATTGTTTACCATCAACAAAAATTTCTCTAAAGTTATTAATGTCCAAAAATAAACCTGAACTTTCTTTTAGCATATTTTTATTTAATCAAATGTGGTTGCGTTTGTTTTTTTTAAACCAAAACTTTCAAAACGAAATAAATGTTTAAAATAGCATATACCAAACGTCTATTTATTAATAATTTCTCATTATTATGAAGTCTTTAATTAAAATTACCTAATTAATAATTTTTTATAGAAACAGTTTTGAACAACAATCAAATTATAAACTAAAGTTCAAACATTGCTATCACATGCATTGTGAATTGTCTCTTTGTGTATATACAACAATAAAATGTTAATTTTATACGTAATAAAAGCGTAGGTAAAATAAATTTTATTGTGTCTATACGACATGCTATGTCTGATCAATACTCGACCTATTCGAATTTTATTAAAATCAATTTTTCTCGCCGTTTAGTATCGCGATTTGTAATATTTCTAAAACGTAATAATGCAATATTCTCTTCTTGTACTTCTCCTAGGTAGCTTTATGAGACTATAATTTGTGTAAATATTACATTATCTATCAATGTTATCTGGTATTTGTCAATTAAATACCAAAGAACACGTAATTATACAATAATATGATTAGTTCTTGTTAATTATAAATGGCCTTGTTGAAAAGCATTGATCCGTCAAAATATGTATTCATATAAGTATGTTTACCTAGCTTATAATTATTTATTCTGACGTAGTACACACTAGACAATGTTACAAACAAAATATGTTTTATATTTATTTTTTAACTGACTACGAGTACTGAGTGTAATTGTTCTTAAAAGCAATGAATCACTTCGCATAATGTCGAATTTATTTGAATAAAATCTTCATTGGAATTTTCATTAAACATATTGATCAATAGCTATTGGAAATACCGTAATAACGCCGCCAGTCTATATCGTTTATTGAATATTTGATATTAAAACACGAAATTACCGAAATGGGCATTCGACCTTAATAACCAAAATCAGCTACTTTAGCATATTACTTTAGTAAAGTCATGTACTAAAATAGCAATATTTCGTTACTACTTTCTTAAAAACGGCGCTAAAAAAGCTAAATTATTCAACACATCCACAAATTGTTTTGTAGTTTGTAGAATAAATTTTAATTCCTTATTTCATAGCAATAAGAACAGTTTCGATATTTAATTGTAGGATATTTTAGAAAATTTGATCCCATTTTTTTGGAATTTATGAAGAAAATGCGACATTTTTGATAACAAAAGCTTTTATTGTTAGCAATTATTAACAGATGCAATAATAATGTAGACATCTTATTTTTAATCGTTCCTTTGCTCTATGGTACAAGTAGCATATTTTGGCCACCCCTTTCAACGATTACTGAAAATTGCAATGAGAAATATCGAAAAACACGAACGAAAATAGTGATTTTCTTAATTTAAATATATATAATACCAAGCCTAACAGAAATTAAGTAGCGAAAAATCGTAATAAAATTTATTTAATTAGACATATTAAAATGTGCTTAACTCTTAAAAGTGGGGGTGGATATCCTTTCTTATATATATATATATAAGATTAAGAATTTCCTAAGATCCGAACTGAAGACCTTCCGCTCATTAAATAAAATCTTAAATGCGAAAGTACTAATTATAAAATTACATCATACTATAAGTATTAATTATTTCATGTAATAAATTGTGGATGTTTATTTTGTTGTGTTGTTGCAGTATCCAATGACGATTCTATATGATCCGGCGCGCAAGAAAGAGCCATCGGCGACGTATAGCGCAGAACGGGAAAGTTGCCTCAAATACTTCGAAAGATGGAGTGAAACGGATCAAGTCGAATTCGTGGAGCATCTGTTGGCACGCATGTGCCACTATCAACATGGACACATCAATTCGTACCTGAAGCCAATGTTACAACGCGATTTCATATCTCTGTTACCTAGTATGTTATAAGGCTAAATCTATTTTGCTCAAAATGCGCTAAAATACTTTGTTCCCCATCTAAACACGAAATGTAATTCACAGAAAAAGGACTAGACCATGTAGCAGAGAGTATATTGTCATATTTGGACGCAGAGAGTTTGTGTCATGCAGAACTAGTGTGTAAAGAATGGTTGCGTGTGATCTCAGAAGGAATGTTATGGAAAAAACTCATCGAACGAAAAGTACGGACGGATTCGTTATGGCGAGGGCTAGCCGAAAGAAGAGGATGGTAAATTACGAATTGGTTTAATAAAACGGATGTATTTTAAACGAATATTACAATTTCTAGGATATTATACTTATTTAAACCAAAACCAGGTGAAACACATCCAAACCACTCATTTTATAGAACTTTATTCCCAAAAATTATACAAGATATCGAAAGTATAGAAAATAATTGGCGAATGGGCCGGCATATATTACAAAGAATAAATTGTAGATCCGAAAATAGTAAAGGTGTCTATTGTTTACAATATGACGACCAGAAAATCGTTTCTGGTCTTAGGGATAATACAATTAAAGTATGGGATAGGAACACGTTACAGTGTACAAAGGTACAATAATTTTTATGTATATAATCGATCTCGTCCGATAATAAACGAACGTGTGCACTCCGTGCATGGTTGACGCGCATGCGTGCTCATACATATTTTCTTATGCTCACTAGGTATTAACAGGACACACCGGTTCAGTTTTATGTCTGCAATACGATGACAAAGTGATCATAAGTGGTTCTAGCGATTCAACAGTCCGAGTTTGGAATGTACATTCGGGTGAAATGGTCAACACGCTTATACACCATTGTGAAGCTGTTTTACATTTACGGTTTAACAACGGCATGATGGTCACGTGTTCCAAGGTTTGTATATTTAAATACAACTCTGGTTATTCAGTTATATTTTTAATACATTTGTTTTTAGGATCGTTCAATAGCTGTTTGGGATATGACGTCACAGACAGAAATCACACTTAGACGGGTGCTAGTTGGCCATAGGGCAGCTGTAAATGTAGTAGATTTCGATGAAAAATATATTGTTTCGGCGTCGGGTGATCGAACGATAAAAGTATGGAACACGTCGACGTGTGAATTCGTCCGAACGTTGAACGGCCATAAACGGGGTATAGCTTGTTTACAATATAGGGACCGATTAGTTGTTAGCGGCAGTTCGGATAACACAATAAGGTTTGTTCATATTGTTGTATACATTATTTTCCTCAGAAACTTGATGATGAATTGTTTGCATATGTTTTTAATTTTTTATTAAAACTAGTCTTAAATCATATTAATATCGAGCGTAGGTT
Source organism: Nebria ingens riversi (assembly GCA_018344505.1). Lineage (NCBI taxonomy): Eukaryota > Metazoa > Arthropoda > Insecta > Coleoptera > Carabidae > Nebria > Nebria ingens. The sequence goes on along the minus strand of JADQWA010000157.1, from coordinate 159,748 downwards.
ATTCTAGTTATTATAAATGTATTTAATGATAGATTATGGGATATCGAATGCGGAGCATGTTTACGAGTTTTGGAGGGACATGAAGAGTTGGTTCGTTGCATTCGTTTCGATTCAAAACGAATTGTGAGCGGCGCGTACGACGGGAAGATCAAGGTGTGGGATTTACTGGCCGCGCTGGATCCACGTGCACCGGCCAGTACGCTATGTCTGCGCACATTGGTGGTAAGTGCCTTTTGTATGAGTCTCGCGGCGTCCACTTAGGCGGAACAAGCGCGCATTAGTTATGGATTGTTTTCACGTCAGGAGCATACTGGACGCGTATTTCGACTCCAATTCGACGAGTTTCAAATCGTGAGCAGTTCACACGACGACACCATCCTCATCTGGGACTTCTTGAATTCTACCTCGGACGGCACGCCCAACTCGCAGGGAACGCAAGCTACCAGTCAGTTGCCGCAGAGTACACGCACCCCATCACGCACGTACTCTTATCTATCTTAATTATCTGTACCCCAATTTCCCAGAATAACTGTATTTCTAGGAGATGTGTACAGCATTATTTAAATAAGTTAACAACACTGATAGGAAAATCAGTGTTCCTAACTTAAGAAAAAGGGTGCAACTCTTATATGAAATATATGCTGTGCATGTTTCCTATTGGTAAAGTGATACGCTGTTTCTGTCGTCTAGTCTTACGAACTATTCGAAGCAATTTTGTTTGATAGTTGTACAGTTGTTTCAAATTTTAAATTATATTATATCATTTTGCCAATCTGATTGAGAAACGAATTATGTTTGAGTCCATCTGTTGTAAATTCTTAAATTAAATCATACAAGTTTTTCAAGTTGTCCTACAATCATACATATTTTTTTTTATTTGCCACTGGTATTCCTGCTGAGTAATGAATGAAAAATTTGCATAAAACTAGTGAAATGTATCAACCTAGTTATAATTATTCGCTGAAATTTAACTTTGAATTATAATGAGTGATTGTTGGTGTGCTATTTTATGGGAAAAGGTATTTCTTATCAGTTCAATTGTTTCGACGCTACACATTTTTGTACGGCTTTACTATTGACAAAATGCACTTTAAATGTTTCATAAATTATTATCTGTACATTGTTTATCAAATTAGATTATTATTTTTTTTTTAAATAGAATAAAATATCTCAAAATTTAATCAAATTAATCAGTTTATGTTGCTACGTAACCTTATCCAAAAAAATGTTTACACATTTATTTTTGTCTATACGCTGCTCAGATCTTCAGATTTCAAAGTCTACCTCTATATTTAATACTGCTATTGAAGCTAATTTCACCTTGTTTAAACTATAATTCAAAATAGCTTGTTCATTACTTAAAACACAAAGAAATAATATAATGTTATACTAGAATATATAAGGAAATACGGGGGGCATTTTGAATTGTAATTTAAGATGTTATTGTTGAGAGCTTTAATTGCAGGAGAATATAAAAGGGACTAACATGTGTTTTGATTCGTTACAGCTTTTGAGTGACGCTGCCAGCCGTTCTATTGGTGTTCGAAATTTGTCTGCGTACGCTTTGTGTTGTGACTTTGTAGAGCTCAGTGACGCCTGATTGAACTCTTTTTATTGCCCAATCGTCGTCTCTTCGTCGTCATCATCATATTCGTAGTGAATTTACACTTGACTTGACATTTTATTAGTTGTAAAAGAAAATACGTTGTGAATGGAAAACAATATCGCTAAATAAGTTATTTGCTATATTAAAATTTAAACATATTACTTCTTGCATCCTATGGATGTGTGTAAAAATCAAGGAAGAAAATATTCATTCAAAACACGATTTTAAAGACTTGCTAAAAAAAAACTGATTTTTTTTTAATATTTTAATTATGTATATATTTGTAAGTATAATTGGTAATACAACTTTTAGTGAACTAATTTCATATTTGTGTTTTATATTAGTATTAAAGACGATTCATAAATTTGTTTTTGATCAAGATTTTAATCTAAATGTTTATAATAGTTTATCGTTTTTATTTTATTCATTAATGTAAGAAATCTCTTGGAACGAACGAAAAGTGATACCTAAAAGAATCTCTTGTTTTAACTTTGAAAATGATTGTGTCTGGTGTGTACAGCAATAATTTCAGATCTGGTAAAAATGGCGTCACCTTTTTACTGTGGTGACCATTATATTGTATAAATATTGCAAGTTACAAATTCGGCGAAAGAACGACTTTTTCATCAATAATTATCGGAAATGCAAAAACCGAATCATGATAAGTGCGATGTCGTTCTTTTGTTGAATTGAATATAGATATGAAACGAATTTTAATTTTGCAAATAAATGACCTCCAATTTTTTGTTTTTATTGTAAATATCTATCAATTTTTGTTTTATTTATATCGATTTAATTGATTTTTTAAAATAAAATTTCGTCCAAAAATGTTCCTTTCTCATTTTATATATTTTTTATTAATGCAAATAACAAACAATTGCTTTTGCAGCTGGTACTTAAACAAAATAACCGTATTTATACAAAAATTAAATGCGATTATAGTTAGAGTATATTTTAGATAATCAATTATTTCTTTATTAAATGTGGTTTGATTTAAAAGCGTCTTAATTTTTTGATAAATACGATTGTTATTGTTTAATTACATAAACGAATTATACAAACTTTTAATCTTAGTATAGTTAGGTAATACGAATTGGAGTTAAACTCAATTAGTTTTAATTATTAACATGTTTAATAACCCGTCCATTTATTTGTCGAAAATTGCAATTTTTTTTGAATTTATAAGTAATAGAAACAATGGCCATACTTTCATTCTTCATAATCGACAATAAAACAATTCAAAATCAATCAAATCGAGTAGTTGAATTGATTATTAAAACCGACTCATCTAATTTTAAAGTCAAATTTGAACATTTACAATGCCACGAATTAAACTTAGAATATTTGACGTAGTTGTTTTTATTACTTTTTTTAAATATATTAATATGGAAAACCAGTTCGTATTTTGCCAAAAAGTTAAAATAAATAGAATGATTTTTTAGATAAAATTGCGAAAATTAGGTAAACTTTGTAGTTATTATGATTAGGTTTTATAAATAAGTGCTTTTGTGATTTTGATAAGAAATTGTATATAAATGAAACATTTTTCAAATGTTAAGATGTTCATTTACATTCTATAAGTGTTTTATTTATATATTTTTGTTTGTTTTACATTTATTCAATTAATGTGCTTATTCGAATGTAAATGAACATTATTTTATTTATCTCTTTAGTTTTGGAAATTCTCATTTTATAATTAAAAATTTATTGTACATCGGTGTTTGAGTATGTATGTTATATTTTTATTGAAATGTGTGAAACTAAAATTGTCTTGTCCGTATGGATAAACTGTAAAGATTTGTAATTTAAATTCATAATTTTTAAAAATGATGTAAATAAAGCAACATAATAAAATAGTTGATTTAATTATTAGTTTAATAAATATTACGAATATCTTTTCTATTATTTACCGGGAGTAGATTTTAAAGTTCATTAGGGGAATAAATAGGGGACATGATTGTAAAGGCATGTTCAAATAAACTAAAAATAACGTAAGTAGAAACGTGCAAGTTGTACGCATGCTTATAAATGAAAATAACAAAAATGCTCAATCGTAGACGAGTGATTTGAGGTTTTGATAATAAATAAAACAATTGTTAAAACAATTTCAATGTTTATTTGAAGGTGGCTAGACTTCTAAAATATTAACTTTCGACACGTGTCAAATGTTAAATAAATTTTAGTAGCGTTGCGTAATGTTTATAACCGAACGAGTAATTCGGTTTGGCAGTCTAACGTTGACAGGCTGACTGAACTCACCTTTAGTGGTGGCCAGCTTTTTATTGTGACTTGTGTTGTGTGTTGGATGGATGCGGTGTTCGTCGTTTCTTCTCACAAATGCTAAGCTGTGAAAATGGCTGATGAACAGGTGAGAATTCGTACAAAAACAAGCATGATTCTCTATAAAAGTACTGGTTATAATATTACATAAATATCCATTACATATCTCGTTATTTTCGTGAGAAACATGAGTGTTTTGGCTGGGCTTTATGTCGATGAAAACCTAGTAAACATACATGAAGACAGTTATATCATTTTATATGGCAATGTATGTCAAATTTTGGTGCACTTTTTAGATAGTTTATATGGTTATACTTTAACATATGCTCTTTGTTCGTATAAAATAATTACAGTTTGATAATCTTGTTTGTTAACCTACCTTATTAAAAATACAATGGGTTGCATATAATTTTACGGAGCCCCTGTACAAGGGTTATATTATTTATAATTAAGTTACATCTAATCGCTATAGGTTTACAATAGCATGTTTATTATTTTTTTATTTTATATCGGATCAATTGGATCCAAAGATTATTTGATTTATCATTTTGCAGTACCAAATTATTATACATCATTACTTTTGGTTACGGTAATTTGGTAACTGCGAAACATATTTTATAATATTTCCTATTAAATGAGTGTATATATTCCGTTTCATGCATTCCCTCATTTTACTACTGGTTATCCTAGTATTCCTCAAAATATTCGTAACGCTTATACTACAGTTTGAGAATATAGAAATGTATATGTTACTAAAATTAAACATTTATAAATCTGCTTTGTTCTCTACGTTTTTCTGTAATTCAATATATTATCGCTATATAAGATATATTCTATGTTTATTTACAAAACCGAATTTTTGTTATCAACATATCCTATGCCGTCTTATATTTCCTAACTGTTTTCTACAGTTGCTGCTTTTTCTACGGTTTTACATAACAAATTATATTTGTACTGCAGTACACATTCATATTTTCTGGAAACACCAATATTATTTGGAATCAAAAGTGATATGTGCTCCTGTGTTCGACTTTCAACAATGTTCACATTCTATTTCTCTTAGAAACACCACAGATACCTCTCAAAAACTGCGTGTCTATTGTTTCGATAAATAAATAACAAAACTTCTTTTAATTTACATACAATTAATCGAACTTACAATAATTCTATTTAAATATTTGAACGCGTAGTAGTTTTTGATTGAAATTCTTGAATATTTTAAGAAAGACATCCATGAATTTGTCTATCCTGGAAACGTAATATAAATTCGTACATTTCTAAAATTGCTGATCATCTTTTCAACATATTAAATGAATTTTCTGTATAAAGGAGGTGCAGCAGTTGGAATTGCTGTGCAAACAACTATATGAATCCCAAGACAGTTCTCAGCGAGCCGAAGCCGAAAAGGCTCTAGTTGGATTTCAAGATTCTCCCGATACGTTAGCAAAATGCCAATTGTTACTTGATCGTGGTGATTCGTGTTACGCTCAACTTCTTGCTGCAACTACTCTTACCAAATTGGTGTCACGCAGTGCACAGGGTCTGAGTCTTCAGCAACGTATCGACATTCGAAACTATGTCTTAAACTATCTAGCTACTCGACCGAAATTGTCCAATTTTGTTGTTCAAGCTTTGGTCACTTTGTTTGCAAGGATATCCAAACTAGGATGGTTCGACACGTATAAAGATGATTTTGTCTTTAGGAATGTGGTTACGGATATCAGCAAATTTTTACAAGTAAGTTATAAAATTCATTAGGAATTTAAAGGAAAATTAAACATCTTCATTTTCATGTATACATGGTGTACATCATATATGAGTTTTATTTACGGTACTTTAAATATTTCGGCAGTATCTAATTACACTTGAGCTATACCAAAATAATCCAATTTTTTGATTTGTGGTATTTTAGGGCTCCGTGGAGCATTGTATGATTGGTGTCCAACTGCTCTCGCAGCTAACATGCGAAATGAACCAAATCTCCGAAACCGACGCGAATCGTTCACTAACCAAACACCGGAAAATCGCCTCGTCATTCCGAGACACACAACTGTTCGAAATTTTTCGTCTTTCCTGCTCGTTGCTGGGTACCGCGCGCGAAAATTGTAAAAGTTTAAACTTCAACGATGAGAGACAACACGGTTTAATGACCCAGTTGTTGCGACTAGCTCAAAATTGCCTTACGTTTGACTTTATTGGTACATCTACGGACGAATCCTCCGATGACCTCTGCACGGTTCAAATTCCAACCAGTTGGAGACCCGCGTTTTTGGATTTCACAACATTAAAATTATTCTTCGATTTGTATCATTCCCTACCGAATACATTATCATCGTTAGCACTCTCGTGTCTAGTTCAAATCGCATCGGTGAGAAGATCTTTGTTTAGTAATACGGAACGGGCTAAATTTTTGACTCATTTAGTCAATGGGGTCAAGCATATTCTACAAAATCCACAGGGTCTTAGTGACCCGGGAAACTATCATGAATTCTGTCGGTTATTGGCGCGGTTAAAATCGAATTACCAGTTAGGGGAGTTGGTTATGGTTGAAAATTACCCGGAAGCGATTCAGTTGATTGCCAAATTCACCGTACAAAGTTTACAAGTAAGTTACGAATATGAGCGGCTTATGTGTGATTTTGAGTGATTGGTGGTTTTAGATGTGGCAATTTGCGCCAAATAGTGTACATTATTTGCTGAGTTTGTGGCAAAGAATGGTCGCATCCGTTCCATACGTAAAAGCAACTGAGCCTCATTTATTAGAAACTTATACACCTGAAGTTACCAACGCGTACATCACATCCCGATTAGAATCAGTTGCTGTTGTTGTTAGGTAATTTTTTTCTATTCCATAAATAAAACATGAAGTCATACATCTAAAACTCTAGGGACGGCTTAGAGGACCCGCTAGATGATTTAGGAATGGTGCAGCAACAACTAGAACAATTATCGGTGATTGGTCGGTGTGAATACCAAAAGACTTGTACACTCTTAGTGCAATTATTCGATCAAGCAGCTCGCTCTTACCAAGAACTGATGGCAACACCTGTGTCCACACAACAGATAGAAATCACGATACAAGAAGGTATATTCTTACCAACAATCTTTAAATGTGTGTAGTGAATTGTGAATATTTTCATGGTAGGCCGTTTGACTTGGTTGGTCTATATAATCGGCTCTGCAATTGGTGGTCGTGTTGCTTTTAACAGCAACGAAGAACATGATGCTATGGACGGCGAACTAGTATGCAGAGTGCTACAACTTATGAACCTTACGGATTCACGGCTGGCTCAAGGTGGATGCGAGAAGTTAGAACTGGCTATGTTGAGCTTTTTTGAGCAATTTCGAAAGATCTATGTCGGAGATCAAGTCCAGAAAAATTCGAAAGTCTACAGACGGTTACAAGACGTGTTGGGGCTGAGTGATGAAGGAATGGTGCTAAGTGTATTTATTAGGAAAATGTAAACACATTCACAATATTGTTGAATACATTTTTAATTGATTTCTAATTACAGTATTACAAATTTGAAATACTGGGGGCGCAGTGAACAGATCATAAGTAAAACGTTACAGCTATTGAACGATTTATCCGTGGGGTATAGTTGTGTGCGGAAACTAGTGAAATTGGACGAGGTTCAATTTATGCTTAACAACCACACCAGCGAACATTTCCCGTTTTTAGGTAACGCGGTTGCCGTCACCGAAATGCGTTGCCGTTCAATGTTCTACACATCGCTGGGGCGGCTATTGATGGTCGATCTAGGCGAAGACGAGGATCGGTTTCAATCGTTTATGTTACCGTTAACAGGTTTGTTTTTACATTATTACATTTTTAAAATATTGTTTATTTTGTAACTTTGTGTATATTGTATATACATAACTTTATGCCTATTCTCATCAAATGGGGTGACATCCATTCTCATCTTGTAATTGTGGTATTTATAGATATATTCTTAGAAGTATAAAAATTAATCATATTATATTTTAGACTTTAGAGAACTATATGTTTGTAACTTTTATAGCCACAGATTTATTCTTTTCTATTATAGATTATTGTGTAAATGATATTGAGAGTTATGTGCTGTTTGTATATTTTTGGAAGTATTTTAATAATGTCAATTTTTAAAGAACATTGATTGTGTAATATGTTGTTTTTTTTTGCAATAATATTGTATTTTTGCAATAATATTGAATTGTTTGTGTACATGTTATACTTTTTTAGATAACAGTGTTTGTTTAACTCTGATATTTATAGATAGCTACAACAAATATAAAACATTAAATGAGATATAAATAATATAAATAAACAATGTTTTTATCAACAGCATCTTTTGAAAATATTGGTACTCTACTCGCTTCGGCGGAAACACCTTTATTCGCTGCAGACGAAGCCAAAAAGGCCCTGATTGGCCTTGCCCGAGATTTACGAGGTCTCGCATTCGCTTTCAACACGAAAACATCGTATATGATGCTATTTGATTGGATGTATCCTTATAAATAGTAAAAACTTCCTATTACATTACAAATAATTAACAAATCTCTGACTGGAAAAATATAAATTTTCTTAAATAATAGTAGATACCCAAGTTACACACCAATTTTACTCCACGCGATAGACCTATGGTACCACGACCCACAAGTGACAACACCAGTCCTCAAACTGTTCGCTGAGTTAGTCCAAAATCGGTCGCAACGTTTACAATTCGATGTGTCATCACCAAACGGCATTCTTCTGTTTAGAGAAGCAAGCAAAGTGATTTGTAGTTATGGTAAGTAAGTATCTTTGAGTAACCATTTAATAATAATCTAATAATTATCTTTTTTCCGGCGAAATGAAGGCAGAAGAATACTGAATGTGGACGTTCCCAAGGACCAAATGTACCCGATGAAACTGAAAGGCATTTCCATCTGTTTCTCCATGCTTAAAGCAGCGCTTTGTGGGAATTATGTGAACTTTGGTGTCTTTAGATTATACGGCGATGAAGCTTTAGATAATGCCCTAAATACATTCGTAAAGCTGCTACTATCGATACCCCAATCTGATTTATTGGTAAGTTAATATTATTTAACTCAACAAACATCAATTTCAAAACAGCTTTATGATTGTAATCTCACTTTATTTATCTAGTTAAAATTACAGTTTAGAATACTATTTAATTAATTTTGAATTAGGGATTTTAGTTTAATAATTGTTTTAAGATTGTTAAAATTTGTTATTTTGTTTGTGTGTTTAGGATTATCCGAAGTTATCACAAACGTACTACATCCTCTTAGAATGTTTGGCACAAGACCATATGAGTTTTTTGTCAACGTTGGAGCCTCAAGTGTTCCTCTACATCTTGTCCTCAATATCGGAGGGTCTTACAGCATTAGGTGCGAACCTCAATCAATTTACAGGTCTGTACAGGCCACGGGACATGCAGCTCTTGTAGTGAAACTTCATCCTCCTCCCCAAATATGAAAATATTAAAAAATCAATAACGAACATAAACGAAATTGATACTATTTAAGGATGAAGTTTCAACAGACAGACCCTGTGACTAATTCCCGTCACACAAAAAGCACAAAATATATTAATTTGTGTTTCATTTCACACAGATTTTTTATGTTTTTTTTTTCTGAACTTTTTTGTAGTGTAGATTGACAAGAACCACGCATGGTCCACACTGCGTAGATGTAATGCCAGTTATTATGTTTTGATTTTTGTTCCAATTTCTGTTAATTGTTCAATTATTTTTGCTTGGGTCTCCAGCTCATGTCTCTGACTGTACAACCGTTTATTTTTTCGCTTATATTTACTCGTTTTGTTGTGATTTTTATGCATGTTGTGCTTTCATTCTTTATACATCATTTGTGTTTACTATGAAGTATATCGGTATGTATTTTTACAAAATTGCATAATTTTATATATATATAAATATATAATATCTTAGGAACTTCACTTTTAGTTTAATTTTGATCTGTGTTACAGATACGATGGTTTGTACTGGATGTTGTGCAACATTGGACCATATAGTCACCTATTTATTTAAACAACTTACACAAAAAGGTATATTTTATTGTTTTTGTTGCTTCTAAAATATGTTTCTCTTGTTTTTATATAATTAGTAAATTGTTATTTTAACTTTTAGTTGGAGTATACCCTGGTAAAAAATCCCGGGTAGGTCTGGTGCCTGCGAACGATATGTTTTTAAAAGTACTAGAAATCCACCCGGAGATTTTACAACAAATTTTAAGCACAGTCTTGAACGTGATTATGTTTGAGGACTGCCGGAACCAGTGGTCAATGTCTCGGCCGCTTTTAGGTCTCATCCTGCTCAATGAAGACTATTTCAATCAAATGCGAGAAAATATAATCCGAAGTCAACCGCCAGACAAGCAACCGGCGATGGCGCAATGGTTCGAGAACCTTATGGACGGTATTGAAAGAAATTTACTTACCAAGAACAGAGACAGGTTAGTGTTATTCACAGTACTGTAACCCTCTCATCGATATTGTGTTGATATTTAAAATTATGACATTTTCGTTCTCTATTTCGGATGGGGGAAAAAACGCATAAACAACACCAGTGGTTTTAATCTAAAACTATCCACTTTATAAATAATATTATGATGAATCAACTTTTTAATTTAGGTATATGTATAGGATTTAATATTTCTATTTTTATTGATATGAATTATAAAATATTCGAAATTAATTTAGATATTTTTCTGCGAAATTTAATCAATATACGCTCTGTATGTTTATTTCATTATTTATATCAGCAAAATAAGAACTGTTACACTTTTAACACGACGTATGGCAGTTCTAATGTAACTGTTACTATTGAAAAGTAAATAATAATATAAGTGAGGGGGTTATAGAATAGTATTTAACGCACAAATCAAATTGTCTCCAAGATTTGGGCAACGAATGTTATACCTGAAATATGGAAACATGGTAGTCGAATGTTATGTCTGAAATATGGATAATATGGTTATAGGTTTACGCAAAACTTATCAATGTTCCGAAGAGATATAAATGACTCACTGAAGGGTCCAAATATGAACACGTCATCAGTGAGTGATATGATGACGTCCTAGTGACTGTTGTAGTGAAACAGACTTGTGTAATTAATTAAAATAATAAATGAGAAAACAATGATTAATGCGAGTGCAAGAGAATTATGCCGTGTATGAGTGTTATAATAATTATATTGTTTGGGTACACTTTGCATTTGTTTTTAAGTCGTACTTTTTCATTCACACACATCTCAAATCGTTCTAGAATTGTGTTTGTACCCGTGAATCATGTTTGTCCAGTGCTAATCGGTTGACCGCATCCCCCTCAAACACTTTATCGTTTGATTTTCTGCCCCTCCCCCATTTGTAAGTTTTTAGCTGTACTATCATTTTTATAGTGTTCTACACCTTTTTAAATCTAATTTACCTAAAAATAAATGCATAAAGTTATCAAATATTTGATGGTGAACATTTCTGTACCAATGTATATTGTTTACATTTTATTAAAAATGAAAAACATACAAAAAAAATACGTATTGTGGTATGTGTGCAAAATTATAATTGGCTTATTTTTTGAAGAAAAAAAAACACGTTTTTGTACTTTTTTGTTGTTGCTAAACTGAATTGTTCAAAACCTTAAGTACGTCAATTTATTATTTTAAAGTGTGAAGTCGAAATAACTAGTACGCCTTCGAGGAGAGCTCACACTTTAGGGGTTCGGTTGCAATTTAATGTAAACCAAAATGTTAAATATATTTCCAGAATTAAACGTTTTTAATTATTATTAATGAAGTAATGAAATACCTTACCCTTTTATACAAATTAATAAATAAAAGTCACATTTTGCGCCAGCCATTTACAATTTCTTTTACGTATTTATTACCATTTTATATTTTTTTGTTTTAAGTAAACTTTATGTTTTAGATCACTTTAAATTTATTAATAGGTATATATGTTAGTTAAGCATACGTCAGTACGTTTTTATTTTCACGATTATTGTCATCAAATTTCAGCCTCCCCCCCTAAGATGTGTAGTACCTTGTGAGAAGTTTTTACAACGTTGTTATTATGTTTATTTAATTATTTTTTATGATCGAGTTCTTCTTCTGTTAAGCAATATTTTAATATTTCCAATTAGCAAATCACTGTGCTACAGAGCTAGCTGTGGTTTAGAGTGCTTTGTAATAAATATGCCATCATGAACACGGAAATTTAAATGGATATGTTGTAATTAGACATCCCGTACATTACAGAAAATAGTTATACTGAAAATAAATTGAAAACGCAGCCTTGTAGTTCAGATTTTTTATTTATTTTAGTAACGAAGTTCTTCGCAAATTTTACCTATAATCCCATAATCTACCCAAATTTATATAAATGTCTATTTTGAGGATGTCTCAATTAGGCCTATCCATAGCCAATATTAGTTGTGTATAGAAATATAAATGCGCCATTGCCTTGCCTTGGTTTTTTTCGATATACTGATTATTATTTCGATGGTTGCAAACATTTATAGGAGAGAGGAGTAGTAAGATCACGAAAAGACCACGCATTTGATTTGATTTACGTATAGGTTAAGTTTCGTTATGAACTTAAACTGAAAGTTGTATATTTAATCAGAGATTTGCCACTCTCAATAGAAAAAGATCATTAAATGCTGCATTGGCATCACTGTTCCTCTGGTTGAGTCGTTCTTATTCATGGCTCCATTACAGTTAGGTCTTAATGTTATTCTACATTAATTATATTCAGGTTTATTAAATAAAACAATAGTTTATACTGTATAAAAAAATATGAATATATTTATTGAGAGATCTCTTACATCAAATAGAAAACAATCTGTAAATGCTGCATGGGTATATGACAAACCATTTTATTCTACGTCCATTATTAAATAAGTCATTAAGTAGAAATTTCTTATAGAAAACAGACAAAAGCTGCACATGTTAACTACTTTTAACCAAATATCAAAAATTTATTGAATACAGAACAATGCATCATTTATTAATGATTTTGTTATTAATTTTGCAAATAACTACATAAATATATCAACGTATCCTGTCACTAAACATTAATTTAGTGTTGATTTGAAAAATTTGGATATAGAATAAAATAGCATTTTACAATATTTAATTTTGTTATATAAAGTGATTATGAATTGTAGTTCCTATTGACCGATTCTATTTCACTAATTTGGTTCATAAAAGCGGAAATTCGTGTATATGCTCCATATTTTTTTGAGTCGCAAGTTCCTTCTTTGACAGGACCCAGACTGACTAAGCCTCGGATGTAATATTTGTCACCTTCTGGTTTGTAAAATACTAACCCACCCCCGCTATCACCTTTACACACACTTGAACCTGAAAGTTATTTTTTATTAGATGCGATGCGCAGTCAAACTATACTGTAGTTACTACAGCGCATTCAGACATGTTACCGTTACTGTATCCAGCGCAAAATTTATCTTGTGTTAAGAAAGCATAGAATGCTTTCGGCATGACACCGTAACAGTCTATTCGAGATAGATACGGCGCTTCTAGTTTCCGTAACTCTTTACTAGCTTCTCTACCACCTTCTTGTGTTAATCCCCAACCAGCAACCTGAAATCACACAAAATTTCAATGTTTGACATACATGTCCCGTTATATAATAAGAAAATACTTACGATCCCATTGTTAGGCGATCGCAATTGAATATCTTCGAATTCATTTTGCCAATCAACACACACAGGTTGAACTACATGTGTTATTTGAAATGATGATTGTAAAACGACAATTGCTATGTCGGATTGATAATTGGTTGCACCTCCTTTGTACTCGGGTGGTATGATAATATTCTTTGCCTGTATAAAAACAAATACTAATACATGGGGTGAAATATACAGTAATTGATCCATGATAACGCAGAAATAAATGATAATTTATATATGTCATTAAAAATAGACGCGTTTGTGGATATCTCTAAATTAGTTTTGTTTTTGTGTCTATTTTATAATGAAATGGATACATTGTTTATCAAGTATTGCCCGCCAGTCAATTATTGTATCATTTTCAAAATAAATATATTTACCTTTTTCTTTTGAGCTAAATTATCCAGCGGTTCATCATAAGCGCTATAATATTTCCCAGCTGCTATATAATATTCGTTTGTGGGGTATGGCTCCCCCAAATCATTTGAGGTAAAACAATGTGCAGCTATGAAGAATAAATTAGATATTTTAATTGTTCTAATTCTAATAATTATTAAATATTCATAATACATTTATAGATTCCTTTTTCTATCTCCCGTAGAAACAATTCGTATTTCACTCAGTGCAATTTTAATTAGTTTTTTATTCTGACTTAACATTCGCTCACATACATTATGTCCCGTCTTCATTATCTAATAATTATTACTAATTATCAGTATACTTTATGTAAACCTAACAACGATTAGCCTGTGGAGATGAATTATTTTAATTTGTTTACTAGCGCTAGTACTCACTGCACGTGCTAATCATTATAGGATTTGATAAAGATACTATAATAATTATTACATAGTGAAGTTCTGCACATTTCCACTGCAGCCCACTCTTTCATACCTTACTTTATACATTCTTGGAAATGGCGTAAATTATATTTTAGACCTTATTTTTTATTGGTTGTTTTTTTTAATTGTTTATTTGTTATGAATGTATTGATTTACCTGACAAGACAACGTTAATACTGATAATCGAACCACCACACTTGTATTTGACAGATGATTCCGTTTGATTTTTTCTGTAAATTCCCACATGCCATGGGAAACTTCCTTTCTTCGCCATTTGACCCTCAACAATTAACGTTGTTCCTTCAGCGATTATTTTCCCGCAAACTGTAATAGGAAATGATATGGAAAATAAATAAAAAGTCTATATGTTTTTAAGTATATCAATTAATTTCATTCGTATATACATAAGATTTATCAATATTGTCGATCTTTTTAATTTTTTTATAATATTTCATTTTATTAGACGTTTTCGGGCACTGGGGTTTCTCTTGTACTATCATATTAATAGTGACATGCATATGTATATTTATAATCTGACCTGGAGCGCATTTAATGAATCCAGAGTCCCACGATCCATCTGTGCATATACTGACGGGATTCACATCATTTAATTGGGTGTAAAGATGTTTGCATTTCATGGACACTTTTGTACCTTCGACCATGCGTTCAGAACAATTCTTAACGATTCTATCCAATTCGCATACAGTTACTACTGATTCGGAGACGCGTGGCGGACAAGTTCCTAAACACAAAGAAATTATAATCATTTCAGCTTGCTTCAGTTAATTGATTTAATTTACTCAAACATCGTGGGAAATTTATAAGCCAATTGTTATCTATGCATAAAACATATTTAGTAGCTGGATACAGATCGAAGTTGTTGTTACATTCGAATTTAAGAGTTGTATGATCTTGTACGATGTCATTCGGAACGCCAGGTCCATTTGCGCCGCTTACTGTATATCTGCCATTCTCGGGTTGTTCTGGAAGGCTGCATCCTTCAGTTCTGTAACAAATATATTTAGATAAATTCCTCATATATATATATATTTAATTTTAAATTAAATAATTTACGGTGACACTGGAGTAACGACTGGTGGTGGAGTCGCTGGTCCACCGCAAATTTGAGTCGATTCATCTGAACCGTCTGCGCAATCACGGACTCCATTACATCTTGAATCACCGTCCACACATGCACCATACGCACACCGATAGGAGAAATCCTGGCATGGAATTGAATTGCAACTTATAAATGTTTCATCTGATCCATCAGTGCAATCTGTATTACCGTCGCACAGAAGATATCTGTCTATACAATCACCATTGTTGCATGCAAATTTAGTTCTGCAAAACGAAAATTATTATTAAAAAAATCACTTGTGATAAGAAATAAATATATACGAGTATATCTTACCCACAAGATTTAGCGTTAGTGGTATTACACCCTATTTCATCCGAATTATCAGCACAATTTTGAATATTATTGCATCTTGAATCTCCATCCACACAAGCCCCATAAGCGCAACGAAATGCATATTCTGGACACCTATTAAGCAATTGAAATTATTTATATGTGCATATGTACAAGTTGGAAATGTTGCTTACGTATTTGCGCGCTCCAAACATTTTAAATTCTCATCAGAGCTATCGCTACAATCCACAATTCCGTCACATAGTTTTTCTAGTGATATACATTGTCCATTATCGCACTTGTATGTAAAACCTCTGTAAACAATATTTTATTTTGATTATAAGGACCTTGTTTGAAAAAGGTTCGTTGGTTTGCAAGCATTGAATACAATTATAGTATATATGTATTTTTGAGACACGGTGCACCTTAGTAGTTAAACGTATTTGCTTGGGAAATGAAGACATTATAAATATCTGAATTGTTTATAATTTTATTTTAAGAAATAATATCATTTTTGAATAAAAAAATGCAACACTTACACACAATCAGCTTGACGCCGAGTACGTGAAATCGTTGTGTTGGGTTCTAATAAATGGTAACCATCACATCCAATACTAAAATCTGTAAATAAACAAAGGAGTTTTTGTTGTTAAAAATCAACAGTGAACGCCACTGCAATTTGGCCATGACCCCAGAGTCAGATAATAAAATTCTAATAAGTTTTATAATAATTAAAATCAATTTTATGTTTCAGATTTAAGAAAAAAATTGTACTTACAATATGTAATTATCACAGTTGTAAAATAATATATTAACAAACACATCGCGAGATATTGTCATTTCTAAATTTTACATTTACAATTTTGCTTAACAACTGCGTCTGGTGTATCTTCTGATCTGAAACCAGTCTGTCCGGTGAGAATTCGGTTTCTCGATACTACAGCTTCTACAGATTATCTTGTTTGTCCAAGAACACATTGCCGTGCTAAGCTAAGCTAACGCAGCGAGCGGGTACGATTTGGGTTTTTCCGCATTTACTTCACGTCCCTGGAATTTCGAAAAACATTGATATTAACATACAGAATGACCCCTGTTGATTGGGTTTTCAATATCATAATCTAAACATTCCTTTCCCCTCGAAATTATTCATTAAACTTTATTTTATCATCTCGAAATTAATGCTTTATCATAAAATATTAAAATTGCTAATAAACAACTTTGTTTTATTGAACAACAGGTATAATAATGACC
The DNA here is from genome assembly GCA_018344505.1 of Nebria ingens riversi. Taxonomy (NCBI): domain Eukaryota; kingdom Metazoa; phylum Arthropoda; class Insecta; order Coleoptera; family Carabidae; genus Nebria; species Nebria ingens. The sequence continues at coordinate 142,670 of JADQWA010000157.1, read as the reverse complement.
TTCATTTTTTATACAAATTGTTTATAACTTTTACGTAATATTTACACAACTCATTTTTATCATAATTATATGAATAATAAACCTTATTGGTTCAAAATGATCAAACATTCGTTTGTATAAGTAGCTTTATAAGAGAAACCTCAACATTACTGGGGTTACCCTATAAAAAAACAACCGTTTATATTCCTACTCTTGTTCTAAGTTAAATCCTAAACTGATTTTTCGCTATCCTTGTACTATATAATTTCAGAAATCGTTTTTGTCTTTCAATTTAAATAAAATCATTTCAAAATTGTGTTTGTAACTGAGATCTAAACTAAGTTATAGTATATTGCTACCAAAAATAGACCCTCTATTTAATTGTAGCTACATATTTAGTAGTTAAATGTCGTGTTAAAATTAAAAATAGATATCTAATTTATGAAAGTTTAAGCGCTATTTTTCAAATAGTCCTCCTTACTGCTTATGTAGTGCGCAACTGCTATCACAAGAACGTTGTGCGGGCAGACATGTCGAGTCATTTTTTGTTCATTTTTGTTCTAGATTATTAAATGCATTACAATATAAAATAATATAAACGCTATCATACATATTTTGTGCTAATTTGTTTTATTATCCAGTGAAATTTAATCACAGTGCTTCGTATATAAATGGCTAAAATTGCATGTTAACACACGCGATTGCCTAGTTATCGATTTCAGTATTCAAATTTCTTTATTTGACTTGTTGCTTTTCGAAGTGGTTAACATAATAAAAGGATTGTTGGTAGGTCAGTATTTTTTTAATGCCAAATTATTGCTTTTGAACTAAAAGTATACCCTGTTTTATGAAAAATAGTTTGTTTTTTTTATTTATATTAAAAACCATTTTTGGATTATATATATATATAATTTATATATTTATGCACATTATTGAAATTATGCTTAGAAGCTTATTTTTATATATGTTTTTGAAATCTAGATTAATGGAATAATGGTGTGCTCTAGAAGAAATTATAAGAATAATATTTTCTTTAGAGCTCATCGATTAATTTCGGTGTAATTATATACATTTTTTTTTTAAATTTCGCACTGAATTTGTTTATATGTGTCACTGGTTTAGCAGTGCTTTCCACAATTATTTATGAAATATTCTCACAGTATCGCATATGCAAGGCCATTCACATTGAGAGTGTACACAGCATCCCTACTGACTGACAGAGAGATGAGGTAAAATCAATACCGCTGAAAGTTGCTGAAGGTGTGGGATGAGTGGTGTGCTGAAGGGTGCTCAAATGCATCCACATTTATATTTAGAACTGGAGTAGTGTAGTGCAGTTTTATAATTTTTCATCATCCACACACCTGGCTTTAATTTTCATTTAGTAGTGATGTGATTCTAATTTGCTTGTAACAACGGTATGATAAATACAAATCAAAACTTATTGTTTATTGCTACAGTACTGGCATTGTGCGTTATCTCTTTTGTGCACATTTTCTTATTTCCTCTATACGGTATCAGTCCGAAACCGAGTATCACGCGGACTATAGCGGATTTTGAGCAATCACTGTGCACCACTAACTTGAAACACAAGAAGTCGCAATGGCGCCGGCAACGTTGCCCCCAAGATGGAATCGTAACGGTAATGCAAGGTGGCCGACTAGGCAACCAGTTATGGGAGTATGCATCCGTTTGGGCGCTCGCCCGACGCACCGGCTTAGAGCCTTACGTCCCGCGATGCATCCGACAGCGATTGGACCAAGTGTTTGAAACACTCACCATTCCAACACTAGACGAAATCGCACATTGTCCCGTCAACTTGAATACTTTCGTCAACTCGCTCGACATGTGGAACTTCACAAACCAAAGTATTTTATTACCACGATACGCTGTTCTTCCTGAAGTTGTATTAACATGGGTCCAAGATATATTTCAAGAATTCACCTTCAGACAAAAACTACGCGACAAAAGTCGTCACGTTTTAAAATCAGCTAGTAAACTATCAAATAACGAATCGAACGTGTATGTTGGCGTACACGTGAGGCGCACCGACTACCTGGGGTACCTATGGCGGAAACACAAAACCGTATTGGCTGATCCGCGATACTTTTACTCAGCTATGGAATACTTCGAGCGGAAATACCACTCGGTTATTTTCGTTGTGATTAGTGATGATCCGATCTGGTGTTTGCAGAATCTGATGCGAAAGAAGAATGTTTATGTAGCGAGTAAACGTACGTTGAGCTCGCCCGGGCAAGATTTGGCTATTATGGCAGCGTGCAATCATTCCATCATAGATTATGGCACTTTTGGCGTTTGGGGCGCGATTTTGGCTGGTGGGGAAACCATTTTGTACAATGTAAGTCACCATTCAGCGCTCAGGGTTGCTGAATTACTACCCAACTGGCATATTCTTTCATAATACGTATATAAATATATAAACTAATTGCAAGATTCAGAAGTCGATCAGTGAAGCTTTAAACGATAAATAAATGTTAATCATTTGACATACATTCAAAATATTAATAAGATTCATATTTTGAATTACAAAACAAACTTCTAAACGTATCAAACATATATATATATATATATATATATATATATATATATATATATATATATATATATATATATATATATATATATATATATATATAAATATATAAAGAACTGTAAATTAAAAAAAAAAGTACAGATTCTTCCAGTATTGCACTGTATATAAATTCTATAGCTTTATAAACAAATTCACCTAGAAAAACTAGTAAAATACAGCATATCTCGAAAATATTAAAAACATTTTTCTATTGTAATTTAAAAATTAGTTTTCATAAATTATTTTTTATAAAACAAACAACGTTTACACTGATGACTTCTGAACTCTTCCAAAAAATGAGTAAAATATGAAACTAACACACACACACAAGATATATAAAATTTACAAACACTGTCTACATTATTTTGTCTATATAATGTACTGATTTGATAAAATCATAAAGAAACCATTAGACACAAACAAACACATATAAACACACAAAATTATTTCTAAAATAAATCACAATTCATTTTACGTACATTACCTCTGTCAAAACTGTGATCTCTGTTCTTATTTCTTCTATGTGCCAATATGTAACGTATTAAATGTGACCTGAAACATTCAATGTCATAACGTCTTCGTGTAAGTGAAGACCACTTGGGTATAGCATACAATGTCGCTTTAAATGCCAATTTGATAATGAAATTATATTTTAAATTGGAACCTTGAACATTTTAAATTAGATGAAATTATAAATATTTTGTAGTATATATTTTATACTGTGTTAGTTTATTAGGTCCAAATCCAAAAATCGATTTTGTAACTAGAGCGCGACGTTGCATGTTATTCAATGTAGTCTTTAAATATTTATAGGTATATTGAAAAAAAAAGTATATTATATAAAAATTCTATATTTGGCTATACTGTGATAATTTAAAATTATATATTATATATTCAGAAGAAAAAAAATACACAATCAAATATCTAAAAGAACTTTATTTACGTACGATATTTAAATATTGATGTTTTACTGTAGTGAATGTATTTATTTAAATTTATATAAATATATATAATATATTATGTGAATCCCAGCCTCGTTGTGTTATTTGATTGGAATGAGAGTACCCCGAAGACATGGGCACACTGGACTTTGCATACCGAATCCATTAAAATGCTGTCCCAGCTGTGTGATTTTGTTAGAGCGAAACAATTGTCTACTTTCATAGATTCACAGATGATCTGAACAGGTACGTGATTATTTTCAACAACAAATCACATTTTAAAACCAGTATTACTCACCCCTTCTTTTGTACATATACAGGTGACACATGGCGATATTTTTTCATGACTTCCTATTTCGATTATCGTATCTTTTCTCACGCATCTTCGTTGTTCTTTCCACAGTTCTAAATTTAAAGGAGGTAAAGTATGGCAAGGCACTCGTGGATTCCTGGAAACAAATTACTGTAGAAAGTAAAAGATGTCGTGATAAATTAGAAATAACACGATTCGCAAGCAACGTATTTTTATTTAATAATATAACGCATTGATTATAATAATTTATATAGGCAACTCGTAATACTTACCAGCTAACTTGTTGCTATTTTAATTAATTAAAATTTTAAAAAGTAATCTAATTTTTTACCATGAAGCGGCGTTTACGTAAATTATACTTACAAAAACGGATCAGGTAAGTCTAGTAAAGATTTTTGTATTGTGATAATATTATCTGTGTTGTCACAAACAAGTCGCGCTAGTACAGTCTTTCTAATTTCTGCTAACTGATCCGGAATGAATCTCGTGAATGGATCATCATTTTCATACCAAAATCGATCGCATTTTCTAAGGCGTTCGAATTGATTTCCAACAATACACGCAAACGTGGGTCCGATCACGCCACCTTTAAGTGGAGATTCTATTAAGCCTCCAGGAAATAAATCTACATCGTCCACAGATTCGTAAAGATTACTCAAATCTTTTACGATTTTCGCAGGAATCGTATCAGTAAAATCTTCGAAATCCACAGCTTTACTCAAATTGCAAAATTCCCGATATTTATTGTAACTTTGAATGCCGTGGTCTCTTCCTAAAGTATAAAATAATCATAATCATATTTTATTTAATATAAAAAACGATATTACACCTCTTTGTATATTAATTGCTGGTAAATCCATGCCGGAGAAAGCGATTTTTTTATCTTCAAATAAATGATTGGTCACTTCCCCAGTCACAAACTGATCCAATGTTTCCATCGGTGTTCCCGCTAAACCATTCAATAATTCATCGATCATATTATCATGGTACAATATAGATGGATTGAAAAAATGATCTCTTAATCTGATCTCAGGTTCTTGAGCAACATGTTTATTGTTCATTCTCTTAAAAACTGGTCGTAGTAAACTGTGTCCAAATCTATATGCGGCTGCTGAGAATTCATTGACCAAAGTAGCGTCACAATTTGAATCATATCCTAAAACAAATTGTTGAGTTGAATGCTTGAAAAACAGAGATAATTAGTGATGTTACCTTTGAAGTATCCTTGTGTTTCTAGTCTTAATCCATATTTATCTAACTGTTCCCAACCAAAAATGCGCGGTAGGAGTTCGCTGAATATAATATGTTGCGCTAACGCAATCACAATTCTTCTGGTTTGTTGATAAATTTCTTCGTCTGCCCAATGTCGGTTAATTCGAGTTAGTTTTTCTGCAATTCGGTTGTGTTCTCTTAAGAACACCGTGTGTAAAGATGCTAATCCTGGTTGTTCACTAGCTCGAAGGTCGCCTGTTTTAAATTTTATATTATTATGAGTGGATACATATGATTGTGAATTAGTTGCGCGAAACAAAAGTTGTAAGCAAGCGAAATAGAAGAGCATGTTTGATGAATGTAATGGATTTAAATAAAGCGAAAGAAGTAAGGATAGAGTTGAATAGCGAAAGGTTGTCTAGATTTGAATGAATGTAAAGGGTTTTTTGTCACCCCATATAATGGGTTGATGTTATGTATAGTTTAATAACACAAATCGGTGTCCTAATACGAGTAAAAGTAATTTTTACAAAATAAAGATTTTCCTATTTTTATAAACATTTATTTAGTTGCGTAATTAAACCGCCATTTTTCTATATTTTAATGCTTTATTAATTGCAATGTTCACTACAGAGCAAAATAATGATTAAAATAAGATTTCTACATTATTATTGCATTTGATTATTATAGCAAAAAAAAAGACTTTTTTGTTATAATTAAATATATATATATATATATATATATATATATATATATATATATATATATATATATATATATATATATATATATATATATATATATATATATATATATATATATATATATATATATATATATATATATATATATATATATATATATATATATATATATATATATATATATATATATATATATATATATATATATATATATATATATATATATATATATATATATATATATATATATATATATATATATATATATATATATATATATAAATCTTTTTTTTGTTACATCATTTTATCTACTGGTATTGTATTTATTCGACAAGTAAAAACTTATACATTTTGAAGAAATTATAACGAAGTAGGTCACGTAATCATGCTCTATTGCTCTAACTTATAAAGTTTTGACAGTTGTGAAGTAGTGAGGCGCACGTGTGGACAGTTATTTTGTGATTTGTGATATTGTTGCTATTCGATAAATGTGTTTAATTGTTATATTGTGTAAAAATAAGAAAGTATAAACAATGGTTGACTGACATCAATAAATCTATTCGAGTTTGCAGAGAATGTAAGTAAATTATGATTTATTAGCATTTCAAGAATAATAGGGTTTGTTTTAAAAAATTATGTTTTTTCGTTGTATTTTGGATTGCTACAATTAAATACCTAAACTATATACATATATCAAATTATGATCAATAAATTACCTGCTCGAAAACATATTTTCGACTTAGTTCTGCACTCCGGATTTGATCCAGTCTCAGGCAGAAACGATTTATGATCTCGTCTCTCTGTAGCGTTCAATTTCCCCGCACTAAACAATCTAAGTTGCTTCATTTCACAAGTATCAGACCCATAAATAAACGAACAATCCAAATACGCAGTAACTTGGTTCATTTGCTCTCTGTAGCCTAAGGTCAATCGACTTGGTAAAGATCTTGTTACTGGGATGCACTTAGCTTCTTTCGTCGTGGCATCTTTTGTTGGAAAATATGGATCATTTTCAGGTATTGGTATTGGGATACATCCAGAAGGAGTGTTTTTGCAGGAGGAACAGTCTAAAACCCCGGGACCTAAATGTTTTACGTTAACTGGGGTGTGGGTTAAGTCGTGGTCCACAATTTGAGCTAGTTGCATTAGCATGAGGGAGTATTTTCGGTGAGGGGACGTATGGTCTGGGTGTAAGTTTGTTGAGATTAGTCTGGCACTTGGTAATGGGTTGCCTGATGTGGATGTTTGTCTTGGACTTCCGATTCCTGGAACAATAGTCTTAATTTCGTAAGAATTCTATAATTGAATGAAAATGAGTATTCGATAGCTACTTCTCATCCTATTTATTGAAAATGTTAACTTTCATTTGAAGTTTTAACACACTTTATTATTAATTAGAAGTTCTATAAAATGGTATATAAAATAGTATATTTTGATACCTTATATGATGTAAATAATATGTGTTCCACAAATACAATAAAAATTAAAGCAACAAGTATTGTTTTCAAAACTTGTTGCATTTCTGAAAGGTTGGAGTGACTTTTATATGGAAATCGATACAGTTTTGGTGACTTACCATCATCGTATGTAGGTGGCAACAACCTGTTGAATGATCGCATTGATTTTCCAAACTCCGGATGGTTCAAATTGTTGCATCTTCCGGTCACGGACCGAAACTGTGTTGTGTGATCGCACGGCAAGTCTAACTCTTCACATTGGACCATTTTCGGAATATTAAACACATTACTAAGATCTATTTCGGGCAAAGTTGACATTAACAATCGAAATTCATTTTTTGATTCCTGGTCCTGGAAACTAATTCAATAATTTAATATTATTACTCGCAATTCAACAAATATTTTTTACAAAATGATTCATATAAGCACCAATGCTTCCAGTTCATGATAAACAGTAAACAGTGACATATGAACACACACACTCACCCCCCCCCCCCCTCCGCGGCCCATAAACAATAGTTGTTGATTTATTAAAAAATATATCTAAAATATTTGAGCACGTTTATATAGCAGCGATTACTTAAGCTCTGCGTACAGTACCCAATCTAATCAAACAAAATAATAAAAATACCTTTGAATAAAATTGTCGACAATTCTAGCGGAGGCAAGTTGCAGAAGTAGCGACGTATTTGCTATTAAAGCCGATTGCCTTTTAGGTCTACTAAATTTAAACGCAGTTCCAATTGGTGAAAGTGGATTTGCAAATGTGTAACGCTCATTTTCATAAATCTTTTTGATATCTTCTTCGGCTTGTGCAATTGCAGACTTTAACACCAATGAATCCATTAATATCTGCGATGAATCGTGTTTCCAATGACTCAAATCAATCGCGCCGAATTTATCACATGGCATCTTTTCATTTCTACAAAATTATAAAATACATTTTCAAACTGGCACTTGATTATTTATTTTACTACAACTTACAGATATAAATCAGTTATTAAAAATGCGTTTGGTTGAATATGATTCAGTTTGCTGTTTTCACAAATTAAACTAGATAAACTTATTTTTCGAATCTCTTGTAATTGCTTCATTTGAAACGACGAAGGTGGTATATTATTTTCATACCAATGACGATCACCAGATCGACTTCCTTGGAATTGTAAACCTAATAAGCAACTAAATGTTGGTCCAGTGATTGATCCTAACATTGATATCTCAGATAATCCACCAGTAAACAAATCAATATGAGACACATTTCTATATAAAAAAATATTTTAAATACCTAACTAGAATTTTATATATTATAGAGTAAATACCTATATATTTTCTGTAAAATATTTTTGATTTTTGGTGTAGTTATCCCATTTAAATCTTGAAAACTATTTACATTTTTCAATCCACAAAATTTCCGAAATTCTATATACGGCGGTAAACCATGGTCTCTACCTCTTTGTATTAATTGAGCTGCTAAATCTAAACCAGATCCTAAGAAAAATATTTATAAGTTTTGAACTAGCAGTACTTATAAAAAATGAGCCAACTGTTAGTTTCTTTTTGAAGCGCGTGTTATTTCAACAGTTTGCAACACTGACGTGCTTGATATTAATAAATATGTAGTGTCAAACCTTCACTGTAAAGTTTGATACTACATATCTAGCAATGTCAAGCGCGTCAGTGTTACAAACTGTTGAAATAACACACTTCAAAAAGAAACCAACAGATGGTCCACCCTATTATGGTTGATGTCTAAATATATATATATTACACCTTTATAAGTATCATCTTTATACATGTGATTCATCATAATATCATTAATGACTGCGTCATCTTTTTGCGTAGAACTGTGTAGTAAACCATGGATGATCTGTTCAAAGCCGTTGTTTTGGTACAGATGAAACGGTGCAAAGAAAGTTTCGGGGAAATTGATCGTTTCATCTTTGTTTCGTTTATGTGCATTTTGTAGAATTAGTACTTCTGGTATTAGTGTTGCGGTGTACCACATGGCGGCATGAGCAACGCTGTTAATCATACTTGGATTCTTGTTGATGTTATAACCGTTAAAATATCCAGTGTTAACTAATTTTAGCTCGTACTTATCTATAATATTCTGCAAAAACATTATAAATCAGTCACCTTAACATTTATTAAAAATCATTTTACATAATTTACAATTTTAGATACATATCCACAATTTATTGAGTTGTTTTGTAACTTTTAATAGAAATTCTGTAACATTATACGATATAGGCAAAATTGTATATTCTTTTCAAGCTTATTGCTCCTATAGGGCTTATAGAGTTACACAAAATAGCATCATAAAATATGTTTAGTTCCGTATATCGCAAATCAATAAATTATAGATATGATTTTGTATTTTTTTGGTGGATGTGCCAGTAGAAAAAATATATTTTACAATAAAAAACGTAAAAAATCGTCGTTTTTTCGTTATAATTTTCTCAAAAATCGCTTAATTAAATAAACAAATTATTAAATACGTGTAACAACATTATAAATCAAATACGATTTGTTTAAAAGAAACAATCATATAAATTAATTCGTGTCTTAAGATAAAATTTCAATTAAAAATTTAAAACTTATAAATTTCTGGGGAATTAGAATAGTTTAGGTATTTATTTTAATCTAAAAATTTGTTATTTTAATTCGATTAAATGCAATGTTTCAAAACAGATGCCATTATTGTTCATTATAAACAAATATATATATTTTTATAAATTATTCCTTTGGCCAAAAATTAGATTTAATAAAATGAAAATCAAAATAAAATATTAATAATAAATCTTATACCTGACTGAGAATTGTCGGAAGAAATTCATTGTAAGTAATATGTTGAAGCTCCGCAATCACAATGCGTCGCGCTTCTTGAAACAAAGTCTCATCATTCCAATGCGGATTCACTTCTTGTAATGCAACAGCAAGTCGGTTATGCTCCTTAAACCACATCGTATACAAACTCGCTAATCCGATATTCTCATTGGTTCGAACATCTCCCGATTGGAAACAATGGCTGGAAGTGAAGAATTCAGCTACAAAAGTTTTATATGAAATCACTTATTAATAAACAATCAACTAATGAAACTCACTCAGTTCCATTTCGTCTACAACTTGATTTTGAGTCGGAGTCGTTCATTTCCGGCATTAGAGAATCCCCATGACGGTGTTGCATTTTCAAGAAACCATTCTTAAATTCCCGTAAACTATCTGATTCAGTTTTCGAGTTTCCGTAAATTGACGAACCGTCTAGAAAAGATGTGGCTTGATTGATTTGCTCTCTGGGACCTAAGGAACATCCGGTTCGCACCGCACTGGCAGATCGTACGAATTCTTGACAACGCTCGCGTCGATTCGTCCGGTGGTCATTTGTTTCGGAGAGTTTTATTGGAAAACATTCGGGGTGAAATTCATCGAAATTTACTCCGCAACACTTTAACTTTGCCCCCTTATAACCTTAACATACAAAAATAAATTATAAGTGAAATTATTCACAAAATAATATCTACACTGGATTTTCTTATATGAGTAGATACAGGCTACTCGGAATAGCTTGAAAAAGACCATTACAGTAACTAACCTGAAATGAATGGTGTATGGGCCATATCATGGGCAATAAATTGCCCCCATATCACAGCCATAGCTGCTAAGTGTTCATGTTGTCTATCTCGATCTGAATGGACACTCAAGGACACATCTCGTGGTCCCGGTAGAATAGTTCGGCTTCCTATACCTCCTCCACGAGGTAAACTGATACCATCCTCGTAAGCTGGTTTTAAAAGTCGGGCGTATTTTGTATCTGCATTGCCCCAGCGAGGATTTTGGACGTTGTTGCAATACCCGGAGAATGCACGGTATTTCCGGGCCTCGCACGGACGATCTGCGGTCATCGGGCAAGTCTGGCCCATCGTTGTATAGCTTATGTCCATTTCGCACAAGGCGAATGCGATTTGTTCTTTTGATAATGAATATCTACAAGAAACATTTATGATTGAAGTACGGTGGTACGTAGTACAGAAGAGCTAAAGAATTCGTTTGTGTGTATATATATATATATATATATATATATATATATATATATATATATATATATATATATATATAACTCATATTCCCATTGGGTGTTATTCGTCGCTCAATTGCTCGCTCGTAAGAGCAATATTTGTCGCTGATTTTCCTTTAAAGATACTAAACGGATTGGCACCAAATTTGGTATACATAATCTATGGGTACACAATTCATGCTGTTTGCATTTTAAATCTATTAGATCTGTTATTTTCGCAGTTATTGGGCCCCAAAGGGAACGACTTTAAGTATGTCTCTTCCTATAATATGGGGTGGCAGAAAACTCTTTATATTCATTCCCATCTTGACAATCTTTCGGCATTCAACGCTATCCTTACATATATTGTTTATTTATACAAACATTCGTTATGCCAAACTTTGGACATTGCCGCGAGCGCTGAGCATTAGCGAAGCCAATTCTTGTTTTATTACATACATTTGCAATCCTATTTTAACAAAGTAAATGTGCGGAAAGTAGACAAAAATATATGTAAGTAAATATAACAAAGACGCGAATTACGATCATAACAACGACAAGCGAAGACTGTACCAGTGAGCAATGTGGTCTTATGTAGTTTCTATTAATAATAACTTTTCCTAATCTTTTTAGATTTTATTTTATGTATGTTTGTAACTATGAGTGCATGCATTAAAATGAATTTAAAAATACTAACGCATCTGCCATATATCTTGTAGCTTCTTCAACAACTTGAGACGTTTGTGTTACATTTAAAACATTAGGTTTCATCGCGTGAGAAATCGCCATGTACCATCCTGGTGATCCTGGCGTTTGTTCTGCGCCTAAAATATAATATTTATTGTTTAAAATATATAATTAATATTAATTTTGTTTATTGCACTGTTTGGTGACGAGGTGTACCTTTGTTGTGTATATTTTTATCGAACTCTAAATATAATTCCTCCATTCTTTGATGGGCTGTATCCAAAAACTGCTTGACATGAGAATGTTGAATCGGAGGCAAAGTAATTTGTGATAAACAATGTTTAAAATAGATTAAAATCCATATAAACAGTTTTATATCCATGGCTAGACTAAAAATAAAGTTGTTTAAATATATATTTATGTAAAATATATAAGTTAAAACACTTATTTTGTTGAAGTTAAATTATTTTCTGATTTTCTTAACAATATATCTCTATATGTGGAATTTACTCAAAAAAGACTGATGATGCTGTTTAAATATACACAAATTTAGTAATTAATTTTTTTTTGAGAGTCATTCGTAAGGCCCTGGAAAATTGGCAAAGAAACGATAATATATTGTAGATTCATTGTAACAATTCACACATCAGCATTGTTCTTCACCTTTAGTGAAAGTTAAAATCAAATAATATTTTGTTTATATTTGACATTACAGTAATTTGCATGCCATTGTTATGATTTGAACTTAGTTTCATATAATATACAACACCTAAAATAGTTATTTGTCCTAAATAGAGGAAATAATCGTGCTTTATTGTTGTTTAACAGATACGAATCAAGAGACTGGCAATAAAGGTCAACGATCAATGATTACTTCTTTTATTATTATTATTATACACCGTTGTAATTCATGTGATTCAAACAATCAAAACATTAATTATGTTTTAATTAATGATTATATTCACGCAAATCATTTTTGAACCTTAACTAAAATAACATATACATATATTCGTTAGAAGATTATGTCTTTATATGGTTGAGTTTGAGGCAAAACGAATGAAGAGTGAATGTTCTCGACGTTTTTAAATCTTAGGGGACAAATGTGGGCTAACAGATTCACATTTGCATCATTTATAACTCAACAACGTAAAGGTCATTCTACACTTTCACTCCAATGATGTTTATCGCGATTCTGTATTGTATACGCACATAAAATACTATTACACTATTTTGCATAAAGCGTAGGTAATTCGTAATTATTTCATTAAAATATCTCACAATCAGTACTGGATTTAGTTAGATTTTAATTACAATTCAACCTCTTACATTTTCCCGTGTTAATTCATGGTAATTGTGAATTAATCTTATACAGGTATGTGCTGAGAAGCGGAATTATAATCATTAGATAAATCAGGTAGTTAATAATATACTTGTTGAATAAGTTTTCTATGAAATTATAAGAAAGTTAATAAACGCATTAAATGCATTTATACTTTCTGTATTTATATATAATTATTCTATACACACATTACTCGCATTGTTCGTAATTTTAAAAATTACCCCTAATTTATTTCTCACACAATTATTTATTTCATTTCCATTTAAATAATATTTATTTTCGAAATAACTGTTTTTGACCACAGTTGTTATTTCTCAATAAATGTTCAATTTACTTTAACAAATAAATTTTGTATAAATCAATGACGTGAATACTCTATAGTAAAAACAATTTTTGGCACATTATATAAATATTATTGTTTAATTACGATGTTTTAAATATAATTGCGTTTCGAAATGTACGTCTATCAAATAATAAAATGTATACTATAATTGATTAGGTGTGTTGATTGCAAGATTGAATGAATGCGTAAACTGTTAAAATAACCATAAGTACTTAGGGTTGCATATTTCTAAATAAGCGCTGTGAGTTGTCTCAATAATGAATAGAAACTCATTTTGAAAAGCATAGACATTTTTCGCAATCATAAATTTGAACTCAAACAGACACTTGTGATAATTTGATATGAAAACACTTTTAATTTTAACTAAAATACACAAATCGTCTAAATATGTTTCAAACTACCAGATGTTGGTGTATGAGCAATTGATTTACCTTTACCATGTGTGCTGAATGTGATCCAACTGAAACGCACTAGAATCCATCAACACAAACTATACAAACAAACGTCAAATGAATGATGAACAGTTTGCATACTGACGGCGGTTTACAATCTCGCAATTTTTCAAATACCCCACCATATTGTTGAAATGCGCTTGAAAATTACTGCACTTTTTAACCTTCTTTTTCCAATCTAACTACTCAAGCAACCGTTACACTTCAATACTATACCCTATGGTTCAATGAAATACTTATTCTCCCAGTACAGACTTATTATTTTATTTAATAAAACCATAACGCTTATTAGAGGAGGAATATTAGATTATTAATCATTATTGGTATTGTCATGTTGGGAACATGTTGTATGAAAGATTGACGAAGAAGATTTACCTAGCTGAGATGAATGATGTGAGGATGCAGCATTGGTTTAACTGGATAAATATATAAATACCAAAATGAAGCAAAAGAAGTTTGTTGAATGACCAAAGATTGTCAAGATATGATTGGATGTAAAGGGGTTTCTGCCACCCTATTTAATAGGAACAGGCATACAGTTATGTGTGTTAATTTAGAATTGAGTCGTTTTAGTATTTAGAGTATTTACAATGCACACTAATATACTAAATTAGTGTATTGCGCAGGTTTGGTGCGCACGTTGTTACATTAGGTCGTTAATCAGTGAAAATTCGATAATTATCTAATAAATTAAATATTACATGAAATAAAAATGAATTCTAATTTAAGCTAAAGAAATTGTTTTTCTATAAATTTAATCTGTTTATAATATAAGTTATATAAGCGAAATAAACATGAACTGTGATATGTTTCGATTATAATCCTTAACCGTGTTATAAATCTTGTTTAACATTGAATTTATTTAAATAACGATAAACAATTACTCCGTACTTGGAATGTGATTATAGTAGAAACCCATTATGCAAAGTAATACCAGAAGATAAATAACTTGTTTATATAAGTACTGCATTAGATTTTTTGAAAAAATTATTATTTATAGTTTGCGATTTTCCTAACACATGTAGCAAGTAGCACCGGATGCTCGAGTATTAAATCGATTGTATTAATTACATCGGTTACCCACCATTTTCCTATAAACCTAACCTTGACCACAATATTTTCAAACAAATCTTATAAAATGTAAAGAATTTAACAAACTATTATACGTATTCCTGTAGGTTAGGGTTACGTGTGTTCTATAATTACTTTTTTTTTATCTGGCTACTTCTGGCACTTTGCCAATAAAATAATAACAATTTGACAGTTAAACTATAACATATGACGCAATATATTTATGAGAACTCTTAATATATTGAACATTTTATTTACGGCAATAAAATAATATAAATGCACGATGTACAACTTTATTTTCACTTACAATTAAACTAAACAAGCATTTCTATATAAATAAACAATATTTGTACCATAAGTATTTAAAATGATCAAAGAAACAATCACCAGCCGGAAAGAAAAAAAAACAAAAAAAACTTCATTTGTTTTTGATTTATTCTAAAAATTATTATTCTCATTATTGTTTTACGGTCTACAGTTATAACCTGAATAAACTTAAGATACATCAAAAATTGTAATTTTACTTATAAATTATTTTGATAGAATCAACATTTTTAAAAATGCATTTTAAAGCCTGCTCTTTTGTGTGTGGGTGGAGGGGGGGGGGTTATTTCCTGAAGTATGGCCTTGATTGGATTTAAAATACGAACTGATTCAATTGAGCACCTATACAATATGTGTGCTAAATTTGGTTGAAATCAAATCGGTATGTTCAGAGAAGAAGAGGCGACAAAATTTGGTCTTACGACTAGCGCGCGAATCAAGGCGATGAATTACTGTAAAAGAGTTTTTTAATTCGAGAATGTTATAGACAAAATATGCAGACAAACGCGTCTGTAGTATATACGGCGAACTAAAAATATATTTATATTTTTCGTCACTTTTATTATTAACAATATTACTATGAGAAACTATTAAATTCGAAAGCAATCTATTTATGACGTATAAATGACGTTGAGCTATGACATCAACTCTACCCGCATTGTTTGTAATGTTATAAATTCCTCAACTTTAATAACGGGTCGTTATGCTTCTAAAGAACAATATTTACTTTAGATATATTTTGAAAACTCGTAAACTAATGTTTGGAAAAAAATGCTAATATTAGTCAACGATAATATATTATTTGTGGAAACTCGTCCAATGAGATATGCTCAATGGTTTATGGAACGTGGAAACTATGTTTAGTTTAAAGTCTGTTACAAATTTAGTCGAAGAATAAAACAAGACGTATCCATCGCTTGTCTTTTTGCTTTGGCGTACTCGTCCAGTATCCGAACGAAAATACACACAGAAAGATCCCAATTCTGTCGATGCGATCTCAAGTTGTTGAATCACAACTCATCGCGTACTTGTGTTGAGTCTTCTGGAAGGATATAAGCTCGAGTGATCCACAACCGGATACACGAAAAAACATTTCACAATCGAAAATTGCGGAAACATCTCATGATCTGGCTCATGATGCGTGTGGTGTAAAAAAAATCCGTGCAGTGTGCCAATTAGAATATTATCTCCGAGTATTATAATGAGTTATTTGTTAATTTTGTGAATGTAAACAATGGCTCCGGTGCACGAATTTAACGGTAGTGTTCTGCAACCTTGCGGTAATACAGTCGTCAATGTCAGTAGTAATTATTTGGAAACTAGTGAAAACGTTACCATATACGAAAACACAACATCTTTTGTGTACGAAAACGTGACGAAATGGACCAATACTTTGCTACTAAACGACACTGGCAACGGAAATACGTTAACGGAAGATCAGTTACGAAAATTGAATGAGTTTCATATTATTAAAGCTGTTGTTTTAACTGTTGTGACTTTAGTTATAATGGTATCAATTTGTAAAATGATGTTTGGGATGATTTTAAAGTATCCTGGTAAACCGGATAAATAAATCATATCCGTCTATATATAAATAATATTTGTTTATATTATAGACTTAAGTGCTTTTAATATTATTCTTTAAAATCAATCAAATCATAATATTTAATATATTTATTTGTTCCCTATAAAATGTATTATATATTTAATTTAAAGACTGTAGAACTACATAAAAATGTAATATTTATTTTATTTATTGTTAAATATGCGTTACTATATATTATATTAGAAATAAATATTTAGAACGACTAATTGTTATAAGACTTATGGAATCCGGGTTAGTCGAACCGAACCAACATATTCTTTTTGTTAAAAGTTCAAATTATAAATATATTCGGTACAGTTTTGTGTATTCCACCATTTCTTTGAACTAAATTGACAAAACAAATGTTTACTTTCATGCTAATGGAACTTAATTATACACTACATCAAGCGAATTTTCTTGCCAATTCTCTTTAAAAAAATCTAAATACGTAAACATGCCATGATTGATGAAAATTTCCACATATATCTATAAATTTTTAAGATTTATGCGCAAATAAATTCGAAATATATTTAATTTTTCAATAAATCCAATTTTACAACAAAAATGCAACTTAGTTATCATATATGAAACGCAAATTGTCGCTCATTTTAAGAATAAAAATGTGTTGTTGAATTAACTACAAAGCTATAATATTAATTTATCAATAAGTACTAATATACAATACAAAGTGGCTATACATAATATACATTAAATTAACATTAGAGATTGTTTATTTCGCATGAAACATTTTGAATTTCGTGGCGAATATCGTAAAAGTTTTTAATACGCGATGTCGCTACAAGTCAAAACCCAGACCTGTCAAGGCAACACAACACGGAACAATATGAAAGTGTGAAGACATATTTTGAGCTAACGCAAAAAGTGAGATGTCCTATACTTCCTCATGGTTACAAGTGAGACACAATAGGTTTTTGAGTGAAACCAAGTTTAGAGGCTTATTGTAGTTACATAAGTGTGTCTCTTTCTGTCAGAGGCTAGAAAGAGCATCATTTGGTATGGTTGGTTTTCAGTCTTGTGCCCCAGACAGCTTGGTTGATTCAGCTCACCTTGCCCCGCTTGTGTAGTCACTTTTGGCAGCAAGAAGTTTATCGTGATGGTGGAATAGATAGTGTTTTTCTTGTGTGTGTGTTTACTTTTGTTTGATGTGCGAATGAATAACAATAATGGCTAGTATATTTGATAGTTTTGAATAAAAACAACATGTTAATTTGATGATGGCTGGCCGACGAGCAATGTTATCAGCTTCCATGGAGCCTCTGCCAAACAATCAAAATGATCCATTACGTGAATTATTTGAGGCTTGCAAAACGGGTGATATTGCACGAGTTCGGAAATTGATTACACCACAAACGGTGAATGCAAGGGATACGGCTGGCAGGAAGTCAACACCATTGCATTTTGCTGCAGGTATGTGTTGTTGCATTTTGTCATTTTTACAGTAATCGAATAATGATTGGATCCCGTTAACAAATGCCCACCTGTGCCAATGTTTTGTCTCGATTCGGTTCAAATGCAAATTTCTCTTGGTCATATATGAATAGGTAGTGAAAGTGTATTATTGTCTTATCGATAATACGTAATACACCAACATAATACTTCTATACTTCCTCAAATAGTATCCACACTTTCCTCCAATTACACAATTTTATTTTTATTACATATTTCATTCAAAATCATAGTTTTATTTTCTAAACATCTTAATTCCTAAAGAAACATTTTCCTACTATACTCGAGTTTATTCTATTTTATTATTACATACAATCATAAAATGAAATAAATACGAATTTGTTGGGACAATTATTCCAGTCGCATTTGTATACTACAACAATATACATTTTTGTGTAGTAATATATATTACAAAAAAAAATAATTATATAATAATAAAAACTTCCAAATTTATGCATTTTACCTTGTAACAAATATTCTTTAGAAATGTGGTAGATGCAGAATTGATTATAAAATACATATTTATGAGGATTCAAGTGAATCATTTGATTTATTATCGAATATTTAGTTCCTACTTATTCTTTGGAAAACTTTCGAAATGTAACAGAATAATTATAATTCTAGGATTGTCTTTTAGAAAAACTATATCCTCTCAAACTTTTAGAGATTTTCGTTACTATATAAAATCATTCTATAGCGATAATGTGTTAATTATAATTGATTATATTTTATGTTTTTAAATATACTTTGAAAGGATGTTGCAAGGTCTTGAGCATAAGGTCGCGTTGCAAAATAAAATAAAGCAACAAATATAATTTATTTATATAGGTTACGGCAGGCGAGATGTAGTAGAATTTTTACTATCAGCTGGTGCCTCAATACAAGCACGTGACGATGGTGGTTTACATCCATTGCACAATGCATGTTCCTTTGGCCACGCTGACGTCGTCCGTTTGCTATTGGAAGCTGGGGCGAACCCCAACACCCGAGACAACTGGAACTACACCCCGTTGCACGAGGCCGCAATCAAAGGCAAAATTGATGTCTGCATAGGTTAATTACTCCGTCTAGTTTCCGCGATTCAAATACTCATTAGAATATTTTATAGCACTGTTACAACATGGAGCAGATCCAAATATACGTAACACAGAAGGCAAAACGGCGCTAGAATTGGCTGATCCAGCAACTCGACCTGTCCTAACTGGTGACTATCGCAAGGATGAGTTGCTAGAGGCTGCTAGATCTGGTGCAGAGGACAGGTTACTTAGTTTATTAAATCCTCTAAATGTTAATTGTCATGCAAGTGATGGAAGAAGGTCTACCCCGTTACATCTTGCTGCTGGTTACAATAGGAATCGTGTTGTTCAACTTTTGTTACAACATGGAGCTGATGTTCACGCCAAAGACAAAGGGTTAGTTACTCACACTATATTGGCCTTCTTCGTATGATTCTAAACTCAATTTATTCAACAGAATCTTCTATTTATTTATTTTTTATTAATTTTGATATTTACGGCTGGTTTTTGTTTTGTTTTGTAGAGGTTTGGTTCCGTTACATAATGCCTGTTCTTACGGACATTTTGAGGTGACTGAAATGTTAATTAAGCACGGTGCTAATGTGAACGCAAATGATTTGTGGGCGTTTACACCGTTGCACGAAGCCGCCTCGAAATCCCGCGTTGAGGTATGCTCGTTGTTGTTGAGCGAAGGAGCGGATCCGACTCAACTGAATTGTCATTCCAAATCTGCAATAGATGTTGCCCCAACTCGGGAACTACAAGAAAGACTGACTTGTGAGCATTTTTTTTAAAAATATTTTAACATTCAAAAATTTAAAGGGAGGAGGTCGTGAAATGATGTCCTATTACTACATAAATACATAGTAAACGAAATGATTTTGTAGTAACAGTTACTATTTTTATTTGGGTTTTATAGTTGTGAGTTTTATGGTTGCCAGAGGCGCTGTTTAATTTTTATATAGAAACTAGAAATCTTACATATTTTCTGCAAATTTCTACGAATTTAACTTTTGAATTTAGGGAGCACCTAGAATAATGTCTCTAATCTATGTTATCGATACCACTGCTAGTCATATGCCTGGTCTCCACGGGGTAGTAATTATAGTATGATTATGTAATCATACAATAATAAGCGCGTGCAATAATTATATATATATATTTATATATATTTTTATATATATATATATATATATATATATATATATATATATATATATATATATACTGGTGTCTGTAAACAAGTCAAAATGACTTATAAACGCGCAAAGTTTAAACAATACTTGAATACTGTATTATTTAAGTATACCTTTTCTAGAACTATTGGGTCTATACTAGAAATAACAATAATAGAGATCTCGTCACAAACCGCTATTGAAACAATCGATAAAGTAACGGTTTTCTATCCTCTTTGCACTTACACAATTTGTATAAAACAGACACAGAATACATCTGTTATTTAGCTAACCAACGGTCTTAGAAATGTTTCTATAGTCTGTTTTTCGTAAGAATTCTGCGTCTTGTCGCTCTAACTTATTAAATATTGCACCATTTTTTTCAAACATAAATAGCGCTTATACTATGTTAGTAAGACAAACGCAGAAGTCTTACGAAAAACAGACTATAGTATAGGTTCTAATATATTTTATTTAAGACATTTGTTAATATATTGAACTTAACGCTGTTTTGAATCTGGATAAGATTGTTTACATCAAATTTATTTTACCATCTTTTTGTGGAATTTAGAGCATTAAAGCAGTATCATTATTATATATATTACTTATTTATTATAAAAGTCAACGATTGATTTATAATAATTGTCATACGTATATATATATGTAGCGATGTATTGCTGCGTGAAGTGAGCTCTTAAATTTTATATGTTTCGACCTCCTTTCCTTAAAGCCTGGCTAAAGTCCGTCTAAATTTGATTATTTTTCGGTTCTAGATGAATATAAAGGCCACTGTTTAATAGAATCTGCTCGCCAAGCAGACGCGACTAAAATAAAAAAGTATCTCTCCCCCGATATAATAAACTTTAAACATCCCTATTCAGGCGACACAGCTCTCCATGCGGTTGTCAATTCTTTGTACCCAAAACGCAAACAAATCCTAGAGACCCTAATTCGAAAAGGGGCGCAATTAAACGAAAAAAACAAAGATTTCCTAACCCCTCTACATTTAGCTGCTGACAATTCACACTACGATGTTATGGACGTTCTTTTACGACATGGCGCTAAAGTGAACGCACTAGATGGACTTGGACAAACAGCCTTACATCGATGTGCTAGAGATGATAACATCCAAGCTTGTCGCATTTTATTATCTTACGGAGTTGATCCATCAATTATATCTTTGCAAGGATATACAGCGGCGCAAGTCGCCACTGAAAATGTACTTAAAATTTTACAAGGTACATAATTGTGCGAACATGGATAGAATTTCGAGAAATTTTATTAAAAACATATTTTTAGATCCGCCTTCAGGTAGTGCGGATGTTGAATGTCAATTATTAGAAGCCGCCAAAGCGGGCGATTTAGATCAAGTCCAACGGCTCTTAGGTTCATTTCCGCATATAGTAAACTGTCGTGATTTAGACGGTCGCCATTCGACCCCATTGCACTTTGCAGCTGGGTATAACCGGGTTTCTGTTGTTGAATATTTGTTACAACATGGAGCTGATGTCCATGCGAAAGATAAAGGGTAATTTCGATTAATACTTGTATCAATTTCTGTGTATTTTATATGTTTTTCTTTGTTTGTGTGTAGTGGTTTGGTCCCGTTACACAATGCGTGCTCGTACGGACATTATGAAGTGACTGAGTTGTTGGTTAAACATGGGGCTAGTGTGAATGTAGCTGATTTATGGAAATTTACACCGTTGCATGAAGCTGCTGCCAAAGGGAAATATGAAATTGTCCGGTTGTTACTCAAGGTTAGTATTTTTATAATCAAGATATCCCAATTTCGTTTTTGAACAAATATCTATATAGATACAATATTTGTTTGAGTCCAAAAGTAGTTTTTGGTCATTTATAAATCTACTTTAATTATTAAATATGTAATCGAGTTAAATTTACGTTTCTTATACACCATCCTCAATATTTTAAACCTGTTTAATTATATAAATATTAAGAATTATAATATGGATCAACAATTGCTTCATTGAAAATCTGTTCTGAATTTAATTAAAGTTATTAACCATATTTTTGTCTATTAATAGCGTCAATTTATTTGCCATTGTTGATGACGTTGAAAACTAATAATTTGCGCACATTTTCTTTACTTGGATACAATATATAGATAAATATTTCAACATATTTACTTTCTTTTATAAATATACCACACCACATTTACTTTAATTTCTTGCTCTATTCACACAAACACATACATCTAGCTAAAATTAACAGAAATTAAATATAATTCTCTGTATACCTGCACAACTAGTTCCAGTATTTGCTACTCAACAATTATCTTCTTTTCGAACGGTATTTCAAGTAGAATTAGTCATTCACGGAACTGAGAATTACCATTTTTGGGCACCCCACAGCTACACCGTTAATTTACTAAACACTACCCCCAAACAACTCCTACATTTAAAACTACACTCAATTAGTGTAAACATCAGCTCGAATATGGTAGACACTATAACAGTAAGAACAATTTAATTTAATTTGTCAAAGTGTTTAAACGCTAGATTTCTTAGCAGAAATTGAATTATTGTTTTGTTAAAACATAGTATTATTATGATAGTTCACGTAAATTGTTTAATTGTAGCACGGTGCGGACGCTACAAAAAAGAATCGCGATGGGGCAACCCCATTAGATTTAGTGCGTGATGGCGACCAGGACGTCGCCGACTTGCTTCGTGGTAACTCTGCGCTCCTTGACGCTGCTAAAAAAGGAAACTTAATTCGAGTACAGCGACTTGTAACCCAAGAAAATATCAATTGTCGAGACGCTCAAGGTCGCAATTCAACGCCGTTGCATTTAGCAGGTATTTTATACGATTTACATAAATGTGTTTGCCAATTTATTAAATGTTGTGTTTTGTAGCTGGTTATAATAATGTAGAAGTAGCGGAGTTTTTATTGGACCACGGCGCTGATGTAAACGCTCAAGATAAGGGCGGTTTGATACCCTTACATAACGCTTCGAGTTACGGACATTTGGATATTGCTGCGTTGTTGATTAAATTCAATACAGTTGTTAATGCGACCGATAAATGGGGTTTCACCCCGTTGCACGAGGCTGCCCAAAAAGGTCGTACTCAATTGTGTGCTCTTTTGGTAAGTTATTTGTATATGGTCCGATTTTTATGTATAATGGTTCGATTATTATGCAATTAATGGTTGATCTTCACATCGTAATAATTATAGTCCGATTATCTTTTTCTATAATGAGATCCGCGTGCAATGAGTGTGTATACTCATTGTCGCGTATAAACAAGTTAAAATCACGTCATTTTACAATTGCTAATCATTGTTAGGTTTACATAATTATTTCGTGCTTGACGTCATACATTCAAAATTTAATAGTAATAAAATAACAAAATAAAAGGTCCATATAAGAAACGAAATTTTGATTCAATTGCATATTCTTTTACGTCATTTTAACCACTTTTTCAAGACAAAGATGTTTTAATAATATTTCTAAGATATTCTGTTGTAAATTCGTTTTAAAGTTGGCCCATGGAGCCGATCCGTTTTTAAAGAACCAAGAAGGCCAAACGCCAGTCGATTTAGCTTCCGCCGAAGACGTCCGCAGTCTTCTTCAAGACGCAATGGCTTCGCAACAATCCGTTCCAACTGCGCCTGCTTCAGCACCACCGTCACGCCCTCCCTCAATCGCTATGCCATCTCAGAGCCCATCACCGCCCGTCGTTACTACAGAAACTGTCATAATGCCATCTGGTGCATCTATGACACTCTGTGTACCGATGTCATCGCGTGGCAGTTTGTCACCAATGCCAATCGTAGAAGGTTGTTGCTCCAGCGACGTCAAATCAGAGATTGGACAACAGGATATGTCTTCCATTGCAAATGTGTCCAGTTTTCTTACGAGGTAAATTATTTGTGTTTAAATTAATCGATTATTAGACAACATACTTTTCCTTAAAATAAATGCACTATTATTAGTATATATAAACTTGGTACGGAAACTCTCTAGGGATCTTTACGCCTCGATTTCAAAGCGTAACACTTAAAACATTTTATCTCCGAATCTACACTGTTAAAAATAAAAGAATTAGTTGTAAAAATACAGATTCTTGTCCATTTCAACAAATTAGTGTTTTGGTCAAACATGTAAATACAATTAAATTATTTGAATTCTAGTTTGTGTTTGGAGCACCTTCTAGAACTATTCGAAAGAGAGCAAATAACTTTAGATATATTGGCTGAAATGGGCCATGAAGATCTAAAACAAGTTGGAGTTTCTGCGTATGGTTTCCGGCATAAGTTAATCAAAGGCATGGAACGTTTAATTATGAACTCTGGAAGCCTCTGGACAACTCCATCCAATCCCGGAACACTTCTAGTAGACCTGCTTGGGGACGATAAAGAATTTTTGGCTGTCGAAGAAGAAATGCAAAACACTGTACGGGAACATAGAGATAATGGACATTCAGGTGGAATCTTTACAAGATACAATATTGTCAGAGTAAGTTTAGTCTTTCCTTTTATAGAATGTCTCAACACATCCATTTTTCCACGTTTTATTAAATATTTATCAAATGTTTCAACTAATATTTATTGTTACCATTTTGATTATCACGGCGTATTGTTTGTTTTCAGATTCAAAAGGTTCAAAATCGTAAACTCTGGGAGAGGTACATCCATAGGCGTCACGAAGTGTCGGAAGAAAACAGCAATCAAAGTAACGAACGAATGCTGTTCCATGGTTCGCCATTTATAAACGCAATCGTCCAGAAAGGATTCGATGAGCGACATGCGTATATTGGTGGTATGTTTGGGGCGGGAATCTATTTTGCGGAGCACTCGTCAAAGAGCAATCAATATGTGTATGGAATTGGTGGTGGAACTGGGTGTCCGATGCATAAAGATAGATCGTGCTACGTTTGTCATAGGTAAGTCTCAAAATATATTTTATTCACACAATAGGTATAGTGTAATTAGTTGCGTCCAGACGTTTTATAATTTATATATAATTAGTTGATATGTGTGTGTGGTTAATATAGTGATTAGAAGAAGCTTATAAACTCTTACAAAACAGAGTGAAGTGTTTTGTTTGTTATCGTAAGCATGAAACATTCAACTTTAAAGTGAAACAACTGCGCAAAACGCGCCTAAATAGTCTAAACATGTATTAATAAAATAAAAATGCGTTGGTGTTTCATTTTAAACGTGTACAGAACATATTATATTGTTTGTTTTTTTCTTTAAGGCATTTGTTGTTGTGCCGAGTGACGTTGGGTAAATCGTTCCTACAATTTAGTGCAATGAAAATGGCGCACGCACCTCCCGGCCACCATTCGGTAATCGGGCGTCCATCAGCGGGTGGCCTTAATTTCCCCGAATATGTAGTGTACCGTGGTGAACAGGCATACCCTGAATATCTGATCACGTATCAGATTGTGAAACCCGACGAGTGTTCCAGTAGCGCCGAATCGGACGTCAGGTGATTTTTTGATACCACGGAACAGTGGTTAGTCGTCGAATCGGAACACTCGTGTCAAGACTATTGGTGCAGTATCGTGTGTGGCGCACTAAAATGTTTCGTACCCACCCATGGACAGTGCGTTTGTCGCCAACATTGACTCTAAGTGCCCATTTGCATTCGCTAAATGGTCAACTTGCGCTGCATCGAATATCGAAGCGAATGATGGCGCGAATAAACAAATATTTGATATTAAATGCTCGAATCACAATCTTATAGAACTTATGCGTAAATATGGCAAAGAAATCTCGTTAGGTGCCATAGATTGTATGAATGCTCTTATTTAATAACATATATTTGATATGTTTGCTTCGATATTCATATTATATATGTAGTGTGATTTAATCTTTAATTAGCAAGGCGATCTTCAATCCTCAGATTTTTACGAAATGTTACTAATTTGGTTGTACTTCAAAAACTACGGGAGGAAATTATTTAGTAATCAATTCAGAGTATCGAATATATATAACTGATCATATTACAATATAGCCTGCACAAGTAGGCGAGTCTTGCTATAGGCGTTTCTTGTGTTAAATGTGTTGTATGATAGGCGTTTCTTGCGATAGGTGTGTCGTATGATAGGCGTGTCTGTGATTGATCAACATAAAGAAAATACAGCCAGCGATATTTTCTATAGTTATTGTATGCTGAGTCACTCTATACTAGTGCTCAGTTGCGCAGAAGCATTAAAATGTTGTTGCGCAACTGAACACACATGTATGGCTTCTATTACAAAACGCCTTATATCTAGTGACGTCACTACAAAGAGTACTCTAAATTTAATAACAAGCTCTGTCTAAATAAAACCTGAATATAAAAGTATATAAGATACTGGGACTCGAAGATCATAAGATCTCTTTGTAATTACGTAACCTTAATTAATTTGACTGCTATGTACATTTTCCTTAAGCGTGGTTTAGACTTTAAGCGGTACAACCGGGCGTTAATATTATTTTTAAATGAATGACTCGCAATGTTTGCTAATTGATGAGCAACGATTGTTGATCTGGTGTAAATTTTCTTTACCATTTTTCACGATTCTAGATTGTTTCTGTGTCTATATAAAAATATATACATATATATAAAGTGTTGTAACATCGACTATTTCCTCAAATTGAGGTATGTTTCACTATTCGTATTCTCGATTTACCTCAAAAGTCGTATCAATTTTATCTCTATAGTATTTGGCAAATAACAATAATCGTCAGTCATGACGTCCCAGCCTCAAACAAAGCAAGATTGATTACTAACAGGTCGTTATCTAGACGTTAGGAATAAATCTGTGTAGTTTTATGAAACAGAGGTTAATCGAGGTATGGATGTATAAAATTGATAGTTTCATCTGTATTTTTATTAACTATGGTGTTTTTCGGTTATGTTTTCATGCATTTTTTTCAACTATTTTATTTTATTTCAAGTATTATATCCACAGTATTATTTACGTATCGTTTTACAAACACAAGATTTGGCTATCAATTTATCAAATTATCGTCAATCAATGAATTTACAGAGTATGTGATTTATGCACGATTTTACCAAAATCAATCAACTTTATTTCATTTGTTTTTTTTTTATTCTTCGGTGAAATTAAATAATAACTTTAATTGTCTTTGGTAAAACCGGGCATTAGTGATATTTTTATTACATTGTAAGTATTTTGAAATAAGTTTAAAAAAGCATTCAATGGTAAAATAAATGTCATATATATATTTTTTTTCTTGGCGTATTCAGTTACAAATTGTAATAAAAATACCTAAACTATATAAACTGCCATACAAGTTGAATTTGTTAACTATATATACAATCAAATGAAAATTTCGCATTTGCCAAAATTACAGTTACTAATCAGGTAGTTTGGTTAATTTTAAGATAATTACCAAGGATCCTCTACGACCTTTGGGTCACTGATGATTCTATTTCATAAGTTATGAATTGATATAAACATAATTTCAAAAAAAGTGATCTGAAGTTTGTATGGTTCTCTTGGGTATTATATAAAGATGTTTAACTTCTATTTACGAAGTATAAAAGGTCTAGAATCTATGCAGCGGAAGTATTTATAGTAAATATTATTGTGATATAGTTGCAAACTTTTATAAACAAGTTTGCCAAAATTCGAAATGTAAGTTTTTAAAATAATTATTTCACTAATTTATTTTTTAAATTTCGTGTACTCATTTATAAAACTGATGCACAGAAATATGGGTGGAATTTTTTTTATCTATAAATGTAAGTAAATCGACTGTATAACTTGAAATTAAAACTATTTATTATTCCTTCTACAACAAACTAAACATAAACCAAATATAATATAAACCACATCTTATCACAATAAATACACATTTATGATTTTCTTTGATCAGTTCCGTACAGTAGCAGTATTTAAAAAAATATAAAAATAAACCAACAAAATCGATATTATAATAAAATACAAAAATATCAGTATATAGATTATAGAAAATATGTTTTGATTATTCTTTTTCTGATTTTGGGACGATAGCTGATGACGACGAGGTGCTAGGCCCAGGCAAGTTTGGGTAAAGTCCATTGCTTGGGCCTGGAATTGGTCGAAAATCTTGCCGGATATCCTCTACCAGTGCTTTTCCGGTTCCTTTAACCGTATGCTTTGCGAGTCCTTTTGGGGTTATATAATTTATGTTATGGGAAACGTTCACCAAATTTCCGACAGTATTCAAAGTATTTTCTGCCAATACTCCAGAAGGATGTCCATATCTGTAAGTTTTATTTTGTATAAACTATTTTTCTTATTAAAATTGCAGTAAGTCGCCATTTATCAACAAATAATTATGATGAAAGATGACTAATATAGCTTTTTATTATATAATAGCTACTTTAAAACTCTAAAATAATATTTTATAAAGCTACTCTGGTCTAGGATGGTTAGATGATCTAACAATCCTACAATTATAGTTAGATTTAACTTAGTGTAACGTCATTAGTTAATCGTAGTTACTATATAACGTAGTTTTTTGTATAAAAATCACTTTTTGTAAATAACATACTTATGTTCTACAATTTTAACTGTGTTATTGGTTAAATTATTTCCTAGGATACTAGCAGACGTTTCGAGTCCTCGATAGACGGTCGCGAATCCTTCGACAGCGCCCGCAGCAACTGTAAGAACTCCATTGACCTTATCTGAGGCCTCATCGTGGCTCATTCGGAATCCGGTTGTGAGCAAACGGGTCCCCTGTTTATGAATGTGCGGAGCGAGGAATCGACCCAACGCCATTGTTGCTGAACCAACTTTATTTGCTACAAACGAACAAGTACGTTTTTATTATTTATCTCAGCTAATCGAAGCGATTTTGATGATTTATTTATAACTCTGAAACATTTACCAACAAATCCTGTTACATTAGCTGCCGTATGTGTGACATCTTGAGCAATAGCGAAACCTTTTTGTACTTTATTCGGGATTGGTTTCGCTTGATCCGCTGCTGCCATTTGATTCATTAATTTCGGTGTTCCGTAATTCAGTAAATCGCCAGCTTTTTCAGCGCCTTTTACTAAACCTTGATGAATATAAAACGCTCCTAAAATATCCCAAATATTTTAATTTGTTTAAATAATTATAAGTTTTTGACAAACCTGTAACAATTCCTTGCGAGATTTGTCCACTAATACCAGGAGCTGACCTTCTAGTTTTTCCAACTAGAGGTTGAATAGGAACTTGTTCTCGAATTATACCATGCAAAATATCTTCTAACAAATCATAAACTTGTGAATCCACATCAGATGGAAGTATAATTCCAACAGATGCTCCTACATAAACAGTAAAAATCATTATAATATTAGCTTTGGTCACAAATTAAATTACTTTGCATACCAGTCACATCAGAGTGTAAATCAGGCAAAATAAACGCGCCATAATCAGTTCGATAACACGGTGATACTCCTGGTACCAACGGATAAATCCATTCTCCAATTTGTAAATACGTAATTGTAGGTTGGCCTTCGATAATACCTTCAAAATTATTAATTTACCCTCGCCAGAATCGCTAATAAACGTATAAACTTACCTTCAACGACACCAATTTTTAGCGTTTGCAATTCGGATGAAGACGAAACCGTCCCGTCCGGTGATATAAAATATAGTTTTACGTTATCGTGCACGAAAATCAGGTGGACAAGGCCGTTTGTTTCGTTCATTTTAAGTGATTCTAAGGCTCGAGCTAGCTCGGAGTATGTGTGTTGTCTGTCCCCGTTTGAATCTCGAGATGTGGACATGGCTTCGTCGTAACTAGGCGGCGGGACTGGTGCTATGAATTCATCGGATGATTGAATACTGTTGATTCTTGTTAATACTTCCGCGCGCGTTTTCTTCATTTTTTGGATCATACCACAGGCTTTCTCCCATGTTATGTCGGGGTTTGATGGGTATTCGATCTGTATGTTTAGAGCCTGATCTATAAATGTGATTCCATCTTTGTACTTTTCTATAGCCTAAATAATCAGTTTATTTAATATTGCATATATTGTATTGACTCTTAAAATATACTCTTAGAAGACATTGGAATTGGGGCATTCAGGATTGAAATTTTTAAATAAATATGTATATATATATATATTTATCTGAATAGTAAAATAGGAATTAACTTTGTGTGACATGTTTTGTTTTGTATTTTTACGCATTTTGAATCAATACGCAGTGGGGAAATAAAGTATTAAGATATATTTTCGGTGTTTCCAGGAGGGAAAACATGGAATCTTATGTAAGGGGTATATTATATAAATTAAATATTACTTCTCCTGACTTCTCGTCTTCTTCCAATTTGATTGCTTCTTCTATCGCAACATAAGCTGCATCATGAGTTTGTTTTATATTCGCGTATACTTGGGACCACTGACTTGCTTCGCTGTTGCCCATCATTACAATTTCAACCCTGTTACGGCACTAATAAACTTGCTACAGCTCACTACAGATATAAAATATATATATATATATATAATTGAACTTAGGAATACTAGGTTATAGTTTTACAACAAAAGTACCTTTCGCCTTTTCTTAATAATAAACAATGTTGTACTACTTTCACTATTAATAAATGAGCAGTATTGTTGCACGTAAATTAAATATTTGAGTGATATGTTTATTTTTACCACTATATATCAGAAATACTTTCTAGATAAATATTGCGTAATATAAATTACCGATGTCAATTTGCGAACAAAAAATGATTCAGAATTATTTTAAAATAAATATATATTTTTAATATTCTAAGAAATGGAGCGTAAAAACTAGTTAAATACCGAAGTATTAAAAATGGTTTCTAATTATAATTGTAAGTAGGTAAAAAAGCAATTACAGAAGAACTTTGTATTTCTATTGATTCAAATCAATAATTATCTAAATAGATGATTAATCATTATTCAGGGTTCATAAATTAGTGTTATCGTTTTTCAGAAATGTTCTAGAAATTTTGGATTCTTTGTTTAAAACCAGCAGTATTACCAAAATAAATCCAACTCAGTTGAGAATTAGAACTATTCAAAAATCAAATTTCATAATGATTAAATAATAAATTTAAAAATACAATATACTCAATTATATTAGAATTAAAAGTAGTGTAAATATTTAAAGTTAAATCAATTACAAGTTGTTATTAAAGGCAACTTTATAATTTTTGGAATGTAAGGTTTAAATTTAATAAGTTGGCAACATTGTTGCACATCAATATTTGTTATAAAATTGCAGTGTTCTCAAATCAAGTGAACTCAGTTAATAATTAGTAATTATTTAAAAACGGTTTTATTACATACAAACATTCAAATTGTAACTATAAATAATTAAATAATAGCAATTAGTATGATTGTTTTATATTAAATGAATCATAGGGTGTTTTTATAAGCATATATTTGTTTCTGTAACTCAAAGTTTAATTTTAAATTGTTGGCAGTGTTATATGGATCACTAGCGGTCCCTTGTGAATGATTTTTATATTAATTTCCTTGATGTGCGGTTTCGAGAACGTGCACGTGAAAAACTAGTGAAATATTCCGGTCGTTTTGTATTGTAAATAATTTGTTAAATATGTTGTCAGCAGCTAGAATTTTAAGCCGACGGGCATACGAATGCTCCAGTTTAGTAGCAGAAGTTAATGGTGCTAGAAAATTCTCACAACTATTGAACACGGTGAGCACCTATAATTTTTGGCATTACGAAATAACTCATGTCGCATTTTAGATAATAAAAAGCAATAAATCATAATTGTATTAGTGCGTCAAAAGATTTATTATTATAAATTGCTGTATTAGATAAATATCTATGATAATTTTTATATGTATTACGACATAACTTATGTCGCACTTTATGTCAAACCCTTGGTTAAAAACTGACCAAAAGTTATTCTAGTACTAAAATGGTGTAGTATTATTTGAGTTTGGTTAAATATTAAAAATGTACCGATGTCCTTGAATATTGCATCATAAAAATGATTTGGATCATATTCATCTTTAGTTTGCCTTAACCATACATTTACTAAGGTCTTAAGTAGTTTTTAAACCCGGCGCTCACTTTAACCTAATCAGAATCTAACTTAATAAGCATCTTTCATATATGGCTTAACAAACAAACCTTTAATTAAACTAAGGTTTAGTTAACAAATATGTTCTTAACTGAATATTAAATAATTTATAGAACACACCAGCTTCTGTTGCATTTAAGAATGGATACCAAGTACGAAATAAGTAAGTGTTAGCTGTTTAATTAGTTTGAGCTGCGTTGTAATTTGTTTTTGTGGTGGATTAAGGTCTGAGGGGGTCAAAGGAGCAGTTATCGGCATTGACTTGGGTACAACGAATTCGTGTGTTGCCGTCATGGAAGGTAAACAGGCAAAGGTAATTGAAAACGCCGAAGGTTCTCGAACAACGCCATCTGTTGTGGCTTTCTCCAAAGACGGCGAGCGGCTAGTGGGCATGCCAGCTAAACGACAAGCGGTCACTAATTCCGCAAACACATTCTACGCAACGAAGAGACTGATTGGACGACGATTTGAAGATGCCGAAGTCAAAAAAGACATGTATGTTATTTATATAAATAGAATATAAAAAAATATTCGCAATTTAATTTACTGAATCTCAAATACGCGCATGCGCGCGGGGAGTTATAATTAAATATATGCCTCGATTTTATTTAAACAATTTAGGGGTTCCATACATACATAACTATATGCCTATTCCCATCAAATAGAGTGGCAGAAAACCTTTTATGGGAGCGTTTCAGATATATGTCCTATAAATCGCAAAACAAGTCTAAAGTATTCTTGTTTTATAGGCAAAATGACTGTTCATTATTGTTACATCGCTCTGCGATCGCTACGAATGTTTACAATTTTAAATATTTTTTTAAATATATATTTTAAGCGTCAAATTCTTTAATATTGTTCAGTTACTCCTATGTTTTCGTGTTCTATAGCGAGTATATGATAAATTACGTGTATATTTGATTAAATTAGTCATACAAATTCGAAATTGATTATAAATATTATTACAGGCAAACAGTTTCATATAAAATAGTTAAAGCATCAAACGGTGATGCTTGGGTGCAGGGTAGCGACGGAAAAATGTATTCTCCAAGTCAAATTGGAGCGTTTACACTGATTAAAATGAAAGAAACTGCTGAAGCTTACATGAATACGAAAATTAAGAACGCCGTTGTAACTGTTCCGGCTTACTTCAACGATTCGCAACGTCAAGCAACCAAAGATGCTGGTCAAATATCTGGACTAAACGTCTTAAGAGTGATCAATGAACCGACCGCGGCAGCTCTCGCTTACGGCATGGACAAAACCGAAGATAAAGTGTAAGTTAATCAATTCAACCCTTCATTTAGTGAAATCTAAACATTAATTTGCTTTGTAGTATTGCTGTTTACGATTTGGGCGGTGGTACTTTCGACATCTCAATTTTAGAGATTCAAAAAGGTGTTTTCGAGGTGAAATCCACTAATGGTGACACCTTTTTGGGCGGAGAAGATTTCGATAATCATCTTGTTAACTTCCTTTCATCTGAATTTAAGAAAGAGCAAGGAGTTGATGTCCACAAAGACCCGATGGCGATGCAACGTCTGAAAGAAGCTGCAGAAAAAGCTAAAATCGAGCTGTCTTCTTCAGTGCAAACTGATATAAATCTTCCGTACTTGACGATGGATGCGTCTGGTCCAAAACACATGAATCTCAAACTGACACGATCGAAATTCGAGAGTTTGGTTGGTGATTTAATCAAGAAAACTATTGCTCCGTGCCAGAAAGCTTTAAAAGATGCTGAAACCGCAAAGTCTGATATCGGAGAAGTTTTGTTAGTTGGAGGAATGACGAGAATGCCTAAGGTGCAATCGACTGTTCAAGAAATCTTTGGTAAACAACCCAGTCGGGCGGTGAATCCAGATGAGGCAGTCGCTGTTGGGGCTGCTGTTCAAGGTGGTGTCCTTGCTGGTGATGTCACTGATGTACTTCTTTTGGATGTTACTCCATTGTCGTTGGGAATCGAGACTTTGGGGGGTGTGTTTACTCGATTAATTGGAAGAAATACTACAATTCCTACTAAGAAGAGTCAAGTGTTCTCGACGGCTGCGGATGGCCAAACTCAAGTTGAAATTAAGGTCCATCAAGGCGAACGCGAGATGGCCAATGATAACAAAGCTCTTGGAGCTTTTACTTTAGTAGGAATCCCACCAGCACCAAGAGGAGTTCCTCAGATTGAAGTCACTTTTGATATCGACGCCAATGGAATCGTTCATGTTTCAGCTAGAGATAAAGGAACTGGCAAAGAACAACAAAGTAAGATAATATATATATTCGAAATAATGAAAAATATACGTGAATATTTTTTTGTTTAAGTCGTGATTCAATCTTCGGGAGGTTTGAGCAAGGATGAAATCGAAAATATGGTCAAGAAAGCCGAACAATATGCCCAAGCTGATAAGGTCAAGAAGGAACGCGTCGAAGCTATTAACCAAGCCGAAGGAATTGTACATGATACCGAAACTAAAATGGAAGAATTTAAAGATCAATTACCAAAAGAAGAAGTACGAATTTTTCGCTTTTAGCGCGAATAAATTAAATTTCCGCAACAAATTACTCATTTATTTTGTATTCTTAGTGCGATAAACTCCGAGAAGAAATCACCAAAGTCCGAGAGTTGTTGATGAAGAAAGACGAAGCCGATCCAGAAGAAATCCGAAAAACAACAAGTTCCCTACAACAATCATCACTTAAACTATTCGAAATGGCATACAAAAAGGTACATTTGATTCATAATTAACACTCAAAACGATTGTTTTTAACTAATTCAATGTTTTATTATTGTTGTTTGCAGATGGCTGCTGAACGTGAGAGTTCAGGTGCAAATGCGAGCAGCAGTTCGAGCAGTGATCAAACAGCAAGCGAAGAACCCAAGAAGAAGGAAGAAAAGAATTAAATTCTGTGACTTATTTTTCCGTATAAGCAAAGTTACATCATTTTGTGCTCACTTTTAAATCATAAACATTTTAGGACAGTGAAAAGAACAGCCATTACATTCTTCGGTCCACCACATGGTTCGGAATTGATTTTTAATCGAGTATTACATTTGATTTTCGTTATCTTCAAAGAATGCACACTCGATTAAACTTGTCTACCAGTGGACCATCCGTACGTTTTGTTGATAGTTTTATTGTTTGATAGTTTAATTTGTACACAAATAAAGTCTCTAAAGATGCGTGAATGTGAAGAGCGAATGAATTGAATGTGGCAGTTATGTTTAGTTGGTAATTATTTTTAACTAATTGCCCAGTATGCCAACGGCGTTTTTCGTGTATATGCCGCTGTATATTCTTTAGTGTAATATATATTTCGTACAAAAATTGTTTTTTAATCAACAAATTAAGATCATCTTTATCATCCCCAATATATTTGAATTTTAAGCGAATTAATATTGCAAAAATTCTGGTTAACATCATAAGAAAATGCCATAAAGGAGATTAAAATAAACAACTGACATTACTATTTCATTCAATTACCACAATACACAGTTATGACACATACGTGATCAAACAATTAACAGTATTAGTACCGCACCTTTATTACTTGAGGGAATTTATGCTTAAACGTTAACAAAAATGAACTACGATAAAACAAAATTTTATCATTTTTTATTTCCAGGAATAGATAGCATAGTTTCCTGGGAATCCTCTAAAATATACTTTTTACCATAAAAAGATACATTAATACACATACATCTCTAGGTGAGGAAATCATTCGTTCTGCTATAAACTACGCTTATTTATAAGCACCAAATATGTGTGTGAAGCTTTTATATCACTGCAATTTTATTTAAAATGTATTCCAAAATCGACAACATAGTTTTGAGGTAAGCATTTTCCTTCTGTATTCTAAACAAAGCTGCTACTTAGTATCCTCATCTTCCATACCCAACATTTACTCTTAAATAACAACTTATACGCCTTAGTACACATTTAAATAAACACTGAAACAATTTGTAATATTTGAGAAGCTGCTATATAATATCCAACAAGGTACTATACGTAAAACTTAAAAAGCGGAAATAGAATTAGCCTTGCCTCTTGATATAACGAAAATAACAAGCAATACATCAAATCACCAATAATTGAATTACCATCCTGACTTCCGCTGTCAGTCGTAGCATCAAACTCTTCATGAGGAGCGAGGGGAGTGGACGCGTCGCGACGCGCATCCCGCTTATCGATTTGTAAACGATAGAAACTTGACCCGGGTACCGGTTCGGGCGTGTGAGTAGTGTAACCGTGGCTATGTAATAACGTGTTCGTTCGTGTTTACAATCAACAACTGGCCGTATCTTTGTCATCTTGAAAAAACAAAAACAATGAAATGGCAGTCTCAAACGTTGATAGCAACAATAAACTAACAACTCCGACGCCACAGACACCGGTACTCGCTGTGGCATGTCGTATGCTGCGCTCGCCTAGCCATGAATCTGTTACAACTGATTTGTCGTTGTTCTCTGTGTCATCCATCGCGTCCGAAGCCATCTCAGCCGCTAGAGGTGTAAGGTTGATCAATTTTAAGAACGCCGATGGCCAACTTGCACGTGGTCCTAGTCCGAATCCGGAATGCAAAGGACATTTTTCGTCCAGGTACTTTTCATTGTTTGGTATTATGATAACAAATAGCAGGGCCGTCTTCAGTTTTCATTTTAACTTAAAGGTCGGAAGTTATGTTATACAAATCAAGAACTTTTTGAATATTTTTAAAACTACTTAGATATTTTTAAATATTTCTTCTTTGAGGTTTTTCATTTAATCTAAAAAAGAAATTCGATTTGATTGAACAGTAGACCACCGGATATTCCAGAAATTCTATGGTACGAAGAAGAAACAGATTTAATCCGAAGTTGCGCTGTTCTATCCTCAGCGTTGGGTTTGCAGAAAAGTTTTAGCACTAGTGATATAAGCCAGTTACCGTCTCCAGATGACACGCCTATACAGCCGGGCCTTCGAAGTGCCGTCTCCGAACTAGCACTAAACTCATTGCAAAGATCTGGATTCTTGATCGACCAAACTCGATTAGATCACGCCTCAAGATCATGCTCAACATGGGTAGCCGTCGGTGATGTTGCATCCACTTCACAACTACCGTCACCTCATGGAGGCCATACAGCCGTAGTACCTCCAGCCAGTACACCGCCGCCGCCCACGTTCACTGCTGCCGATCTTATTAGATCAGTTAATAAAAAAGTAAATCACATTTTTATTCAATGGACAGAAAGTATTATACATTCTATAATAGTCGCACTAAGCAGACAAAAACTCCGGAAATATATACGAATTTTATTATCTTTTAAACAAATCACTTTTGGCTTATAATTTTATGTTTCATGATAATCTAAAGATACAAACAGTGCTAATATGTTTATATTTTTTTTAAAATTAAGTTGAACTGTTATTATGACGAAAGAAAGCTACTTTTTTACGAGACCCCAAAAAAATCATTTGAAATTCTTAAAAAGCACGCGCTAATAAATAATTTGTTTCATTTGAAATTTTCGAAAAACGCGCGTCTTTTGTGAAAATTAAGCAAACACTTTCGGTGAACTAACCTTCAACGGGCATTTTTTTTTTTTACTAAACGTCAAATTGCCAACGAAAGACTCAGTTTTACCCAAAAAGTAGTATCCAGAAAAACAGTATATGTAATACACAAGAACACACGTTCAAAAAGAATAACCTCAAAAATAAACAGCTGGCAAACGTTTTTTAATCAGAAAACGGCACGGTACACCCCCTTTTTAAAACAATATAATGAACTGCGCAAGCGCTACTGCTAGTGAATAATTGTGTATGAACACCAACATTCTAATCTTAACTTTACTATAATGATTAGTGGATAATTGTAGTGGTTAAAAGTTCGTCTATAAACCCACTATGTAGAAAGTGGTTAAAAGTTCGTCTATAAACCCACTATTAGTCAGAATAAGCATAAAAATAATAATAAACTTTTGTATTTTAGGTGCGTCAAAATTATATTCGCCGTAGATTACTAACAACGTATAGAGCTATCGAACGCTTATCTCAAAGTGAATTTAACTTAGATAGATTGGAAATAACGCCATCCGCTGCTGCAGCACTGGCGGCTATGCCTTCAGAGTGTGCCACGAACGATGACACGGCGATCACAAATGCAGCTAATCATCTAACAGTTCCGGGTACAGCTAAAACAATTGCTAAACCTACGAATACATGTCCGTCGAACAGCACGACGGCTGCAGTTTTGCGCGCGGTCAAACAACGGCCAAGCAAAAATTTACCACTCACAATACGCGACGTTGAGCGAGAACGCGGCAAACCTCTATCCAAATACGAGCGGAATATGATGATTTTCAATTGGCTCCATACACTAGATGGCTCCTCGTTCGAAGGCATGCAATGAATGAATAAAAAAATCAATCAAAATATCTATTAAATATATTTTTTATGTGTACTTAAATATCTTGTTATATCATTTGTGAATATTTAAATGTATTTTTATGTGCGTTATAAATATGCACAATGGGTATTTTCTCAACTGTAATCTATATATTTGAGAAAATAAATCATATCATTTCAGTTACTATTGAGTACTGATCGTCATTATACATGACATGCTTTACGGCACAGTATTTCTCCTATCATCAATTATTTTTTAAATAGAAACATTAAAAATAACAGATTTACATCGTGGAAAGCTAGTTACTACCTAAATTCTAAGTTTGGGTTTGAGCAAAGGGAATCATCTTTGGTTTGAGCCTAGTAAGAGGTTTTTGAGTATGCACTAGAGGCTGTTTGTAAACCACTGCAATATTAATAAATATTGGAAATCAAATTAATATAATTTTAAAATGATATTCAATTGATGTTTGTAATTTATAATTAAATTATGAAGTAATTAGGAATCATTTTGTATGGTTTACTAAATTTTCTAGTGATTTAGTTTTTGGATTGGCAGCACTAGTACAAGGAAATAAAAATAAATGGAGGTCGTGCTTTGTTATGCTATTATTTAAAAACATTGAAATTTAATTAATTTTGATAGTTACAATTGTTAAATATACAATTACAAGAATGAATGATCTATATAAAACAAAGGACAGTCCGTTGAAGATGTTGTTGACGTCTCCAATACATCACGGACCCATAATTGTATGTAGCACAATTTAGGTTATAAACATATTTTGTTTGAGCAAAATAAATCATTATTTAAGCGTGTCCTTTAAATATTTATTTGAATTTAAGTCTTCCAACTCAACACCAATACCACAAATACATATTTCGAGTGCACTACAAACAACTAGCCCAACTCCAACAGATGTCAGCGATGACGGCTCCACTAAACTAATCTCATACTTTCATCAATTCTCCACTACAGGGGTGAGTTTTTTTTATTCTAACTCCCCCCCCCCCCCTTAATAACCTTACGTCCTAATAACTGCAGTGTTGTAATAGTTATTATTTAATTTTAAAAAACTTAGGAAAAAGAATTCGATCCAATATTAATGGATCACTGCTATTCACGACCATGGAACTGGAGACCAGAAACAAGTTTTATACGACCTACAAAAACATTGTTTATTCCTAAATGTAATTCTAAACAAAATGCGACAATACCAATACATAGAGCTGTAAACGATAGTGATATAATAGATATAGAACGGGTATCGCCGCCTCCAACACCTATATATGATCTAGATAAGGCCAGGAATGTCATGGATGAATGTGAAAAATACGCGATGATGGCACGAAATTCAGAAATTGGCGATGATTGGGAAGACAATATATCCAGGTAACAAATTGGTGATTTGTTTCTCAAAATATTTGTTTATATTCATGATGATATAGATGTAATATTATTACCGAAATATTTACTATAATTGCTTATTTTTCTGGGTATTTGTAGTAATTTTAATAATATTTATTTTAAAAAAATTGTTATATAGAGTAAATTGGACAACAGCACAATCTCGTCTATTTTCAAATATGGTTAAAATATTAAACGTAGATCGAATGGCTCGCCTAGCTTACAGTGGTTCATGGAACGAACCAATACTACGACGAGCTGTTATCGATAAATCAGTACAAAGAATTCGATCACTAATGGCTAGCATTGCATGGGATACTAAACTAACGCAATGGCTACATAATTTATTAGTTGAAAGTTTAAGTACATCGTATTTAGCGGCGTACTTAGACATTTTACAGGTTTAATTAATTTAAAACAATACATTTTAGCGATAAACAACTACAAACACAATTATAAATCAATATGTGATTTGACTTTGTAATTTGTGTATTAGTAGTACATCGCAAAATGTTAAAAACGAAATTTAAATTAAATATTTAATATTGTTTAGACTTTAAAATCAAAATTGCCGCAATTCGTGGAAAAAATGATGTTTGGTCCAAACAACGGAACTCGTCTAGGTGTAACTAGTAATGAAAATCTGTTTCCATTACTAAAACGACCTTGGGATCCGGTTGGGAATAGTATAATGCAAGATAAACCAAAACGTCTACCGGGAAATCCAATAATAGTCGTTGCAGCATCAACTATTGCTGCAACGGAACGATTTTCGAAACGATTACATAAATGGATCAATCTTTTATCCACTTTAGCCCATGTAGTTACAGTCCAAACGAATTTAGGTCAGTTAAGTTACGAAATGTGAAAATGTACTCTAATTTTATTTAACTTTGTTATTGGTTAGGGCCTCCATGTCTACGAATGACAATGACTAATTGTGCAGAACATCTATTCAACGCAACGCGAGCAAAGATACAAGAAGTGCGCACTGAACACCCGGGCCGTCCAGTTATTTTGGTCGGTTTCAACACTGGCTCTTCAGTTGCTTGTCAAGTTGCAGAAGTTGAACATGTTGTCGCTGTTGTTTGTATGGGTTTTCCAATTTTGACTGCAGAAGGTCGTCGTGGGGAACCAGATGACTATATACTGGAATTGCAGTTTCCTGTTTTGTTCGTTATTGGACAAAATTCTGAAAGAACTTCGTAAGTTGTATATATAACGCATGAATTGACTTAAGGGATTGTTACGTCACGGTCTCTAAGTGTTTAACTTCATATGTTTGAATCTAGACTGTTAATAAATAACAATCAATAAAAATAAATGTTTTGAATGAATGTTTTTGTTTGGTGGTAGGCGCGAAGATATGGAAGATTTGAGAGAACGTATGCGGGTCGAGACTGGTTTAGTTGTTGTTGGTTCGGCGGATGATTATTTGAGGATTAGTAAAAGGAAGTCGCGAAATGAGGGTATCACACAAAGCATCGTAGATCGATGTATTCTGGTGAGTTAATAACTATTATAATAATGTTGGTTTCTGAACTTTGAGTTCTCTGAAACAGGATGAAATCGGAGATTTCGTCGGTAGCGTTCTATTGTCACCATTCCCGACAATACCTCGCCAACAAACACCATTTACAACAGAAACATTTCATAGTAAACTCACGAAAAATCGAATACGTAATAACTCAAACGGCAGTTCGATTGAAAGCGAACCACCATCACCTCAACCACACAAACACCGACCAGGTACATATCTAATCTCATCCAAAAAATAAACAATATAATAAATTAAACTAACTTCAATTTGTTTAGTAGGACGCCCGCCTGGTCCCAGCAAAAAAAAGATTCT
This sequence comes from Nebria ingens riversi, assembly GCA_018344505.1. Lineage (NCBI taxonomy): Eukaryota > Metazoa > Arthropoda > Insecta > Coleoptera > Carabidae > Nebria > Nebria ingens. Next base: position 100,270 of record JADQWA010000157.1, on the reverse strand, counting down.
CCAAAACCTACAAGGTATACTTTCTCCAAACACCACAAATATACCTCCCCCCTCAACCCCCCTAGTTAATACTACTACAACTGTTACTTCTACCCCAATTACAACACCAATTACTACCCCAATTATTACCCCAACATTTACTCCTCCAATTGAGCCTAGTCCACCAAAAATTGATTCTCCTCCTCCCCCACCAGCTCTCAAACTTCCGCCGCCCCCATACATGTCAAAAGCTGAAATCTTCCGAGCCTCAAACAGTGCAGAAGTTTTAAACCGCGCCATACAAAGTATTACTCCAGTATCTACACCGCCTCCACCGACCACAGGTAACATTTATTCTATTTGTCCCCTTTATTAGTAGTAAATGAATTGATTTACAGTGCCGCAAATTGGAGTTATTGGTAGATCTATTAAAACAAGTGGTGGAAGTACGTTATCTAATTTATTACAAACAGGAATTCGACCAAGTTCATCAACATTAAGACCAGTAACCAACTCTTCTGGTACTGGAATGAAAAGTAAATTTAATATTTAATTATAATTTAGTAACTAGTTAACAACAAAAATATGCATTACAGTTTTAGAAAATATACAAGTTAGTACAAGTTTAGCATCAAAGATCTTATCGTCGAATGGGCGTCCGGTTACACTGTTAAATACAGTTGGTAATAGTATGGGCAAAGCTACGAATCTTGGTAATGTGGTCTTGTTACCAGATGGAACTAAATGTATCCGGAGTACTGGGAACTCAAATGTTATACAAGGTATTCGAACCGTAGGTGGAGGTTCTACATTGTTATCAACTTTACAAAACAAAGTACAACACAAACCCCAACACATGAATACTGGTAAGTTTATTTATATATTCCAATTTTGTGTGAGTGTGACGTCACGACTAGTCTACATCGAGCTATACAATAGGTCATGAGATTTACAGATTCTAATTAAATTTTATCTAAAAACTATTTTAACGCACCCGAAATAGTAAATATGTTAATAACATACGCGTTAATAGTCTATTTCCATTTAAAACTTAACTCAAACCACTTTCTCAAGTCTACTGTGGCGCAAAACAATGAGATACAAATGTATATCACTTCATTTGTTTTAATGAATATTCAATATTTATTAATAAAAAAGCAGTTGCAATAATCTCTAATTATTTAGGAGGTATGGCGAAATTAGTACCAACTCGTCGCCAAATAATAACCAAACCAAGAACCCCACCATTGCAGACCCCATCAAACTTAACAACCGCGGACATCATGGATTTACCAATAATCTTCGCAGACGATAGTCACATCTTATCAGAACCACAAATCGAAGACACACGTCCTCCTCAAATGCTTATAACGAAAAAACCCTCAAACACTAATAAACTAGTAGTGATAAACAAACAAATGGTGTCAGCGGCTCAATCCTCACACCAACCACATATGCTCAAACGACCAACGAGCTCAATGCGTTCCCCAAACCAACCAATGAAATTCGCAAAAATAATCATGACCAAACGTGCTACCGAAGAACACAAACCAACATCATCCAGGCAACATTTAACATCAGTTCAACCCAAGAAAATTGAGCATAAATACGATCACACCTCTTTTGAGCATTTTGATTTGGAAGCTGAGCTAAAAGGCACAACTATACCGAAACCAATGCACGCTCAGATGAAACAGAAACCGGAAGTGAAATCAACGATTGGAAATAAAAAGACTATGATTAATATCGATGGGAAATTGACGAATGTGACTTTGAGAGTACCTGTGACCTTTTCTAGGTCGTCTGGGACGCCATCGCGATTTCTTTACACGGACTCTAATTCTAGTATGGACAATGCTACACATGTGATTTTAAATCGTACACTCACCGGACAGAATAAGAGTTCGGAGAAGATTTTAGCGGCGGAGAATTTCACGTTTCGATACGAGAATACGAGTGACAGCGATGAGAAATAATTCCACTAAGGTAATTTATGTTTGTTTTGTTTATTAAGATGGATAGGTTAGGTTTGAAATTAAAAAAAAAAAAACGTAATTTTACAATTGAATTACTTTATTTTCGTGTGTATATTTGTAAATATTAAATTTAACTCACATCAGATAATAATAGAAAAGGGTACAAACACATTTAATACACAGACATACACAAACAATAAATCGATTTATCAATAATTATAAAACCACATTTCCGTCTGTCGATGTAAACATAGTGTGAATCTTCTTACTTAGCTCCGGACCGATTTTTCTTACACTTGTTAATGGTCCAGCAGCTCTTCTAATTGGAATATCTTGCAATAATTTCTCACCTTCTTCTTTCGTAAGACATTGATCATAAGCCTAAAAAAATTTCAAAACACTTCAAATCCCAAAGTTGGGTAATTTTTTATTTTTGCCGTTATTGTTTAACAAAAACATTAAAAAAGTTGTACTAAATTTGTATTATAAACACCTTTATTTGATAATTTATTAGTATGTATTATTTAATAAATAAATATATCAATACGCAATTATCTGAAATTTAGATTTGCAAGTTTGATATATAATAAAACGACTTTTTGACGCTGTAGTTTTAAAAAAAAGTACCTGCATTAAACTCGTTGGGCTAGGATATTTTGAAACTATAGCTTCGGCCGTTTCCAATCTAGCAAGTGTAAATTGTGTTAATTGTTGTTGCCAAAGTCGCAACAATCCATTTCCAGATTTATCCACCCGAACACTATCTTTATTATCACCCGAAACGAACCAATCCATCTGTTCTTGTTTCTGTTGTTTTTGAAGCCTAAACATTGATTTTAAATCCAAAAAATTATTTCATTTTGATAAAATCGTCTACTAATTTTTTGGAACTTCATCCAATTTTCAACGAACTTCATCCAAACTATCATAGAACTTCATCCAAATATATTAAATTTTGCATATATTATATACATATATATGTCACTGAAACTTACTTGTATGGAATTTGAGCTATTGACTTTGTAAATTGAACAACCATATTAGAGACATCTTGAGGCGTTTCTAAAAGCCGGTGTGAAAGTCCTAAATAAATTTGTAGCTCACTTAAAGCCATATCCACATCTATCCGTGATATTTTCGGTATATTTTTCATACTTTTCTTCTGTTTTTGATTTCTAAAACACGAAACTATAAATATTTTCTTCTAGTTTTCCCAAAAACGATTACCTAAAATATTGTTCGAGTCCGTAAATGCCTAAATGAATCTTCTTTCCTGGTAATAAGTCATGTTTTATTTCGAAATTAGAACGTAATTGTTTTTCATGAATTAGATCAATTATTTCTTTCCATATCATAATTAAAATAATTTCGTTACAATCTTCTTCAGTTTTTGATAAACTTAACTAAAAAAAACATCTAAATAATATTCCCGGTACATTTATTTCGTGTCAATTCACACGAGCAATCAAAGTTGATATAAATACATTTATGAGATGTGTTCGTTATTTGATTCATGTTACTAGAGTGAATTAACACTTTAAGTTGTGTGTTCAAAATTAATTACTTGTCCATCTATTGTAGATAATTGTGTTTGCGTTTTTCGGGACCAAGAAATCACAAATGGATGAATTTGTTGTATAATTTTATAAGAGATATTCGAAGATTGTAAAGTAACCGGAATATCTTGACCACATGCGTCTGATATTAAATTTGAATCGATTATTGTTGTCATTAACTAAAAATAACAACAAATAATTTAATTTAAATAATAATTAAGTATCTCAAAATTAAATTTGAAAAATACTTTAATAGATTCTTCAGGTTTTAAATTCTTATAAGACGCAATCATAGCATGTTTCATAGCTTTATTTTTGGCGTTTTCTATTTTTAATTTTTCCTTTTCTGCTTGTTTTTCCGCCTTTTCCTTCTCCTTTCGCTCTTTTTCCAACAATTTTTCTTCAGAGATTTTTAATTTGGGTTTCTTAACTTGAGGTGCATCGTCTATTTCTTAAAATATATTTAAATATTATTACGCGTATTCACAAATTGTATTACGTATATCGTACCATTATTTAACAAATCTAAACTATTACTAGAAGTTGATGGAATACTAGATGATTTGCTAATTAGATCATCGGAACCCGAATATTTTTTACGTAATTTTTCCAAAAGTGAACGTGACTCATATAAATCATCATCCGAACTATCATTTTTTTGTGGCAAATTATCATTTGTATGCCCTAATTTATTTAAAATGTCCGTGAAATCAGTTTCTACAGAAGTATCAGTATCGGAATTATAATTAATTGGTTTAGAAGGTGAAGAATTATCACTATCGCTAGATAATTCAATAATATCGGCCATTTTTTTTACAATTTGATCGTTTTTCACAATTTTAATTTGTTTTCCCGCTATTTATTTTATATTTCCGCTATATTACTACCTATTCCCGCGTTTTACTTCGTCTTTCCGGTATTATATTGCGTATTCCCGCCTATTTTTTTTTCTTTATCAAGGATATAGGTTATTTTCTTTAATGAACAGTTTAATAATGAATTTAAACGTTATTTTATAATTTAAATTACATATAGTAACACAAAACTTTTATGAATTAATTAATTTGTTGTATAAATCGGGGCGTAAAATCAGATAAAATAGATAAGAAATTTGATAAAAATACGCCTGTCAAATTTAAACCAAACTGTCACAAATAAAGATAAGATTTAAAATGTTAAAACACCAGATTTTAACTATTTAAAATTTATAAATATAACAAAATAAGAAATTAATATTTCTTTAAAATATATTCTAATATATATATATAAATAATATTTTCAGATAAAGAAATGTATGTAATTTAGAGTTATGTTTATATGAATAATAAATTGATGGGTGGGCATTTAAATAAATTGTTTTTGAATGGTGTTTGATATTTAATAATTAATCTTGGGCAGGGAAATGGCCTATTTTCTTTGGGAAAGTAGATATATCGCGCAAGCGCGACTCCATTTTCCAACTTTTCAAATCCGGACGTATATCATTGCTCGATTAGCACATCTTTCAAAACAGCCTTATGGCCTAGTTTTTTATTTCTTTTTGAAGCTTAACTAAACTGTACGATTAATCATAAATACTTAAGTGATTGTTTTTTGTGCTAAGACAAGCAAAATTAATTTGCTTAGGGGTGTAAATGTATATTTTAATATTTGTAAAAGGGTCATTTGAGCTAAGGATATGTTGGGTTGGTGTATGAGTTTCACATATTTGGCGCTTCATTGGTTGGCGCGACGGTTCATTCGGCAGCCATGTTTTATTCATTGTGGGGTGTGTAGGAGTAAACAGGGTTCATCATCATCCCTGTAAATAAATAGGTAAGAAATGATTCACTATCGTCGTTGTTTATAACGCAATATTGTGCAAATTATTATATAGTACGTGGTCATAGTTCGCGACGTGTGTTTTTGGTGTTTGTTTTCCCTGTGCTGTGATTATTAGTTGCGTCATGTCGTTTTCGTTCGCGAATCGCGCTATCTTGTGACTCGCAGGTCGCAGCATTTCCAAGATCACAAATTGCAAGGTTATATAAAGTCCCTTTGTTCGGGAATCTTTGTTTTTATACATGTTGCCATAGTCTAGGAAATTTTGTAAAATTTACTACGAAATGGCTAAAGATAGCAAGCAATAATGCGACTGATTTTCATTTCCTCTGATGTATTGACTGTCAAAATGTACTGCGTACTCATTTTCTTTTGTTTTTAAGTTAATTTTAGACCGGTACGTCTAGACAATTGTTTTTCAACAACCGTTTAGTCGTTTGTTTCATAATTTTCCTGTGTTATCTGGTGGTTATCATTAAAATAATATGAAGTTTATTTACAACTGTTGATTAGTGCAAGATTTATTGATGATTCATTGTACGTATACAGAACATGAAATATTTTCCCATTGAATAGTGTCAGAGACCCTATTTTTTCTATTAAGATTAACAATGCACAACTGGACTGGATTCACGTTGTGACTCATCCAATGCATTCTTAATTCAGTTACGTCTTCCAAATACTTTTAATCATTCTTTAGATATTTTCAATTAGGTTGTCTAGATAATTTGATTTGACATAACCCACTTTAACAACCATTTTCCTAGTGTCACACTTATTATTCAACGCATTCATCTATACATTCCTCAGCTAATATTCCCGTTATAAAAGAATTTCATTTCTGTGCTTATTCTGCCATACCCAACATTTAGATTTTGTAGAAATTATACTTTTCGTAAACAATCTAGTATAATAATGAGTATTTTAGCGTTTTAATAAACCATTTTGACAATTTATTATAGTTAAATATATATTTTAAAATATATTTTTAATGTTTGATATTTTGTTTCCAGGTGTAAAATGGGGGTGGTGAAAATGTTATTCAAAGTTCAATGAAGTGGAACTATGTAACATTATAATTTAGTTTACCCCAAGACGATTTTTTTTTAAGTTTTACAATTTTATTGAAACATTTTACCCTTGCAACTGTAGTAATCCATGGCTAAGTTTAATAAATTATCGAATATTATCTATTAAAAAAAAATAAAATAAAATTAAGAAGCACATACACACACACACAACACAACAAAGTTTCGATGAATATGGTTTTAATCAATAATGGAATGTTTGGACACCATGAGTAGTCCGGTACGTAATTCTATTCTAGTGTGGTTGAATAATTTCGAGCTCCCGTTTCTGAACCATACTTCGCGTGAACTTCACTGCAAAATACTGCATTGATGTAAGTTATTTGTGCGAACTTTTCAAAATATCGTTTATTGTTGCTTTGAATGTTTTTTTTTTCCTTATGTGTGTTAAGGTGCAGAAAGTAGCATGAAGTACCCACAACTAGTTTCCATGCCTTCGGCAGTTTCTGATTGGTTGGAAGAGCAACTTGAAGCGCGTGGTATTGATGCTGTTGTTTATACTCGGTACGTTTTGAGTCTTTTGCACCGAGATACTTTGGACCTCGTCTCTAGCGATCAAGACATTCAGTTACCAAAGGTATGTCCACGAAACATCTCCAAACGTATAGTTTTATTTCAATAATATGTGGATTACAAGAGAATAAAATGGACAACGCAAGTGTTAGCGATCGTAATTAGTCCAAATATATTTAAAAATATCTTTTTATTAGCTGCTACATTCTATATATTTATAATTTATGACAGTGCTATATATATTTATATATATATATATATATATATATATATATATATATATATATATATATATATATATATAAATCTTGTAATCTACTCCTATTAGCGCCTTATTAAACAACAATTGAAATTTTGCTTCGTCATTTCTAAACATGCATTTTTAATAACTGCATTGTAGTAAGGGTTATTAATACTGGACGCCATATTAGAGGATCCGTCCCCGTTTTCTCCAGTTGATTTATATTACAAACTGGCGCTTTTTTTTTTTTTAGTGAAAAGAGTAGAAACATTTTTGGCGTTAATGGGTTCAACGAAGTATTTTTGTTTTGCGTGTGGTGTGGTTTTTTTTTTTTTTTTTGTGTTATCTATGTGTGTTTCTTTTTGTGTGCGATGGTGTTTTGATTGTAATGTATACGTAAAATAGGACGTGAGACAGACAGGGGGTCGTGGCCGTAAACGGTTCCGTCGGTCGGCCGAGTGGTGGAGTCATGTACGCGCCGACGTAGAACAACTGAGACGCTCGGCTGCTGTGGAGTGTCTTATGTCCGCGTCTGATCAGGTACACTACCCATGGCCATCCTCTTGCTTGATGTGTTAGTGCAGAGGCGACATGTGTGTTGTTACCGCTTTAGTTTCATAATCGATGTGCTCTATTTAATTGTCCTTCCTTGCACTGTATATAAATCGTATTCCATTGATGTCTACTAAAATAAATAAAAAACATCTTACTGACCTGTATAAGTGAACTTGAAAATGCAGCACCAGCTTTTTTAATAATCTAAAATTTAGGATATATACGACAAAATTAAAATGAGGAGAATGATAATTAACTGCCCTAACGCGCACATTTCACGCTGTTGTTTTATCTTAAATAATAATGTTATTTAACTTATTAATGGCTAGCTATTTACAAAATGTAACTCTACTAAAGTAATCTTATATCAAATCTGTTTACAGACATAACTTCATGTCTATCCTATCAAATGGGGTGGCTAAAAATCCTTTACATCCATTCGCAATTTAGCTATCTTTCGCCATTCAACTCTATTCTTTTTGCATTTATCACTTATAAGCCCTAGTTCAAATGGGCGAAAGTTGTTGCCTTTATTTATTTATTTATTTATATGTATGTATAAGGTCACTGTGTGCATGGCTATTTAAACATATACATTTGATTTTTGGTTGTACACAACTATTTTTTTTTTATATATATATATATATACATATATATACATATATATATATATATATATATATATATATATATATATATATATATATATATATAATTATTGAGATAATAGAGCACTGGTGCAGGATCAATGGAATACGATCTTCATTTGTGTATGTATTGTTTTTTTATTTGTTTGATGTGTGTTATATTGCTTATTGTATTCAAGATTGGCGTTAAACAAATAGCAAACTAATTTCTGAATATTATGTTTCCTTGTAAAATCATAAGATTGTATTAATTAATTTAATGTAAGATATCTTCAATATGAACATTACTTTGGGAAAGTAAAATATAGTAATTTATTAATAATGCCAAAAGTGTTTTAGATATTTGTAAAAATAGATCAATTATAAATTATTTAAAAAAATGTCTAACGCCGGCTTTGCCTACATTTGTATAGTTGTATCAGTTTTGACTCTGATCATGTTCACTATAAGTGAAATAATCTTTTTATGGTTAGAGTATATATTTATATATATATATATATATATATATATAAAAAAATATATATATATATATATATATATATATATATATATATATATATATATATAATATACGTATGTATTTCGTATACATAGAAAAGTGTATTCCAATTTCTGATTGACTGTATTGTCTTTCAGAAATGCGGAATCGAATCTTTGGTTGATGAACTCTGTGAAAAACTCAAAGATTTTGAGAGCACCTCGACCGTCACAAACGAAGCTTGTGACGAGGACGACGACCCAAAGGGAAAACCAGAAAAAGGTGTCATCTCACCGAACGACTTGGCCCGGCGTTACTACGCCGCATTCCCACCGCTCAATAATAATAACAATATAAACACACCGACAAAATCCAGCGATTTGATCACACTCATACCACAATTATACACCAGCACTTCGACCACCAACAATAATCAAACCATTGGTGGGTTAATCAACAAACGAAAACACGCCAGCCGCAAAAACCTACCACAAATACGATCCACCAGCAGGGACACACTGCAACGAAAAACCGATTTCGATAACATGAAGTCTCGGTCTGGCGGCAAGCAACGATTCTCCTATTTTGGTCGTGGGAAAAAAGATTTTGGATTCGCACGCAGTATGGAGAAATCCGAATGGGATTTGTATTTTATAAACGGGCATAATCGCGCGGATGAGGGGTATTCGACTTCTGATACTACTGGAGTGGATGAGGCTGAAGAATGTGAGATAATGGATGATTCCGGGGATAAAACTAATATAGATGATGGTCACTTGGCCCAGTTGGTCGCTAAATTTGACCGGAGAATCGAAGCGTTATGGAAAACAGATGAAGAAGAAAATTATGAGAATGAATACCATGACCTTCCTGTAGATTTGCAAGAACTGTTATCCTCTCCAACGAAAATCGATGCAATTGAGTTGCCGGATAAACGTGAAAAGTCTAAATCGTTTATACAGTGTGGCACAAATATAACCAGTTCAATTTGGTCAGAAAACATAACCAATTCGATCTGGTCAGAGTGCGCCGACGAGGACAAGAGCCTGTATGATTCAATCAGTTATTGTAATCTTTACAACGAAACACTAGAATCTTTTCCCGATAAGATACTTGGAGATCAATTCAATTCGTTATCTATGAAAGCTGATAAAATCGATTTGGGAACCGAACCGGAGATTGAGAACGAAACGAATTTGTTTTATGAAAATTTCTCTAATGAAAACAACAATAAGTTGTGGAAATTCAACTCGTTGAAACAAGATTTTACAAGTCTACCCTGGGAGTTAACGTTCCCTATCGGAAGTTTCAATAACAAAAAATGGTCAGACGCTGAGAATTATAGTTACGCAGATTCCAAATTTTCTCCGGATGTAAAGATCGAAGTGAATAAAGTGGTAAATGATAGTCTTTCGACATTGAACCATAATAAGGAAGCCAGTTGCTTCAAAGAAGTTGTACCCAAGCAGGTTTTGGGTTTACCCTCATTCACTGTTCCCGATTTTGTCGTTGAAGACGACCCCGCCGCAACCAAAGAAGAGGAAGATCTATTAACATCAACGCGAACCCATTTCCGGCCTATCAAAGAGACTACTGAAACTACTAGTACAAGCGGCGCTCACTATGCAGATGGCACCACATTCGCAATCCGTTCCAGCTTGGAACATGTGAATTACAAACGAAGCGAAAGCGGTACTTTATACTTAGAGTCCGGGTTGGATTCGCCTAAAAAGTACATGGAGTACCGCGTCAAAGATGTTCCAATAACCGACACGGACAGCTGTTATTCAATTGAGCGAGAATTTGTATTGAAGTTTTGCGTGAAACAAAATGAGAAATGTTGCCAAACTGAAATTGGTGAAGTTGCCAACACTTCGCATAGTCCGTTAGAAGTACCGGCGAAAAAGCGCGTCTTATGCGACCCAGAAGAGTTTTTCTTCCCCGGGGATGAAGAGTTGCTTTCGGATGCTGTTGATGCAGCAGCGTGCGAATGTAAATGCCCGCGCACGCGTGCCAAACTGGCAACTAACCTTGAACCGTTATTCGCGGCAAGTTCGCAGACGTGCGCTGTTCACGGAGGCGGCGGTGGAGCTCGGTCTGATTCAACAGAAATTACTTGGAATACTAGTTGGAAAAAGTGCGACAAATGCAACAACAACTGGTCAGCCGTTTGGCCCAAACCGGAAACGTGGCAAACACGTGATGCCCTTGGGGACGCTCAATCGTGGCAACATATTTGGAGCTCAAGCGAGGAACTGTGCCGCACATGTTTGGGCATGCCCGCTGGTACAGGCGTGCCCACCGGGAGGAGCATGGAGTACTTTAAACTTCGCGAAGAATTAAGCGAAGACGGAGAACAATTATTATCAGATTTAAGTTGTTTACAACGCGTTTACATGGAACAACTACCCAGCACTGAAGTTTCATGCAATTTAAATGAACCCAGCACTGCCATTGACTCGGGCAACAAAGAACGAAAACGGCGGCATTCATCGTCTCAACGGCCCGCGGAGACGGTTGCAACTGCGGTATCCCGCAATTCTTGGACCAATGCATCTTGTTTGCGTAGCGAACTCCGGTGCCATTTCACCCCGCCGTTGCTGCGCCCTGTCACATTGTAGTCAGGTAATTAATTTTGGGTTCTTAGGTTTTTGTTCTCTCTGCTCCCCCAGAATTGTTCTGTTCTTTTTTGTAAACTGTGGAAATGTTTTATGAAAAATCCACTGATTAATTGGGATCAGTATCACACACATGATTAATAAATGAGCTCTGTTTTTATTTTATTTGAGCGCCGATACTGATACGCCCAAAACGTTCAGAACTCGAGGAGAACTGCGTGTTATTTTGATTGAGAGTAATTTGTACTCCGGTAGTTGGAAACATCCCTACCGTTGTCTAAATTACACGCCAAAGCGTCTCCGAATACTTTCTACCTATGTAGTAGTATATTTTAGTATAATTTTTAGTCAAATTTTTATTTTTCTAATTGACTTGAACAAATATAATCATACTCAAGCTAATGTCAAACGGATATGTTATAAAAATATCCAAATATGCCCATGTGCGTCATGACAGTTAAACGAAAAAGTAAAAAAAAAATCATAAAATTAAATAGTTAAACGCTTTTTATATTTATATTTTACATAAAGAAAGCAGGGTTCCCAACTGTCTTTGAAAACCGGGAACACCGAACGAACAGTCAGGGAATTATTGTAAAATTGTAGTTGACTGGATTTTTAACATTCGTTGTAATATTAATTTTTAGTTTCGTAGTAGCAATGGTGAATCTGGAATTTAGGGAAAACCAGAGAATGTCTATAAATTTTTTTTTTAAAACTAACAGGTAGTTTCTAATGTGTCAGTGGGAACCCTGAAAAATTCATGTGGTTTTGGAATTCTTTTAAAAATTATCAGTTTGCGTTTTAAATTGTTTATTTCTGAAAATCAAAACCAATGCTGAGACTTGAATGGAATCAATTTAAAATGTTGGTTAAAATGAGTTGAAGATCCATTTTTATTGTGAATGAATGATTGACGTTGCATTCGATTTTATACATGAGCAAAAGAAATCAGTATACTTGGCATTGGAAATATAGAAAAATATTCTCTACAAACGTTAGTAATTGTAATATATTAGAATGTGTTCCATAGTTGATCGATATATCCACAAAATGACACAAAATTTGATGTGTCGGCTATTACATGAAAAAATATTTATTTTTTTGTTACCACTATTTTTTGTTGAAAATTTTTATTGGTGCATCTGCGTCTCTTGATGCTCATTTCGTTTCGTTTATTATTATTATTTTTTTTTTTAATTAGTTGTTGTTTGAAAGCAGCAATTTACGCTGGTTTTTGTTAAATGTTGGAAATTAATTCAAAGAAGTCTGCAGTTGGATTGACCATTTTTATACACGACGAGAACATTTTTTAAAATGGCAAATAATCGCGTTTTTAATCAATTTTAATTCCATCAATTACGTTTCACGTTTTTAATATTCAAATAATGAAAGACTGAAATTTATAGATTTGTGCCTAGTACCTTTTTACGTTTTGGTAACTTACTTATTGTGTCTTTAGTAAATCAGTTGCAGATTTCTTAAAATGTTGGTAAATTATTAAATTGTAATATTCATTGCCTTACATTTCGGTTGTGTAAGTTGTTCGCGAATGGATTGGTGAAACGCATTTTTCAAATGTGTAAAAAAAACATACATTCAACTATTAGACAACAAAATATAATAGATTTTAGTCAGTAGCGCATCCAGAAATTTCACACCAATCTTATATTATGTAAACATTTTCAAATTAGTCTTAACATTTTTAAATTTAACATATTAAACAAGATGGTTTAATCCACGCAAGAAACTAAGTCATTTTTGTTGCGCTACTGTTAGAAATTAGTTGAATGTTCTATGTTCATGTGAGTGCTAAAGTTACGTGTGTATGGTGCTGAATACTAGGTGTAAACTCATACTTTTGGTTCACAAACTTAGAAGGCAAAACAATTCAAGTGATTCAGCACTAAAAAAATGTTAAATAATAATATATATCTGCCTTTGCTGCTCGAATTCAGTCCCTGAATTTCACTATGTAATACTGACACAATTTTTGTATATCTAAGTATATTATTGGCAATGGGTAATACCAAAATAATAACTGAATAGCTAAAATAGTAGCTGTTAGATACACATTGATTACAAAGTTGATTAAAATTTCGAATAATATCTAACATAATATATTAAAATTGCATTCAAAGTTTGATATATTTCTTCAATGAAACCGACGCGAATATAACGCTATAACATCGAACATGATGTATATTTTAAAATTGCTACTACCAGCGATAATATCACTGTGTTCGATATAAAAGCTCGTAAAGTATTTTGCATATAAAAATGATTGATGCGAAGTTAGCATCATATATATATATATATATATATATATATATATATATATATATATATATATATATATATATATAAATATATATATATATATATATATATATATATATATATATATATATATATATATATATATATATAAATATATAAATATATATATATATATATATATATATATATATATATATATATATATATATATATATATATATATATATATACCCGTTCTTTATCCAAGAATTATTAGTGATTGTGTATATATGAAATATAATTTATTACAAATTACGGACGGGGTGAATGAGTTAAAATTAAACTGTACTATAAACATTTGTTCCAATGTTTAATATTTAATTTCAAACTTAGGATATTCAACTTTCCAAAGGTTAAATTAAGAATTTTAATTAATAACTGGGCATTATTTGTAAATAAAATAGTATGCGTATTAATTTATTAATAAGAGGAATAGTTGGTCAGTACGAAATAAATTCTTTGATTACGAGTAAGCGCCATTTATGACGTCATTTCCCTAAGAAATATTTGCGTAAATAAACGCGTTTTTATTATTAATATTTTAATCACTTTGCAATCAATTACATATGAAAGGGGCTATTCACCCGAGTTATTTAAATATATATCCATGATGAAACATCTCAATAAAAAAAAAGTATAAAAAATATTAAAAATCATTACAAAAAAAATAAAATAATTGTAGCCTGTAGGTCAATGTCTCATATATAGACATTTTTTTTAGTAAAAAACACCAATGGTGTATGTGTGATTGTATGTTAACCCTAACTTTCAGGCAAAATGGCGCATCTAACTAAACAAAATGGCAAACATTTCATCTTTTACATGTCTTTTGTGCAGCACTTCAGCCTGAATACTAGTATACTTGAGTGTATGATTGTTTCACTGCATAATTCAGTTATAATAGCAATATTTTTGAATCTATAGATTTTCAAAAACCAATTGCACCTAACTTCTCAAAATTCATCTAAAACTAGGTTCTGTTTAATTTTAACGGTGTAGTTGGCGATATTTTATAGTGTATAAATAACGATAATAATAATTATATTTGTACCCATATTATTGTTAACATACCTGTTCTTTACTAACAAACAAAAAATAATTGCTTGATTTTTATTATCAAATTGTCTAAAACAGCTTTGTAAAATTGTCGAGTAATTTTTTTTTAGTGGGGCATACAGCAGGACAGTATGTTTAAAAAAAAATCAAAAATATTTAAAATTCAACTTGGTTGATAAAAATTGAGATTTACTTATAGCAATATTTTTGATGTTAAAATGTAGTTTCAGTTTTAATAGGTTACGTAATATTACTTTTCAATCGTCCGGTTTTGCAATTTCGAATGAATTTAGGTGTGTTTGTTGCACAATACGGGTACTTAAGAAGGGTTTGGAAATCAAGGTGTAAAAGGTTCATTTTTTTATTCAGTAACAGTTTTTGGACGATTGAAAAGTAACAAATATTGGCGAAAATTAAAAAATAAATAAAGATAGTAATTTAAAAATCATTGAGTACCAATCTTAAAGGTTTAATCACATTTTATTTCAAATGCTATACAGTAGAGTTTGGATTATCCGATTTAGGACAAACTTTCGATACAAATTGATATAGTGAAGATAATAATTAAACAAAGCATTTGAGTTTTTGAAATTTGTTGCAAAAGTATAAATAAAATATTATAAATTACAGTTTTTAGTATGGAATTCGGTTGTAAGAATAATCTGAGCTTTACTGGTTTTTTAATAATTAAAAGAAATTATAACGATTTTATTTTATTGAATTTAAGATTATGCTCAATGAAAACAAAAAAAAATATTGGTTATTCTAGCATATCACATTTATAGAATAGTTAAGGAAATCTTCGGTAATTTTCTTTTTATTAGGGAAAATATAATCGTTAAGGAATTTGTATTTTTCATAATACTGATTTAACGTGCGTCTGTACTATTAATTTATCAAATTCACAAGTGTTTTTGCAATGTGGTAATATTTCTAAATAACATAAATGTTCACAATAAAAATTCTATCAACCATCAGTTTATGATAACACGGATTTTATTTTTCTAGTTGTATCATAAACAGTATAACCTTCTGCAATGTAATCTCTTGTTACCAAACTTAATTTTGGTTCATTGTGAAATCAAAATAATATGGATCTATGTCAGTAATTTCGTATTTCAATCAAATCTAAATAAGTGCTATTCATTTTTATTTTCATCGAGAATTGAAATATGATTTTACTTTTATGTATTTCTTTACGTCTTTAGTACGGATAATATGTTTCAGTATGCTTACAAATATTCTGCATCAAAACAGCGAAACTTCACGCTTTGTTTGTGGATTGTTTAACATAAAATAAAAGATTCAAAATTTCTCGCGGTGCAGAATAAAAAAAAAAAATTTTAAATTGAATTAAATTCATCAAAAATGAGTACCTTTTATGGTAAAATTGGTGCTCTGAGTACCTTATATTAAAAATTCAAAATTTGGTAAAATTGTAAACATTTGGCTTTGTATTCTGACAAAAATAGGTACAATAAATATACATATATCACTGACCATATCTGTGTTTTATTCAATAATATTTTCATTCTCCCATTAACACTATCTTAACTTTTAAAGTAAATCATGACGTCACTACTACTCAGTTGCGCTATCGATCAAATAATAGAAGCTTCAAACCCATTATTTTAAATTACTTTATGATTTGTAGTTCAATATTTTTATAAAAAATTATATCACCAGTAAAGTCGTTTTATTTTTTATCCAAATATTTAAACATTGAATAGTGACTGATTTTCTATAAAGAATTGTATCTTATCTAAATAATTTAAAATAAACTTAGGGGTTGTTATGCATTAAAATTAATTAAATTTTATAGTAGTTTTATACAACTATATACATATACCTTCGATAGCTCAGTTGGTAGAGCGGTGGACTGTAGTTGCATAAAAGTTGAAATCCATAGGTCGCTGGTTCAAATCCGGCTCGAAGGAATTTTTTTAGATTTATTTAATTCGTTTTATTAACATTTAACGGCGTTAATTATGAGTTATTGGGCTACTTATTCATAAATCTGTTATAAAATATTGAAAATGGTGTCGTAACCGAATAATTTACTAAATATCTAAATGGATTTTATGAAATTATTATTGTTAAAATGCAGAAAATAGACTTCTCAAAAAACGGCTCAACTAAATGAAAAACGATTAAACACATAGTGCAATTTGTACTCCTAGATTATCGTGGATAGAAAATAATGAATCAAATGCGAAAATAATAACTATTATTGTTAACCATTACTAACAGATGCAATAATCTTATTTTAATCACTCATGAAAATTGTATGAAAAATAAAACAAAATAACAATCTTCTTACGCAATTTTAAATTAGTGATAATTGTTAATCCGAATATTAATAATCGCAATCATAACATACTTTTTATTGAAGTTGTTTATGTGTTTTAAAAAGCCGAGAAAATCAATTTGAAATGCTTGTTTATTATTTGCAAGATAAATATTATTGGAAACGTACAAACATCTCTGGGTTGTTTGTATGGTGCTATTCTGTATCTCATATAGACATTCTATAACACTATAAAGCCTATAGTGTTATAGTATGTTTCTATTTTATATACATAAAAAATTGTATATTCTTTTCAAGGCTATAGTGTATATAGGGTTTATAGAGTGTATGTGTATGTAGAATCCCTTAAATAGTTGCCCCCATATTTGAATAAAACGAACGCCGCTACTGCTGTGGTTTAGGTCTGCAAGTAGCCGTTGGTGGCGTTCATTGTTGTATGGTTTTCGCAGTTGTCTCCGGACCAGCGAGTCTTGTACACTTGTTGTGATCGTATAGTGGTGTGCGTGTTGATATCAGCTTTTTCAAACAACTTACCTAAGCCGGCAAATCGTAGCGCCGTTATTACACCTGTACAAGTGGCACTGGGTCACTCGTAATAAACGGCACTGGTATCAGTTTATAATAATAAATTTGAAATATTTTTGATTATGACAAAGAGACAAACTAGTGTTCAGTGAATTGTGTTTGTGTGTATTTGGACAATCGAAAAACATCTTCGAAGATTTTTGACCGCTCGCCGAAGATTGGACATTCAAGGTCAGGGAATTTTGATTTTTTTGCTTGGTTAACGTATTTTATTCTATATTCAAACTACGATCACATATATATTTTTTTATTATATAACACCTATTGATAGCGTCTTTAAACTATATAATTTTAAGTATCTACATCCAAAACTATGTTCAATATATATATATATATATAGTTTTCTTTAGAAAATTACGTATTCTATACGGAAAAAATATATATTGGGTATTTTATAACATGTTAACAGTTTGACTATACTCGTATAAACTCGCATAGACATAAAATAAAAAGTCGTTGTTATTACATTAAACATTTTGCTACTTCGAAATATCAATTAGGCTCATAAATCTGTAAATGTTTTAAAAATACAGAACTATAAATCAAACCTCGCTTGAATTAACTTTAATTTATTAAATACTGAACTGTATACAGATTTTCCTTATAGAAATGCATTTTAATGAACTCAATCTCCCAAATATATAAACAAAATTAATTCACAACTGCAACATTTACAAAAAATTCTGGTTACGCAAATACATAAAAAAATTACCATTTTTTTTTTCAATAAAAATAGATTTGAAACTTGTGTAATTCTATATGAATACTTTAAAAGTAACCCATTTTTTTTTATAGTGTAACGCCACAAGCTTTACATATTTACGCCTATAAATCATGTAATAATTTATAAATTTAGTAATAAATTGTTTTTTTTTTATATTAAAATAAACAATACGCCAAATCAGGAATATCAATTACATATTTTATTATAGAATTATTTAAATTTGAACATATTAAACGGTATATTAACATAATAATTGCAAAAAGTATGTGATTTTTTTACACTATTTGTAAAAGGCATATAAATTAATTTCTAGTCGCGGAATGTGAGTTAAAAGGTATGAATTATTATTGTTATGTTAAGTACCCCAGTCAACAGTAGCAAATATAAACAGTTTTTATTGAAAATAAACTAGTACAACATATTAATTACATATAAAGTTTACCTATGCTGTAATATAATATAAAATTATTTTAAACAAATTTAGAATTTTTTTTTTTGAACTTATAAGTGTGCGCTAGACCACCAATGCCTAACAGTTCTAAAACAAAATCCAACGAAACCGATTTCATGCATTCAATTTGTATCTTGATGCTATATTTACGGCTGTCGCTCACGAATTAGACCATTATACTTGAGTAAACGTTTAGAGTTTGGTGAAACTAATTAATATTCGAACATTTGAATAAAACAGTTTTAAATTCCAAACACTATTTGTTATAACATTCAAAATGCTTACTTAGAATTCAGTGTTTAGGAAGTTTTTATGCGAAATTCTAAAGAAATTTTGTAGAAAACATATTTCCAATGTGAGATACGTGACTTGTAGTATGGTTGACGAAACAACGTGTATAATTCGTTAAGAAAATTTAAACATCCGTTGCAGATCGTGTTGTTTTTAACATACAACACTACAACGTTGTTTGTTGGTTGATAGCGCCTTCCGGTTGCTTGCACATTGCAATTGCATACTTATTCTTCTTATCACTACATTCACACATACACAAATAAAAATACGCAGACGTGCGTGCTATATTACACTACTCTAACCGCTCTAGTGTATTCTTCCCATATTTACGCTTGAGAAATTGATAATTTATTACTATTTTTTGCGCATTTTAGATTACATAAGTGTGCAAAAATGTTGCTCTCATATTATATTAGATAAAAAATACATTTGGAAAATAAAATAACTTTCTCTATTTATTTATAATTCGACATGGTTTAGGTACACCTTCGAATATAAGTCATGCCCCTTTGTAGCCACCTAAAGTCTCGCAACCCGCATTGCATGATTTTAATTGCAAGTTATGCAGCACGTACAAAATCATTTAAATTACGTAGGTGCATCCATATCATTCGCTTATTATGATAGGAGTGGTCCACCCTACCATAATAAGCGAATGATATGGATTCAGCTACGCAATTTAACTGATTTTGTACGTGCTGCATAACTTGCAATTAAAATCATGCATTGCTGGTTGCGAGACTTTAGGTGGCTATAAAGGGACAAGACTTATGTTCGAAGGTGTACATTGATTTATGATTTTATATATATATATATATATATATATATATATATATATATATATATATATATATATATATATTCATATATATATATATATATATATATATATATATATATATATATATATGTGTGTATATATGTATATATATATATATATATATATATATATATATATATATATATATATATATATATATATATATATATATATATATATATATATATATATATATATTAAATTGAAGTTGATTATAAAATGCATTCAATTATGCTTGATGACAATAAATAAATATTGAATCTTATACGGCATTGAACTTTTAATCCAAATAACCGAAGGCGAGGCGAATTACTTTGTCTAATGTCGCAAATTTAACTGAAATTTTTGCAACCTCAATAAATCTAAAATATAATTTCAAAGTGTTGCCTAATGTATATTTCAACTTTTTTTTGTTATATATTGCGATATACAAAACAATAATAAAGATCTCAGAGAGATAAAAACGATATGATTATTATTATTATGAATAAATAAGTTAATTAATCATACGAATCTGATTTAAATTTGTGTCAAGGCTTGCGTAAAGCTACGAACACCCTCACATAGACGGAACTTAGCAAAGTGATTGTTGAGTTTGAATGATAAAACATGTGAATTTCTATTTGTTATTTAACTATTTGTCAGGTCACCGGTGACTCTTATAAGCGCTCTTTATGTTCGGTAGAACTTCAAGGGTAAATCATATTTTAATTCTATTATTTCGAAATGCATTATATTATAAGTCAAGTCGCCTATTGTTATATGGCGAATAATTATTGCCGAATATATGACAAACGTACCATTGAAATTAATTATTTTATTCAACCTTATATACAACAATTAACTTACACATACATCATTAAATTTAATTTTTAATGCACATTATTTATACGGCATTGTCTAAAACTGTGTAAATTTACACTAATATATTATTTTATTTATTAAGCTTAGAGCGATAGGTTACCTTGTATTTTTATTTCTTATATGAAATACCTATAAGTATTTCAATTTGAGATTTTAACGAAAATATCTATAAGCATATTTATAGATATCTGTATGTCTATATATTTTATGTCTGGCTACGAGTCTGTAAGTCTGTATACATTGTAACTCAAGAAACAAATCTATAAGTATGAAGGCAAGTTTTTAACATTGGTTACGCCTATGAATTAGATTTCTTGGAAAAACGTATAAGAAAGTCTTCTAGTGGCAACTTTAGATATGCGTATATACGTATGCGCAAGCGCAGTATATAGTTTGCAATAATACTGTTAGATAGCAGCACAATTGGTAAAATAATAAGTATTAAAACAATTTTGGTCTTTTGTAGAATTCAAATATAAATTAGAATTTTGGGCACAATTAAGGTCGTAATTATACTTCTTCTTTCACCCGAGCACGGAAATTTAAATTACATTAATAATGGTTTTTAAGTATAACTTCTGTGAAAGTAGTTTGAGTTAAATTTAAACTTTTAACGCAAAAAGACGATTCCCGTTATAATTCTGTATAATCTTTTTATGGTAATAATAATCTATACTCTCTGTATAATTATTATATCTGATGCAAGAACGCTTTTCTGTGATTTAATTTCAACCTTTATTATAATGAAAAAATTTATACAACGTAGTTTATATTTTTCAAATTATCTGTTTAATCAAAAAAAATATATAAGCGTGAAATTTAAAATTCTTTTATGAGTAAACAAATATATATATTTTTATTTAACTATATTTCAGATATGAGAAATATTAACTTAATGAGGTAGATACAACTAAAAGTTAGTACTTAAATGATAAGAAGTTATTGTTGAGTGCTTCTGATCAGTTAACAGTGTAATAACTAAATAGCTTAAGGAATTATGGGATGACTTATAAGTGAAATATTTTTAAAAGTAAGTTACAAATTCTTCGAACGAACCTATTCTGATTGTTGTATATTATGACGACGACTAACCGCTGATGTTGTTGATGTTGTGTGTTTGATGAAAGATAATTTTGATTTGTCGGTTATGTGAGCGATTACTGAAG
Source organism: Nebria ingens riversi (assembly GCA_018344505.1). Lineage (NCBI taxonomy): Eukaryota > Metazoa > Arthropoda > Insecta > Coleoptera > Carabidae > Nebria > Nebria ingens. The sequence goes on along the minus strand of JADQWA010000157.1, from coordinate 78,211 downwards.
GTCTCTTCGTAAAAACAGTGCTAGTATACATCAGGAGTAAAGGTTGAGTAGCAGTAGTAGGTAAATTGGTCGAGTGTTGTTGCCGTTAGGTGTTCCGTTCTGTACGACTTGACCTGCGACCTCTAATAATAGTTGGTGCGGCTACAGGCTACACCAGGCGCAAGTCTCACATCTTTCATGTGAACCACGCGGTCACTACCTTACCTACTCACTATATATGTATATACGGTTGCTCTGATTCACGCCGAATATGGCCGACACATTCACATACGTATGTACGCCTAACCTACATATTACATCTTACAAGAAAGCGTTTACACATATAAATATTAGCTAATATCTTATTTATCTATAGCATTATTCACCTTTTCTTTCTTTTCAACTTACAACTACTTTTTAAGTCAGTTCCTTATAGACTTATAGTGCAATTTTAACCTAGACTAAAACTGAATTTTTTTTTAAAACCTGCAGTTCTTTATTGAGTATATATTTAAGGATAATTTATCACATAACACACGAATTATTTTCGATTAGAGTTTGATTTTCAAATAAATTAAAATATTTTAAATACTTTAGAAAAGCGAGTAAAAAAGTAACCATAAATGCTGATAAATACACTTTAATCCAATATAGAGTGGGCCATCCGTTGGTTTCTTTTTGTAATGCGTGTTATTTCGGCAATTTGCAACACTGACGCGCTTGACATTGATAGATATGCAGTGACAAACCTCCTTATAGCGGATATATTTATATATTTATAAAAACGTTTTCTTTGAGTTTATATATACAATTTCATTATTTATTATGTTCAACTTAGAGAATTAAGGTTTTCGTTCGTATATAATAAATTAATAACGTGAAACACTGTATAGAGAAATTGGTTGTAGTGCAATGTGTAACTATATGTATGTATATAATAAACGTAAATTGTCATAAGTGTATTATGTGCACCGTGTCGTGATCAACTTGACGTTAGATTATTGGCAATTAAATTGATATTACAAAACAATAGATTGAGCAACTCGCTTGGCCGCGGTCGGTATATTTGTTCTATGATCGATTTATATTACCTATTCCGTTTTTTTTTTTATTTATCGATATACTTAGATGGTTTCATTTCCACATCACTGGATCTGATTGATTTTTGGTACATTTTTTTTTACAAATTATGTTGCATCATGATATAATTATTTACATATAAAATTACTACTCTTCAATCAAAAACAATTTTTTAACTTTTAAAGATTATTTAATTACTTAATAGATATTAAAAATGTGATTTGTTAAAATAATCATTTGAGTTTTGAGATTTTAACAACAACAAAAAAACATTTCGTGATGATCTACAAATTGCCAAATTTCTATTTCGAAATTAGTATAAAACGCCAAATCGGTATCCTGGTTATAAGTACTAAAGATATAAATCAAAAATTATTTATCGCTTTGTCTAAGTTGTGTAGGCAATAATTATGAAGTGGACAAGACCAATTTGTGTATAGCCATGGAGAATTGTGGGCGAATGGATAACTAAAATCAAATTATACAACAATTCTGCACGTTTCTATAAATCAAGCACCAATCCTTACTGATTTGAGTATTCTTTTGTTATTTCCGTAATAAAAATATAAACACCCACTATTCTTTAGTTAGAATGGTAACCTTTGCTGCTTCACTCTATATATGTATAAACCTCACATGCGATATCTATAAATGTTTTATTTATAATATAGAAAACTAAGAAAACGCATTTTAATCCAAGTTTTTATAAATTTACTAAGCCTCCTTTATATGGGAATGTATTTAAAAAATGTGAGTTTCAGAACTGAATACGTTTCTTATTTCACTCGTTAAGCGCATGCGCTAATTTGCTCGTAAATGTCCTTGAGTTTTAGTTATTTCTAGGCATTTTCGTTATTTGTGTCCTTGGGGCTCGTTATTATTTCGTAAATCTATATTTATAAATAATGCAGTTTTGTACAATTATCTATAAGGTGCCCTAGTTACAGTTTTTGTATACATTCATAAAACTGTAAGTTATAAACATCTGTAGAGTTATATATGTATAAATAATGTATTTCTATACACCTTACATCATATGTGGGCCACATATGAAGTTAGTTGTAGGTGTGATGATATTTTTGTTCGAATTGCACAATATTTATCGATTTATTTGAGAGTTAAATCTTATATTTAGTATATATTGTAGCTAATAATTTAACAATTTACGTGTAGCAATTGGTTTTTAATTTAGTTCAATAAATAAAGCTAATATCGCAATAAATAATAATGATTTATTTAGCCATGAATGATTCGATCTATTGAACTGTTTATGTATAGAGTAGTAGTAATATTACATAAGATAAAAGTCATCTTTAGATTGAGGAGGAGTTCGATTAATTTATTATGTTAATGGTTATAATAGCTCAATTAATATTCATTGCAAACCACTTTTATTCGCTAGTAATTTCATAGTTAATTAATAGAAACATCAATAATTTGTTGAGATATTGGAAAATCGTGACAAAACTTACAATTTAATTTAGTATCTTAAGCCAGTCCTGATGATGATTATTTGTGTTTGTACCTAAATGAGAGAAACTGTTATTTTTCACTCACTCTTGATTTGAAACGTTTCGCTGGTAAAATACATTTAAGAAAACGGGTTTCATTCAAGTTTGAAAATCCTGTAACATATAGTATGTATGCTGATTGCGCAAGTTTTAATCGTTAGAGACCACACCTGAAGTGGCGTGGTGGTTCAGCCATAGATATTCGCGGTTTTCTAGTTAGGTGCATAAATACATAGGTGGTCTCGCCTCAAAATTGACCTATTGATACCCCTAACCACAACTAACAGGGTTTATACCTACATTTTCGCGGCACATTGTTATACTGATGCAAACCGACCAACCGTGGTTATGGTGTGTCATAATAAATAACTATTTCTAATATTACCTATAGGTTGATTGAGAATTTTAAATATTTCCCTTTTATTTATAATTATACTTATCTATATATTTTTTTGTATTTTCTTGACCATAGTTCAAAAGAATGCATTTGTAATCATGAAATATCTGAAAGTGGAGTTTTTAACGGAAATGTACGTTTTTAAATGATTACTCATATTTTAGTGAAGACGTGTGTGTCTGTATGTCTGTCTGCATGTATGTCTCTGTTTATCTATTTTTCTTGGGGTTTCTATTTGTATGTATGTATGTATGCATGTGTGTGTGTGTGTGTTTGTCTGTCTGTCTGCACACGCGCGCGCGCGCGCGCGTGTGTGTGTGTGTAATTCTGTCGTACGTACGTACATCTGTATTTAATGTCTGTATGCATGTTTATTTCTTTTCCTTCCCCAATCACCTGTGTGGTGGTTTAGCTATTGGATATTCATTAGACCCTTCAACGTTGATGAGATTCTTATGTGTTGGTCGGGTATATGTTTGGCGTATAAAAGAATGAATATGAAATTAGTAATTTTCAATTTGAACATAGAATAAATGTGTGGTATGCGAAAATAGTAATTCTATAGTCAATAAATAAATATTTATTATACCGCGCCGCCAAGCTAAAGAATCACTAACAAAAGCTGTCTCTCATTTTGTATTTTATTTGCTAGATGAGTAATGTTTACGGTTTTTTAGCAGAAATAATTATAAAATATAAACGTGCGTGAATACACACATGCGTGGGTACACTCAAAGTATATACGACAATCATCGTGGCTTATAGTGATGTGTTGTGTATACTGTGGTACAGTCTCCGCGTATAGCCGTGTTTTCTAATAAACCCGTTTGATTAATTGTGAATCTGTTATGTTACCGACCTTAAGACAGTTTCAAAGGTGAAAGTTACACTATTTTCATACGTGACACTTGGAAGCTCAAATAAGTATTATATGCCTATACCCACCATACATACATACATACATACATACATACATAGGTCATCCTATGCCAGTTTTAACATTCAGTTCCTATAACACTCATTCATTCATTTCAGTTTTTATGAAATACATTTATTCCCTATGGTTGAACTCTCGCGGCTTCTAGATCTAGCCTAGAATGTTTCTAGAACGCATGATAAGTTAAGTAAGCACGCGTGATTGTCTACCACTATACGAGTAGTGTAGCGCCGTGTGCGGCTAACTTCAAGCGCTCCTTCGCTTCTCATTTATGAATTATGGATATAATAATCTCTCCTCTCCTTCAGCCACGAGTTACGGCACTAGTTCTTCTCTTATAGAATTATGCAACATGCGACTTTTTATTATAAACATATATATATATATATATATATATATATATATATATATATATATATATATATATATATATATATATATATATATATATATATATATATATATATATATATATATATATATATATATATATATATATATATATCAAGTGATTAACACGCATTTGTTTATAAAATTGTATCTTTTAATACTTATTACGTATAAGCAAGTCCAGTGCGAGGCATTGCAGATGTTTTTACGGTCTTAATTATGTCTACTATAAAGCTTTTGAGATGCTGTGGTTGCTTAAGTTGTGTTATTTTAATAATTTGCGCGTTTATTCAATCTCAACATCAATCAGTATATAACGGAAGTTATATGATTTGAATGTCTGTTATACCTACGAGTACATCTGTTCTGTTTAGTGCTTGACCTACTCTTTCGTATTGAAAATCGCCGGTTTTATTTTTGGAAAATATCAATTGCTTCACCAACAAGTATATATGTATGTATGTATATAGTGAATCGTCTAATGTCAACGATTTGATGAGTGTACTCAACAAAACGCAATTCCATTCAATTCAAACGAACCACTAGAGAGTCTAGAAAAGGCACCGGTATACCTATACTATATGTATAGTGTTCGCACCATTCTTGTTCTTCGCTTGTTGTGGTGATCCATCTCTTCTCTTCTCTTCTCTTCTTGTGAATCGCACTCGCACGTGCTTACGCCTTGCACATGATCTATTTAAACCCTGATGTACTCGGATGTTTTATTCATGACATGACGTGAATCGCGTACGAATCAAACGTAATTATCGAACGATTACCTATAGGCACTGATGCGAACTTGACGGCACATTTTATTTATTCATTATGACCTGTCTAAAAACGTGAATATCTTACGGGGTTTTCGCTATTCGAGCTTTATTTATTATAAATAATTGAACGCCCTAATAGACACCATAGACATTTAGGTGTTATAAACAATGAACTCCTGAATCCGGTTCTGATGTATGTATGTACTTCGAACCGAAAAAGATTCAGAATTCAGCGATTTATGTTTGCGTTATTGTTTGTTTCATCGCATAATACAACCAGGAGAATTCAAATATATACAATTCTGTATACGCATTGTATATATCATATATATATATATATATATATATATATATATATATATATATATATATATATATATATATATATATATATGTATGTATGTATGTATGTATGTATGTATGTATATATGCCGAACTGAAACCTGTTAGTGAATAAACCGCGTATACATATATACATATATATCTGTAGCTCTCGTGGTTGTTGTTCTGCTGAATAATTAATCTGTTTCACTGCCAAGAAGATGAGGCTCTAGTGTGGGCACCTGTCTGACGTAGGCGCGCGGTACCTCTGCTTCTTCTTCTTTAGTGAGGTTTTAAAACGTTCTCTAAAAGCGTACACATAGGCGGCTACTGTTCCACAATCTATGGGGCACCACAAGTATTACTATTAATCAAATATACTTCATCTTACTTTTAAATGATCGAATTAGCTATGTAGAAATGTGTTTCATATATACATCTTGGATATTTTTACATAGGTACCTAATGGGTTGTTTAAAACATTGTTATTTATAATTTTGACATTTGTTGATGATCATATTATAATATATTTGTATATGCATCAGTGAATAAACAATCTCAATTATAAAACCACTGATTATACTACTGTATGTAAGCAAGCGTGATTTAAACTATCGCTGGCGGCGTTAAAAACCGTCAAAAATAACAATGGCGAGTAAATCTAAAGAAACTACTCAAATAAATTGTAAATCAACATCGCCAAAATACATATTTAGAACCAATGAACGTTAGTGACAAACCGACCGACACACACCCACATAGATGTATATAGTAATAAACCTAAATTTTAATTTAATTTAGACAATGAACGTTAGCGACACTAAACACTCTCTCTCTCTCTCACACACACTCTCTCTCTCTCTCACACACACACACACACACACAATTTTATTTAAAAAATTATTAATAATGTCGATTTTTATTATTTATTTATTATCTTCTATTACCTACGTATGTAAAATTTAAATTCGTAGTATCGTAAGTTTTTTTTTACTGTAGTAACACGCAGCATTCAATCACTCAATCATACAGCATGAAATTACAACGTAAATGATATTATTTGCTAGCAAACCACAGGTGTTTTCAGACCATATTGTCTGTAGTGCTGCATATATTCTACAGTCTGTCGGTCGGTGAAGCTGTTTTATTCAGTCTTACTGAAGGTATATGAATCAAGCGACTGTGAAAGACCTTTTCTCCCATATAACCATGCGGTTGTCTATAACACCGACCCGATCCGGCACGCATACATACATATATACATATATCGTAGGTATACTTGATGGCGATTCCAAGAAATTGCGGCGAATGCCTTTAATAATGTTTTATTTGTAAGATAAGTACAAGTGTAATACGTTTTTCTTACGTATGTATGTAGTATACCTTCCATAGAATCCATTAACCTTCATTTATAATGATTCTCGGACCAACTGTTCGATATAGTATGTATGCACTTATCGATTTATGTATGTGTACCATTTCTCAAGGCTTCTACTATAATACCGAAAACAATCAATTTTTATGATATTATATTTCATTCGACAATTCTATTTTCTAGTTTAGTTGAAACATAAAATAAATCTGCTTATATATGTAGGTATATATAGAGTAAGGTTTGTTAAGAATCTATATATAATTTATTGATAGATATATATATATATATATATATATATATATATATATATATATATATAAATATATATAAATATATATAAATATATATAAATATATATATATATATATATATATATATATATATATATATATATATATATATATATATTTTATATATATATATATATATATATATATATATATATATATATATATATATATATATATATATATATATATATATATATAGAACTGTTAATTTTTTTTGTGTCTATACAAAAATTAATGATTATAGATGTAAAATTGTCATCTAAAGAATGTTGCTGCGTCATCCGCGACGTATTAACAGAAAGCATATGCAATAAAGTTACGATTCATTGCTTATAATTCAAATTGTTAATATTATTACTTATTATGTTCGCTTTTTAATGCACTTTTTAATTAAAAGTCAATGCACTTGATCATACAACATAAAATCTATTATATTGCACATTTACATAAGTAGAACAAATATCTAAACACTGAAGTTGTTTCCGCTGTAAAACATTCATTAACAATTAAAACTACAGTAGAAGAAATAGACATTTTTAATAAAACAATTACCATATTTTGTATTAAAAATATAACTAATTCATTCAGACAATTTACATTGTTATAAAAATGATTTATATTGTTTATATATTTCAATAACGCAGTTTTCTTATAAAAGTCCACTATTATACCGATTTTTTACAGTGTAGATATATTTGTTCATTATAAAATCCATGAAATTTAATTTAATAATATAAAAATAATTTATTAGTTATTCGCTTTAATATGTTTTAAAAACCATTTATAATATTCCAAACATTGTTTATATCTAGACAGACAACACAAACAGTTTTACTTGATGTTTAAGTTATTGTTTATTTGTTAAAACGATGATTAATGATTGTACGCCATAGTCAAATGATTTATCAATAATCAGAATCAATTTGAAGACGCGAATAAGTTTAAGAAAGTGAAAGATTAAACCATTAATTGTCTGACGTGATCCGTAACCTATGCTGCTTTAATTTACACCTTGCTGAGTGGCTGGCGACATGTCTGTATATCTAACATAAGCAAGTTTTATAGTACAAACGTGCAGAACACTATAAATATCGACATATTCTTGACAATTACGTCATCATGTTTGTGGACATTTTGCAGTAATGACGTTAATTGTTTTATTCCCTAAAGAACATTTATTATTAATCACGTACTATCAATAAACAAACATTAGCATATTATCGTTCGAACATATGTATGTATTATGTTTTCTAAAAGTATAAAATCATAAATACTATGATTAAAAACTTCTAAATAAATCTCTACAATTACCTATAAAACATTTAGTGTTATATAAAATAACACATAAATCTGCATATATAACTATTACAAAATTGATTAAATTAAATCAAAATTTTGATACAGTGCAGACATTAAATGATATATTTGTACATTTGGAAAACCGTAAATGTATAAAATTCAAAAAGCATTTTATTTTACACTAAATATTTTACCAACCTTAATAAAATAAACTATGATAGTGTCTACTTAGGCACAGTTAGACTTAGATTAAAAATCAACAAAAAGCAGCCTTATATTAATTAAATTACGATGTGGAGTTCCTAAAGAGGAAATGGTAATTCGACTAGGAATAAATTGTATATTCTTTATTAGGGCTTTAGGGCGTGATATAATTACATTTAGCAAAATAATTTAGAACAATACTTTCGCAGCCCACGATTTGTTGCGTTATGCAACGTAAAATTGTGAATACATTTATTTGTTATGAACAAGATAATATGTTTAAAAGTGAATAATACGGTTTGATCTCTTAACAAATACTAAACCAAACAAGAAGTACTTATAGTATAGTTAGTAATCTTGTACAAAGCGATCGATTTAAAATTGCTCATAGTAAATAACGTATATCAGCCATACAACAAGACTGAGACTAAAATATAGTCTTTCTTGGTGTATTAACGTGCGAGACCTCCCTGTTCTTGAGACAAGATACCATCTCTTGAAAGCCATCACGTTAGAGGTGATGTGTCCTTGAATTTGTCCGTAAATACATACATACATACATACATACATACATATATACAGATACTTATTTCACGCGAAATTATTTTCCATGTTCAGAGACAATCGACGATTTCATATTCATTTCGGAATTTACCGATAATTTCTAATAGCCAATTTACAAGAAACCCCATAAATTTTACGACTGACAATGTAACTTATATGAGAGATATCGACAATTAAAATGGCGATTTTCCGTTTCGACTAAAATTATTTTCTAAACTTTGGAAGTCATTATAGACGTTTTGGAACTTTACAATTTGCAATACCTACCAAGGAAATATTTTCAGGGGAGGTTTTATAATAAAACTCTCAAATTTAATTGATTACCAATTAATAACCATTTAATAATAATTAATTAATTATGTATTGTTAATTAACAATATATACCTATACGAGTTATTTAAAGATAACTAATGTTCATATTTCATCACCCTGAATCTAAAAATACATCATATAAGCATTAGATGTTAGTCGTCGCTCGCATAGTCGCTCATAAGACCAACATTTGTCGCTGTTTCTCCTCTAAAAATACTTACCGGATTTAAACCAAATTTGGTGTGCATAATCTATGAATACGCAATTCATACTGTTCACATTTCAAACCCCCTAAGTCCTTTATTTCTGGAGTTGTTAGGCTCCGAATAAAATAAATACCTTAAATATAAACTTGAGACACTTTTTTCAAAAATTGGTGACACCTATGCTTGTTTTAAGGCGATTTATGTAAATAATATATTTTTAAAAGGTAGTTTGTTTATAATAAATAGATTTGTTGAAAAACGATATATATTTCGCCCCCTTTAGGCCGCCACTGATATACTCATTATAAGTTATTCAAACAAGCAAAAAAGAGTCAATTTAACTACATCTTAATAGCAACTACACAAGTCAAAGTCATTAATACTTATTAATTAACAAAACTACTCCACTTAGATCTATGAATTGATAGCACTAATAGAACTATTGAGTTTAACAATTTATTAACATACCAAAAAAACAATTTAATTTTTTACCAATTATTAAATGATATAAAATCACCGACTAGACGGAGTAAAACATATTTACAAACCCTTCCAGGAAATTTAAACATCTATTAGCTATCCATAAATATGAAACTGTAAAAGATTTGCGGTTGGGTCCGTGTGAACTAGGTTCCCGCGGTTGAGTAAGGTAAAAAGAAAAAGGCCGCAATATCAGTTTGTACAAATAATATTATGATGTCACTCAGGTGGGCCGCATTTGTTCGCCGTTGTATAAGTATAATACGGAGAAGTGAGCGCCAGTGATGATGATGGGAAATATATGCGAACGTGGCTATTATGTCTTCTTAAAAAACGCGGTAAACAATATAATATGTAAATGCGCGGGCGGCAGTCGCGATTGTCGGTCAGTGGTTGAGTAGGTGGCTTGATTGTTGAGGAGTGCGGAGCTGAAGAGTGTGTGCGATGTGGTTCTGCGACCGCCAGATTGCTTTGCAAGAATGGGCGATGTCGGGAGTGTCGATTCGGTCGCGCTCCAACTCTTTCCGACATACAGATCCGTACTCGAATGCCTAACGGCTTCAAATATATCCAACTATAAATAAATATAAATATATATATATATATATATATAT